>JAANIC010006429.1:13805-56295 GCA_017607545.1 Acromyrmex charruanus
TGTGTGTGTGTGTTGGTGTGTGTGTGTGTGTGTGTGTGTGTGTGTGTGTGTGTGTGTGGTGTGTGTGTGTGTGTGTGTGTGTGTGTGTTCACGACTAAATTGTATCTAATCTATCTAATTCCATTAATTGTACATGAGGAGGGGGAAAAAAAATTTAAAAAAAGGCTACTGGAACTAAAAAAGGTTAGGGGGAGTAGGGAAGAAAAACAGGTATAAAGGCCTCTAATGGTTATCCAGTAATTAGCGCATCTGACGCCCTCGTGATCTAAGATTTGAAGATCTATGGTAAAAGTGTTTGGGGGAAGAGGTTTGATAAAAATTTGAAACTGAGAATAGAGAAAAGATAATAATTGGGGATTACTGTGATGAGAGAGAGGGGGAGGGGGGGAGAGGGGATGAGGGAGAGAGGGGATGAGGGAGAGAGGGGGTAGAGGTTGGGAGAGAGGGAGATGGGAGTGAAAGGGGGAGGGTAGGAGGGAGAGAGAGAAAATAGTAACAAGAATGGAGAGGAGGGCTTTATCTAAGACCTCCACACTTGACGTTGAATCAGCGAGAGAAGCGGAACGAAAAAAAGGGGAAGTGTCAGGAAATATTCTTTGTGTTAACTATGACGAGATTGATTCGACAAGGGAAGGAGACCGAGGGGAGGGGCTTTTTACTAGATGAATAGATTGTTGTTATCATTATTGTTGTTATTACTAGCTCGACTATTATATGTATCGTTATTAATACTATCGTTATCTAAACCATTAGCGTTAATGTTATTGCTACCATTATTATTACTATTTATGCTATTGAGGTTGTTTGATAGGCCTCCCCTATAAGCCGATGAGTTGAGTTCGTAGGCGTTTAGCCGCACGGGAAAGGCATGTACATGACCGATCACTCACTATGATTTTTAAATACAAAAATGTTTTATTGTCAGGCTCTGCGTAAAAAGAAAGGAAGACAGATAATGAGAGACTAAAGTTCGCGGATTAGGCGAACTTCTAAGTAAAGGATACAGAATTCATCGAAAAAAATCGAATATGAAAGGATAAGGACAATAGGTGAATTGTAGAAGCGAAAAATTAAGAGTGCAGAGGCTGAAAGGGGGATTGGTTAAGATTTTTTTAAGAGAGTGATCTAGTTAGGTTTCCAAAGTAAGTATTTGAAAGGAGGGACTTACTGCTATTCTGCAAGTCTTGGCTTTTGAGAGTGACTGTCCGATGTCTGTGATTGAAGGACTTTTCAAGAGAAGGCTTGCTCCAGCGACCTTTGGAGGCTTCGGTCGAGTCACTTGACAGTAATAAGCGAATAAGATCATTTGATCGAACTGATCGCGGTCTATCACTAAAATCGATGGAGCGATCTGGTTGCGGACCAGCTGGCTAAATAACGTGTATAGTCGCGAATCGGCAGAGTTTCAGAGATGGAATTTTACTGCCTGACTGTTTGCGAAGAGCCTCTTTTTTATATTCGCGAGTTAGTAGTGCCTTGCGTATGTTACTGGTCTAATCTAGGATTAGAATTAAGGGTACCGATTGTGAAATGAGATACTGGATATGTGTCTAAAACAACTTCCATCATTGATCATTTGCCGAATGCTCAATAGTTTAGAGCCACATGTGTCATTCATCTTTTCCAGTGGATTGGGATAACATAAGAATTTTAGATACAGAACAATCATTAATGAAACGAAGAATTTCAGAAATGATACATATAAAAGACTAGTGGTATCAATAAACAAAGCGACGGAAGGTTTGCCTGATGTTTATCTTCCTCTTCTAAAGAAAAATCTCTCTCGCACTTAATAAATAATTCTAGAACTTTCCAAATTATTGACTCATGGATATAAATAGCGGTAAAACATATGATACGACTAAGAACAACACATAATGTCACGACAATTTCTATCTGTGCTATGTTTATACTTGTGATTCATCGTTATAATTCTGCTGTAAAACAGGTAATGACTCTTTTGTTTTTTACTCCGATCAAAAGATATTAATGTTTTAATAAATTATTTTAAATTAGAATTTGGAAATTCTCGTTCTACACTTTGCATAATATGACGTCTGACGAAGCAGCGTCTATTAGAAGTAAACACGTTTTACAAGCATAACACACGACGATTGAATTTTATTTTACTTGATGGAACACTGCGTTTAAGAATGTTCTTACAATTATAACACACGATGGTTGAATTTCATTTCAACTGGATGTAACACTGCGTTAGAAGAATTTTAGTCATTTACTGAAGATGGCCAGATTGTGGCCGAAACGTTTAATATTATTAGTTTATTGTAATAATCAATTTTGGTTGCAATAATAATTAAATATCACAATTGATAACTTGTGTTTGTGGTTTCTTATGCTCTTTGTTTTATAATTTCTATATTTTATTTTATTTTATCTTATATATTGGGAGTACAAATTAGTTCGGTCCGTTTTTTTGTTTTCAAAAATGCATTTATTTCAAAACAAAATGAATGAACAGATTAATTAAAGTATTGTGGTTTCGGGCTTTAGGTGCAAGATCGGAATTTTGAAGATCCTACGCTCGATCCTGCTTTTTTCTTTTCTTCGTAATTTTTTTTTTTTTAAATAAATAAGTAACGTTATTAATAAACATATTACTCCAAGTATATTTTTTATAAGTATATTTTTTATATTATAGAAATTGATTATCTCATCCTTGTACGTTGACGAACATCAAGACTGTAATGATGCATCGTGTCACACTGTGTCTCTTGTTAGAAGGCATCCTATAAAGCCAAAATTGGTAAAAGATTACTGTCATATGTATTTCTTGTTGGAAGGCACCCTGTAAAGCCAGAATGGTAAAAATTAGTATCTTTATGTCATTCGTGAAAATATCACTTTTATTTATCATACAAGTGATATGGTTAAATGTTATTGGGAGTACAAATTAGTTTGGTCCGTTTTTTTGTGTTCAAAAATGCATTTATTTCAAAACAAAATGAATGAACAGATTAATTAAAGTATTGTCCATCGCTAGCTACTATTTACTTTTTCCCATCTCTCAAGCAATTTTCGAATTCCATCTCGAAAAAATGACTCGTCTTTGGAGACGATCCAATTTTGGAGCCAATTTTCGATTTCTGCGAAAGAAGTGAACTTGCCAAATCATACTGCATCCTTCGCAACAACCAGTAATCAGAAGGAGCAATGTTCGGAGAATACGGCGGGTGCGGTAAAACATCCCATTTGAGCGTTTCCAAATAATTTTTTACGACTTTTGCGACATGAGGCCGAGCGTTGTCATGAAAAAAAATAACTTTATCATGTCTTTGCTCGTATTCCGGCCGTTTTTCTCGCAATGCACGGCTCAAACGAATCAATTGTAGCCGATACCGATCGCCCGGAATCGCCAGATTTCAGCAGTTCATAGTAAACAACACCCTTTTGGTCCCACCAGATACAGTATGATCTTCGAACCATGAATGTTCGGCTTTGGTGTTCATGTTGAGGTCGATGGCAACGATTGACCGGGTTTAGCGTAGTATCTTTTCTTCTTGGGGTTGTCGTACAATATCCACTTCTCATCTCCAGTACAATGCAAAAAATCTTTTCTTTATTGTCTTTGAATCAGCTGTTCGCAAGTGAAAAATCGCCTTTCAACGTCTCTCGGTTTTAGTTCATAAGTCACCCAATTTCCTTGTTTTTGAATTATTCCCATGGCTCTCAATCGTGCAGAAACGACTTGTTGAGTTACTCCCAATGATTCTGCAAGCTCCTCTTGCGTTTGACTTTGATCTTCTTCGAGTAATACCTGTAATTCTTTGTCTTCGAATGTTTTTGGCTGTCCAGAGCGAGGCTTGTCTTCAACGCTGAAATCTCCTTGAAACGTGGAAACCATTCCCTACATAATTTATCAGTTGGAGCAGTGTCACCATAAACTTCGACAAGCATTCGATGGGCTTCAGCTACACTTTTCTTCCAATTAAAGCAGAAAATTAGAATCTCCCGCAAATGCTGCTTGGTTAATACAAAATTGACATTTCAAACACATAAAAATCAAGGTTTTTAGCGGTTGAAAGCGATATAAACTATTATTAGCAGATGTCTAACCTCTCTGAAAACGCCAAAATCAGCTGTCACTATGAACCATTCACAACATGGCCGGAGCCGTCTTTTGGAAAAACGACCGAACTAATTTGTACTCCCAATACAATGCAAAGACTCATCAATTTGTCTGTAAAACTGATAACGAATTACAAATCCTTATTAAATTAATGAGAAGATATTAACGATATTATATTTATTTTAAATTAGAATCTGGCAATTCTTGTTCTACATAATGCTTATTTCTACATAATGTGCAATATGTTAATTAGCAACTACAATTTACGATGTACTCGTACAAGAGAAAAGAAAACGTTGATTATAATTATATTTACCGTTGAAATTGAATGTGAAATTTATATAAATTCTGCGTTTCTACTGAGATTTATAAAATTAATAAATAGTAATAAGGCTCCGTAAGTATAATATAAAACAATATGGTACAAAAGAAGGGCAAAGAGTCAGTAATGTAATAAAGAACTTTAATTTAAATTAACTTTAAAAATTCATATAAAACAATTACAATTGACAAAAACAAACGTTTCGACTCCGATCGAGTCATTTTCAATGAAGTCGTAATATTTAAACATCATTCTAAACTAAAAATATATACATGGTATTACAAAATTATTATAATTTTTAATCCCGTATTCTTCATTCTGTGTAGTACGCTGCGAGTCATTTTTATTAAAAATCAATGTAGTCATAAAACAATATTCTGGAAAAGTGACCGTGAACAAAAAAAATTAATATTTAATACATACAAATTAATAATATAATAATGTACCTTGTCAGTAATATCAATAAATGTGTTGAGAGTCCATTAATAAAAAGAGAGAAGAAAACGCAGATAGATGGTAGTTCATATCGTGGTACAATATATTGGTTTTTTTTATTATTTTAAGCAAATTTGCAAAAGTAATGAACATCTAACTTTCACAATATCAGATAACGAAATGTCGAGAAGAAAAACATATCGAGAATGGAAAAACGGCAAAACAGGAGGGAAAAGGAAAGAAGATATTAGGAGGGAGAAAGAGAATGTATAATGTTAGAATACAATTCAGGCAAAGATTCTGTGTCGTTTTGTCTGTTTATTCTATGTCTGTTTTTTGTCTATTTTCTGTTTTTTAATATGGACCATTTGAAATATTAACCTTTTATTGTATGAAGGTTCTATATCTAATATGTCCACTTTATCCCATTTAAGTGATTCTCCTCAATATGGTGGTTGGAAATCACTGATGGAGATATTAAACTTATATTAATATCTGAAACATATTCATGCAATCTAGTCTTTAATTGTCTTTTCGTCTGGTCAACATAACTAACATCACAATCCTCAAGATATTCTGTAAACTATATTTTGATTATGAAAGTGTTCCAACCCTTTCCTTTCTTTATGAAATTTTTTAATGTGTTAGGAATGGTAAAAAGCCAATTTACAATTAAACACATGAACAATAGGTGTGAATCTTTCAGATATTGTATTGACATATGGAATAATAAAAAAATCTTTCTGTGTCATCCTTATTATTCAAACTATTGTTAATATGATATTTAATTCTATTATGAATAATCGAAAAAATAAAACGTAAAGATTCTGTAAATCCATTCTGTCATTAAAAAATATTAATAGCGTTCAATCAATCAAATTGTTTTGTTGGAACTTCGGATGACACAAACGAAAAATCTTATCCACAACTCCATAAATTACACCTTTTTTATGACAAAGTGGATGGTGTGAATAGAAATTAAGGAACCGGAAAAGGTTACTTTACGGTATACATCGAAAATAAGATTCCGTTCTTCAATAATCAACCTATCCAAAAAACTTATTTTTCCGTCAATGCCAACCTCTATAGTGAACTACAGTCTAATGTGCAACGAATTAAAGATACCCAAAATATCACCAATACTCTCAGACGGAGCAGCCAAAAATAATCAATCGTTATTTTATTATCGATCGTTAACATATCGTATAAAGGGCAGCTTTCCGATAGCAATTTTTTCAAAGTCCTGCATAATCATATTTGCAACGACAGGTGACAAGGGTGACCCCATATATTGGGGTCCCAAATATTTGTTTGGTATACATTTTTTTATTAAAGATAAAAATAGTAGAATTCAAAACTATCCGAAAGGTAATCAAAAATTCATCTAAAGGAATTTTAGTTTTCTTGGATATGGAATCCCACCTTCTAACAACACTATCAGATGCCAAATCTATAGTAATCTTTATTAGTAAATTATTAGTATTAGGGATATCACATCTAAGGAAACCAACATAGAATCTGGTTCTAGTTTGACATCTTTAAGTTTATTAATTATCAAAACTATTTTTTATAAAACTAGGAGCTTCTGGTATAGAATCGTTAATGATGTTATGCAGAAACAATGATAAATTAGTTTTTATAAGTATAACACACGACGATTGAAATTTATTTTAACTTGATGGATCACTACATTCAAGAATATTCTGACAATTATAACACACGACGGTTGATTTGTATTCCAACTTGATGTAACACTGCGTTCGAAGATTTTTATTCGTTTACTGAAGATGGCCAGATTGTGGCCGAAACAATAACATTATTGTTTTTATTGTAATAATCTAATTTTGTTGCAATAATAATTAAATAGCACAATTGATAACTTGTGTTTGTGGTTTCTTATGCTCTTTATTTTATAAATGATAAATTATATAGTAGGCTATTTATAGATGAAACAATAATTTTAAGAGAATAGTTTTGTTTATGAATCTTCGTTAAACCATATGCTCTAGGAATGATCCCGTCAATTGTACGCAACTTCCAATATGTCAAGTCAAACCCTTTTCCTCTCCATCTATTAAATATGTTACGCAAATCGTTCGTAAGTTTTTTTGTAGAATCTTTAGTTATCATCTCATATTTTTGTTTGAAAGCATCAATCCATCTTGAATATGTAATCTAGTTTATTTTGAGCAACGATGACATTTCTTTTATCTGCTTAGAAATTAATATTTCAGGATGATGTTTAACAATTTTTGTTGTTGTCTTAATTAAATAATAATTTATTATTAGAATCTGTCCTGGGAAAATCATTCTAAAACCTCTCAAGAATTGAAACAGTATTATTTCTAACAAAATTAATTATATTGTTCCGACGACCAATAATATTGTTTTCAATTTTAATGAACTCAATTAAAGTCCTATCAATATTGTGTTTATTAATAGGAAGGCCAAAGTCTTCCCCCAACTGTAGCAAATACTGGACTTCTATAAGAATGTCAACATTGCTCAAATTAAGGAACTATTTTTCATTTAAACAATCTAGAGGAGCCGCTTCCCCAAACAGTTCAGTCGAAATATGTATTTTTTCTATAAACTGTAAAGACTTGTCATTAAGAGCTTCCTTAGATATAATTTTATTTTGTAAATCCTTATTAGAAGCACAAACATAAGAAATTGACTTAATATTTAATCTTTTATTTTTCAAGTCTTTTTTCCTTAACCATAAGATCTTCCTATCTATTCTCCTTGTATGTTGAAAAAAATTAAAACTATTAATATTTTTTAATTTAATAATGTCTAAATATTAAAAATTTTTTAAATCTACCTACGTTTTCTTCTCTCTTTTTATTAATGGATTCTCAACACATTTACTGATATTACTGACAAGGTACATTATTATATTATTAATTTGTATGTATTAAATATTAATTTTTTTTGTTTATTAACTTTTCCAGAATATTGTTTTATGACTACATTGATTTTTGATAAAATGACTCGCAGCGTACTATACGGAATGAAGAATACGGGATTAAAAATTATAATAGTTTTGTAATACCATGTATATATTTTTTTATTTAGAACGATGTTTAAATATTACGACTTCATTGGAAATGACTCGATCGGAGTCGAAACGTTTGTTTTTGTAATTGTTTTATATGAATTTTTAATGTTAATTTAAATTAAAGTTCTTTGCTACATTACTGACTATTTGCCTTTCTTTTGTACCACATTGAGATTTATAAATTTCCTGAAGATGTCCAAATTGTGGCCGAAATGTCTAAATCATTTATAAACTTGATTACACATTAATGTCACAAAAAACAACTTGTGCTGTGATTGTATGCTCTTCTTTTTGTTAATTTTAAGATTTAGAGTCTGTAAAAATTGAAGATTATAAGGTAATATGCGAAACATTAGTCAAACCGCAAAATCCAATTGGTTATGAGGTAAATTGTAAAAGAATTACAATGCGGGGTCTACAATATAGAAGTCGTAGCGGTCGTAGGATCTTAAGTCGTAGAAAATTGACCAATCATAGTCGATTATTCTTCTCATATTCAACTGTGATTGGTTAATTTTTGGATGTATATTAGAATATAATGTCAACGAATTATTGTATATTAGAATATAATGTCAACGAATTATTGATTTATACGATAGTAATTTTCTATGCTATAATAGATTTTCAGAAATTATGGAAGAAGACATGAAGGACAAATATTTTAAGATTATTTTAACGACGAATATTTTAGATGTACAAGCTAAGCTTCCCACAATGTTCTCGGATAAAACGATCTTGGTAGGTCACACTTGGTAGTGTTTTCAAAGCTTTAAAGATGCTAAACGTAAAATACTGTCGTGAATAGTGTCATATATTTCTACATAGAAATCCGCAAAAAAGAGCATTGAAATAATTCTATAATATTTATTTTATAGGTATCATAGATACACAACTTGGATAGTAGGAGCAGTCTTAGAAAAGAGATAACGACCATTGCTATTCGGTGTGTCATTGCTCAGTGGTATGATCACAGCAAGCAGCAATTTAGATTAGGTTGTGATATAATCATTGGTTAAGAACGATATGCGGCTATGCAATTTTCAAAATGCGGATTCAAAAGAAATTGGAGACTACATGCAGTATACTTTACCTGCAGTCGAACAGTGTAATCTTAGGATACAATATATAATATACTCAATAAGTCGGGTTGCCTATCTGCCTATGGGCAGGAGCACGCGTTACTAGTAATGCAGAATGTGAATAGATCGTAAGTCCAGCGGGGAATGAGACAAGAGAAATTAAATTCCGATATAATGTAAAATTTAATAATATTATATAATATTATATAAAATATGTATTTAATAATATAAATGACATTTAATACATACTTAAAAATATATAACTATAAATATTTGTGATTATATTTCTTAAATGTCATTTATGTTAATTAAGTCAGATATCATTTGTATCGTTAAATACATATTTCATATCTTATTATTGAACTGTATACTATACTAGTATGTAAAATTCAATTTCTCTTGTCTCATTCCTCGCTGGACTCTTATCATCTAATCTTATTCTGCATTACAAGTAAAGCATGCCTTTACCCACGGGCAACCTGATTTATTGATGTATAGATTGCGGAAGCACCCTGTACACTCATTGATCTCGATTTAGGATTTCTTTTTAAATTATCACAATTATTATGTACTAGTTACAACTTACAACTCGTTTTTTGTTTTCGATATTATCGAGAAGATACTGTTAAAGACAATTTAAGCAAATTAGTATGGATTTATGATATAATATTTGTGCAAAATTAATTTGTCACTTGATTGATCGAACAGCAAAGTGCAGTTTAAAATCGAATACTATTGCATCATAAATGAGTATACACACATATCTATGATATATATAGTGTACGTCACCAAAATCCGTACAAATCGAACAATTTCTTCAAACAAAATGTTTTTAATGAAAAATTAAATATTACAAAAAATTTTTTTACATGGCATTTGGGGGATCTCTGTAGAGCATAATTATTTGATATATCCCTCGTTAGCTTGAATGACGGCTTCTATTCTCGGTTTGAAGTGTTCGCACGCATGCTATAAAGTAGCACTGTCCACACCGAAATAGCGTCCATACGAATAGCTGCCGCAATAGCGATCCTTAATAACGTCACATTAGGATGCCGAGACTTGTTTGTGACACTTTCAACTACACTCCATACGTAGTAGTTCAAGGGATTTAAATCTGGGCTGTTGAGAGGCCAGAATGGGAGCTGAGGCGAGCAACTCGGCTTGTCCTGGCAGACGACGACAGTTCTTAATATAAAAGTTTCAAATTCGTATTTTGCGTCGCAATATCTTCGCTCGTAGAACATGTAGAGAAAAAATAAAAACACTTTCATTATATATCTCGAGCGGTCGCAATCGATTGAGCATACTTAAAACTTGACCGATTCCCTTATTGATATCCAATAGTCTCGATCTGGTGCTCACCGACTCGCTAACTAAAGTAACCACGGCAGTGTCGCTGCGCATAGTTTAGCGCCGAGACATTACCAGTGTTCGAGAGCGAGACCAAGCGAGAGCGATAGAGAGAGAATTTGAGCGAGAAGAATTTGAGTGTTTTAAGCTAAAGTTCGACTTATGCGAATCTTCGATCACAAGTCGAACGCGGCGGTTTTCTTGCGGCGGAGCGTCTCAAAGGCGATTACACTTATTGCGGAGAGTTAACTTTGACCGAAAAAAGCGAAGAAGGAGGATCACAACTCGATTCGGCCTTTATCCTTTTTGTAGAACAAAGGCTTCCTTTTTCAATCACCTATGAGAGTCTCGAAAAATTATAAAAGTTGAGATGATCCTATGATTCGGGCAGCGATTGGCAATTCTCGATTGCGATGGCCAAGCGGTACGCTATTGTCATGCGCGCCCGCCAAATCAGGAATTCCGATTGGGATGTCAGTATGTTACACGTTTCGCGTCACGCAAGCGCGCGTGCGCTGTGATCGATCCGAATTTGATTGCCGTTTTAGCGGTTGGAATTTGTGTACGTACGACATGCGGCTTTGATTATATTTTTTGACTTTATCAAACAGGTGATTATCAAGTTGTTTTTTGGAAACTTTTAGAAACGTTTGAAATTGTTCTAGAAGCCTCCAATCCACATGTCGCATGTGCACCAAATTTGCGAAAACTGTTTTTCGGATGCATTTCGAACATCCCGTCTTGTCATGCAGTGACGAAATAATGCTCACGCTCGGCAAGCGTACAGATGTCGCGAGTTCGACTAATTATGTAGGAGGCGCTCAGGTGGTGATGTTCGCGGCGCTTCAGGTGGCGCAGACTAATGATGCTTGCGTGTGCAGCGCACGGTGTCGCGGAAGCCTGTGCTTACACATGATCGGAGACGTTTTAAGTTTAAAATAATTAGAAATTATTTAAGAAATATAATGACGCAGATGCGGTCATGTAATCTAGCTATGATATCAATTAAAAAGAATTAGCGGACAATCGTGATTACAAAGTCTTGATTGCGCAATATTTGAGAACGTAATCAGAATATTTTCAAAACTAAAGCTCGAAAATATAGTACATTGCATTAAGCGGTAAATATATTATTACAAAGAAATTGTTAAATTTATTGCATTCGTATCATCGAAAATTGCGAAAGGTAGATGAGAACGCGAATATTACCGCGATTACACGCGCGATTGACTGACGCGAGTACATTGAATAAGATCGTGCGGTCTAATACAATGTACGGTTTTATTGCTCTTGCGAGTCTGCGTATAGAGTGGTCGAGGCTGTGGATCCAGGCAGCATTACCGATTTGACTAGAGATCGGATGAGCTCGGAAGAGATTGTGCGAACAGTTGCTACTCGAGTCACACCGTTCTCTCCTGAGTGCAACTTTGTGATGTGAGCTAGTGGCCATTTACTTGGTGATGATGTTTCTGAAAGTATGAGGCAGAATGAGTCAATTTGAGGAGCAGTGCTTGCACCACTTCGAGCGTGAGGTCAAGGAGTGCAGGTACTCACGTGATCACCTTTCCCAAAAATGATCACGCATTTTTTGAAGATGCTGCCAACGAGAGAGAGAGAGAGAGAGAGAGAGAGAGAGAGAGAGAGCTCGTTGCCTTCTCTGTGAGCAAAGGTTCTGGAATGGCTAGCAGCGGGGTTTTGATAAGCAAATGTCCTGGAGTGAGCGCGGAGAGGTCGTCGGGATTATCAGATAACGCCAGCAAAGGCCGAGAATTCAGGCATGCCTCTACCTGAGCTAAGAGAGTGCTCATCTCCTCCGTAGGTAAGCTCGCCGATTACTCTTCGAAGATGGTACTTCGTCGACTTTACTGCTGCTTCCCAGAGGCCTCCGAAGTGAGGTGCGGAAGGTGGGTTGAAGAGCCATCGGATTCCTTCTGTGACAGCAGCATGCGCGATGCGGCTACTGTTGACGGAAGAAGCTCTCGTATCTATCGGCGCCAATGAAGTTCGTGCTACAGTCGGAGTAGATATCCGATCATAGTCCTCTCCGTGATGTGAATCGACGAAGTGCGGCCAGGAATGCATCCGTCGTGTAATCGGGAACGACCTCAAGATGCGTCGCATTAGAACAGACAAAAATTGCGATGAAGGCCTTGTGGTGCCGACCGGTGCCCACGTTCTCGATTCGTGCGAATGAATATCGGCCCAGCCGATGCCGTATATAGTCGATGCCGGTTCTGAGGAATGGACGTACAGGAGTTACGCGTCCTTGAGAAAGGTTACCATTGATGGCTACGGCGTGACTCCTCTCCATCTGGTACACGTGACGCACCGATGCAACCAGTATTTTGTCATAGCTCACCCTCGAGGGATCCAATATCGTAATCGTAAAAGGCCCAGAGTCAACTGCACTCTTCCATGAAGTGTTCAGCAGTGACACGATATCAAGAGGCGTGTGAGGTGTGAGTGCGGCGGAATGATCATCGGATGCCGCTCGTCCAGAGAGAGAACTGCGTGCTTCAAGCGACCTCTGACTCTCAGCACGATGAATGGATTCAAGGCTCGTAACTGGCTGCGAGGTGGCATCGGGCGCTGATTTTTTGCGACAGTGACCTCGTGCGCATAGTGCAGTGCCTGGACTGCTCGGATCCATCGTCCAAGTGCGGCGTCGAGCTCGTCGGGTGTCAATGTCGACATCCTTCTGTTAGCATCCCTCTTGGGCGCAGCCAACGTAGACACCACGCTGTGACCCTCAGGAGCCGGTGAAGTGAGGAGAATCGGAGGAGGAGCTCCGATTCCGTGACACTGCGAAAGTGGACACGTTGCTTGAGCAATTCCTCCAGTGGAGCTTCAGGTTGTGCGCTAGGCTAGGTGGAGTTGTCCTTAAGCAGCCAAAAGGGGTCTGGCCACCAGAATGGATCCATAAGCTCTCTTGATGTTATCCCTCGAGAGACGCAGTCGGCCAGGTTGTCCTTTCTAGGAACATGACGCCTTTGTCCTTCTACAAGCGTCTCCTGTATCATGGACACGCGATTGGCCACATAAGTTTTCGAGAGGCGTGACCTGAAACCAGTATAAAGTGACCTTGGAGTCGGACCAGAGAGTGACTGGAGCTGTGAACAGGCTTAGAACAGTGCGTGTGTGTGCGACTAATTTTGTGAGCATGGCGGAAGCGCACAGTTCCAATCGCGGTAAGAACACTGGCTTGATCGGAGCGAACTTGCTCTTTGCCGCTAGCAAGAGAACGTTGACACTGTTAGAGCTGATGACACGAAGATACACCATGGCTGAGTACCTTGTTCGGACGCGTAGAAGAATCCGTGCAACTCTACTCTCGCGTCCTTGGCGCCCGTGTTTAACCAGTGATTGATTCAAAACTGTTCCAGCTTTGGGAGTTCCGCCAGGAAACGACTCCAATGGCAGGCGTCTGCTTGAGGGAGCGGGGCGTCCCAGTCCAGCTTTTGTAACCACGCTGACTGAAGCAGGATTTTTGCGTGGATCACTACCGATATCAATCATCCGAGCGGATCAAATAAACGCGCGGTCTTCGAGAGAATCTTCCTTTTGGTGAATTTTTTAACGATAAGGCTTCGAATTGAAAATGAGAAGGTATCGACCGGGTGTCACTGCAAGTCCAGCGTTACATGACTCTCGTGTTCCTACGACCGCGAATCCGCGAGACAGTGATTCGCAGGAAAACCGAAGAAAATTTTAGGATGGTTAGCGACCCATTTTTTCAGCGGGAACTCGCCCGCCATGCATAGCTGACGGAGCTCGGATTCTATCGCGATTGCCTCGTCTGTACGCTCCGGTCACGATGTCGTCGACACGTAGCAGTTGTGTCTCAGTACGGAATCTCGCGGAAATTTTCGTCGTTGGCGAGCTGACGAAGTGTGGCGAGAAATGGCGCGCACGATATGTCACTGTGTTTAACCGATACTCGCGAACCGGATCGCGACTGAATGACGCCAGAGAATGCGTTGATAATCTCTATTCTCAGACGCCACAAGAATTTGACGATACATTTTTTCGATGTCCGTCAAGATTGCATATCGGTGCCACTGCCACCGGGTCAGTACATCGGCAAGCGATGGCAACAGGTTAGCGCCGACTAATAGCTGAGTGTTTAATGATTTACTGGACCTTGTACTCTGAGATCCGTTGAATACCACCCTGAGTTTGGTCGACGCGCTGGATTCTTGGAGCACTCCGTGGTGAGGCAAGTAGCATTTTGCTTGTGACTCCGATGACGATTGGCACTAATTCCATGTGATCCAACTTTTCGTATTCTTTTAGAAAGGGGTGGTACAGACGTCCGAACTGAACGTTCGCATCGTCGCTCCATGGCAGTGAGCAGTCGCTCGGCTGATTGGCGGGTGTTACCGAGTGCTCTTGGCGACGCGGCAAATAGCAGTCGCATGACATACTTTCCTGTGCGGCTGTGAGTTCGAGCAAAGATCTCCTCGCATCGTTGCTCATCTGGCGTGATGGACACTGAAGTTGAAGGTTCTTTTTCTTGCCCCCAAAAACATTGCACGAGCGTGGTCAGCTCGTGGTCGGCGATGCACTGGAAGGAGCGGTGTGGAGTCACTGAGAGATTCTCGCCACAGCCTCCCGAGAGAATCCATCCGAGCAGAGTGCACTGAGCGACGAGAGTATGCGGATCTCCCTTTCGAAGACCCTCTTGTAAAATGATAGAGCACACGCCGAGTAATAGTTCGATGGGATCGGCGGCCGTGAATTGCGGAACAGCCAGCTGGAGATCTTCAATATAAGGTCATGTAGTCTTGCATTCATCGTCTTGGCGTACAGCAGTCAACGAGCTTACGTAGGCAGGCTTCGCAGTGACTCCTTCGTGAAGGAGCGTGTGATGTATCGCCTTACACGTAAAGCACGTCTTCGTTGACTGGCACTTTGCGATTAGATGCGAATCGAGACAGTTGTAACGCAACCGGTGTGTTTCCGCGACGGACTTTCGTTCGGATGCGGATTTCGCCTTGAACTGTTCGCACATCATTACATTATGCTTGCCTTTGCATAGAACACAGCCGGGACACAGAGCACAGCGTCGACTACACGTTTAGCGACGTGCGATTTCGCGATTCGCGATAGATTCTCCGAAAGACCTTGGTGACCTTTGGTTTTGCGGCCTTGAGAATCAGAGTTCGCTTTATAATAAAGTCCATTAAGGCATCGTGATTTGACAAGTCCGTGGAATCGCTCGTGTGAGATTCCCACTCAAGGCGAATCTTCGGATCGAAGAACTCGATGATGAAGTGATTGAAGAAGTCGAAGTCATGCAAATTAATTGGTCAAATTAATTGGTCTTCCTATACTTTCTTGACCGTTCACGGCACTGATCGCGGCATTATAAATGCAGCTAAGCTCCTCGGCGGTATCGCTTTTCATTGAGGTGAACGTGCAAAAATTGGAGTGCGACAACTTTTTTTTGTTCTCGTAATGCTCGCACAACAGCGCCCACGTACGCAGAATAATTATCTCCAGTTACGGCTAACGGACATATCAATGCTTCAGCGGATTCTTTTAGGCAATGTTTTAAGTGATAGAACTTCTCTACGTTTGAGATAGACGGATTACTTCCGACGATGGACAAGAATATGTCTCGAAACGATGGCCAGCCTTCACACGCGTCTTCATCCGAAAATGATCGGATTTTCAGACGCGGCAGCCGATTTAGTGGAAAAATCATTTCCCGATTCATTCGGAGGAACTGTATTTGACTTCTCAGCCTTGAATTTTATCAGATAATCGTTCAACAGACCACGCTGCTGCACGTAAGTAATTTCAGCGGAATCATCATCGAATTGAGACGTACTCACTTTCATCGTAGGCTTCCTTATAATGTGCTCAAATAAGTTCATGTTGTCTTTCGAACTTCGTCCACAATTGATCGAGAAGCGTTAAGCGGGTTTCGACGGCGTAGAGAGTGATGTTGGCCATCTTCTTTAAATTTGCCACTGATCTGGCCATATCACTCTGAGCGGTCAGCAAGGTAAAGGGTGTCTCAAAATGATCTGACATTTTAAATTGCGCGCCATTTTTTTTGCAGCGAACGTAACGTACTAACCTTTAACAACTGGCATCAGGAAGTATTGAGGTTTAGTCATGGAGAATTACACGATCGAGCAACGCATAGAAATTGTGAAAATCCACTACAAATATGGTGAACATTTTGCAAAGACGGTCGAAAGTCCGCACGTCTTTTGGTCATCATAACGCACCATCTCGCAATACTGTGGTGAATTTAATAAAAAAATTTGAGGTTAGTGGCTCACTTTTAACCGCGAGAAGCAGTGGCCATTCTCGTACTGGTCGGTCGAATGAAAACATAGCCGCAGTGAGGGCGAATATTGACGAAAGTCCTTCCACCTCGATTCGCCATCGTGCTCAGCAATTAGACATTTCAAGATCCTCTGTGCAGCGAATTTTGACGAAAAATCTGCATTTGCATGCTTACAAGATCCAATTGACACAAGAACTGCAACCAGCAGACCATGCACAGCGCCGTACATTCGCAATTGGATATTGGAGCATCAACAAATCGATGGTGATTTTTCGAAAAAAATCATCTTCAGCGATGAGGCGCATTTTCAACTTAATGGGTACGTGAATAAACAAAACTGTCGAATTTAGGGGACCGAAAATCCGCAAGTGATCCAACAGCTTCCCATGCATCCACCACGAGTCACTGTTTGGTGCGGATTTTGGGTCCCCCAAATTCGACAGTTTTGTTTATTCACGTACCCATTAAGTTGAAAATGCGCCTCATCGCTGAAGATGATTTTTTTCGAAAAATCACCATCGATTTGTTGATGCTCCAATATCCAATTGCGAATGTACGGCGCTGTGCATGGTCTGCNTGGTGTTCGTTATCGTGACATGATAATCAACTTCTTATGGAAAGAATTGAACGGCATAGACTTGGAAGACATATTCTTTCAACAAGATGGTGCAACCTGCCACACTGCGGACGAAACAATGCAGTTATTGCAGACGAAGTTTCATGGTCGTGTTATTTCGCGCCGCGGCGATGTGAATTGGCCACCAAGATCGTGCGATTTGACGCCATTGGACTTCTTTCTTTGGGGTTTTCTGAAAGGAAATGTGTATGCCAATGATCCACAGACCATTCCGGAGTTGAAGGAAGAAATTAGACGTACCATTAATGAAATTAGTTCGCAATTATGCCAAAATGTCATTGAAAATTTTGTCAAAAGAATGAACGTTTGCAAACTGAGTCGAGGCGGCCATTTATCGGATATTGTGTTCTACATATAACCTCCATATTTGTACTTTATATTAAACTAAAAACATGTGTACTTTACAAATAAATAATATGTTTTATTAATACATTAAAATGTCAGGTCATTTTGAGACACCCTTTATTTATTTCCTCACTCATGATTTACTTACTTACGTTCTCTCTTTGTTCTTTTAGATATTACGCGCACTGAACGCGATGGTACTCCCGAACGAGCAATAATAGGCGAAGGCGAATCCGGCTCAAAGAACCAACAATGTTCAAGAGCGTGACAAAGCGAGAGCGATAGAGAGAAAATTTGAGTGAGAAGGCGTTTTGAGCTAAAGTTCGACTTACGCGAACCTTCGATCACAAATCGAACAGCGGTTTTCTTGCGACGGAGCGTCTCAAAGGCGATTGCACTTATTGCGGAGCGTTAACTTTAACCGAAAAAAACGAAGAAGGAGGATCACAGCTCAGCCTTTTATCCTTTTTGTTGAACAAAGGCTTCCTTTTTCAATCGCTTATAAGATTCTCGAAAAATTATAAAAGTTGAGATGATCCCATGATTCGGGCAGCGATTGGCAATTCTCGATTGCGATGGCCAAGCGGTACGCTATTGCCATGCGCGCCCGCCAAATCAGGAATTCTAATTGGGATGTCAGTATGTTACGCGTTTTGTGAGCACGCGTGCGAATTTGATTGCCATTTTAGCGGTTGGAATTTGTGTACATACGACATGCGGCTTTGATTATATTTTTTTACTTTATTAACGAGGTGATTATCAAGTTTGTTTTTTGGAAGTTTTTTGGAAGTTGATTTTTTAGAAATGTTTAAAATTATTCTAGAATCCTCCAATTTACATGTCGCACGTACATCGAATCTGTGAAAACTGTTTTTCGGATGCATCTCGAACAACCAGTGTCTCCAGATAACATGGTAAACGTTATACTTCTTTTATTTCGTTCGATTTTAGTGAATACTTTATTTTTTAAATATTGCGTTTGTTTGTAGATATTGAAATTTATTCGTGTTGGTGACCATAATGCAGCAAGAGTCATTCGAAAAATAATTAAAAAATCTGATAACTTCAAAGTTTATGATGAATTTTAATTGGGGAGAAAGAGCTCTAAAAAAAAGCCATTTAAAGAACTGAAATCAAAAGCTTTGATTCTTGGTATATCTTAATATTTGATTACAATACAAGAAATTTTTGCTTTTCTACTATATTTTATTTTTTCAATCTTAGTTTTTTAAATTTATTTTTTCATTTTTTATATTCTGTGCGTAAAGTAATTCCTTCGGCATGAACAGAAGAAATTGAATCAGTCATTAATGATTGGCCGAAATAAGAAAAGATCAAAATATGTTACTAATTAACTTTTTATATATTATTTCTTAATTATTTCTATGATAATTTTATAATATTGCCTCGATATCATTTATACAATATAATTAACGTATTAATGATTTTCAAAAAACATTTTTTTAAATTTAGAAATACGTACTTTTTATATAAAACAAATTATATAAGTAGTAATAATGTGTTCTATTATATTTATATATTAATATTCAAGATTATATTGAGTTTTACTATAAATAGTAGTTTTGTATTAATTATTAATGGAAACAATTTTATATGGGAAAAAATTTATATAAAATTAAGTTATGTGTGTGTAACATTCGGCTGTCAAAAACAAGCTGACAAACCGGCCGTCACTTTGGACATATTATATCTAGAAACCGCATGCTTATATTGGCACAGTTGATCAAGCCGTAAGCCGCGAGCACGATCTCCTTACCACAGGATCACGTACTAATCACGTGAACCGCTATTACCACTCTTGCTATTACAACTTTTTTAAATAAGCTGTTTAAGGGGGTATAACATCTTTTACGGCCAAAATCGACCTCATTTTCAAGATTTTTACATTTTTTTTTACATGCAAAGAAGTGCGCAATTCAAAATCGGGTTTTTGGGCTTTTTTATTTACATATTAAAGACACTGAACATATTTTTTGTTTTTGAAAAATCATCGTGGTTTATAAAATAAACGCCGTCAAAAGAGGCCGCTATGTCTTGCTGGTGTACACGATTGTGGCTGACTGGAGTGACCTAAAGCAAAAATACAAATTGGTTCTTAATCTGTGATAGTTTGGCTAAGGTAGTACCGGTGGATTTTAAAAAATATCAATTTTTGAGAAAATGGCGCGACTTTGAAAAAAAAATCGAATTTTCGCCTAAAAATCTGA
Organism: Acromyrmex charruanus; assembly: GCA_017607545.1. NCBI lineage: Eukaryota > Metazoa > Arthropoda > Insecta > Hymenoptera > Formicidae > Acromyrmex > Acromyrmex charruanus. The sequence goes on from JAANIC010006429.1 coordinate 33,654, forward strand.
CATAAAATCGATTGCCAAAAAAATCTAGTGATTCTTTTTAAAAATAATAGGTATTTCTGTGGAAATAGTCATAAGCAACATACTATCCCAAACTATTAGGAAACCTGAAATACTTGACAAACACAAGAGAAAGGCAGCGAGCTCGGTGAGCGCCCCGAGCCCTCTCCCCGCGCTAGAGGTAACACAAGCATAGCTGTTTTCGACGTGAAATAAATTGAAGATCGCTTAGGCGTTAATGGGATCATATTCTAGACATCTTAAAGTATCATTTAAGCCAATAAAAAATTTTTGTATTTTTTGAAGCCGCAAAGGTGTTATACCCCCTTAAAGAAAAGAAACCACATCTATTTCGAAAAACACAACACTACCAATAAAAAAGGAGGACCTCCCCTCTTTAACCATCAAATAATAATTAAGGCAACTGTTTATTATAAAAGCCACATAATTGCACCATAAAATATTCTATAAAATACACGCAGGATTTCTACAAATTAATCGTTAAGACCGAGCGAAAACACAAAACAGCTAGCGACGTCTCTTATTAATTATAATCACCAATTATCGGAATTAAGCACGGAATGCTCGGAGTTTCACGAGCAATTCAATTTATAGTAGATACGCGAAAAGCATATATAAAAACAGCAAGCTCTACAGTAGTAAGTGCATTTCAATTGTTATAAGAATATCAGACGACAAAGTCAAATACGGGGATTTATCTTGTATCCATGGAATAGCGATATCGTTAAAATTTAGCGAGAAATTGGCAAATGAAAATCTATAGAATATTCTAGAATCTCTGCTCGAAATTACCCCTCTTACCACGAGACGTCACTCCTTTGGAATATATAAACCGATGCTGCGAAGACCACAACTCTCATTTCATTCTGTTCATTGACTTAGTTTCATTTCCTTGTTCTCAGCTCATTTTCGATTTATTCGATCACTCTTAGATTATTTCCCCAGCAGCACGATAAGCACGACACGACCGATATTTGCAAATTTTTAGTCTCAGCAAACCAACGACTAAGTCCCGAAGGGCAACTTAGAATTATTGTGACACCACAGTTACCGTACTTATAAAATTCTCATTACTTATAACTTCGCTATACTTACAAATTTCGCGTAACTTACAACTTCTTGTATTTATAATTTTCATACACATTATTTCGGTACTTGTAATTCCTCATAGTTCTATACTTATAATTCTTACGTAATGCTTGACTTCTCAACATAATATTATAAATATCTCGCTGTTTGTAATCTCCATTGACAAATCAATTGTGACCTTCAGGCTCAGATCGTTTGGTGTAGTAATAAATAATAAACGCCAGTGTTATTTGTGCCAATCTAATTAAAATTCATATAGAAGCTTATCCAATTGTGTAAAGAACCGGTTGTCATGCTGCCAAGCGGAACTCTCTCCCTAGCAATTCGCGATCCGGCACGTATTTATTCTAAATAACCTCACAGTGTAGGGCGCTCTCACAGAGTGCCCTTCGCCTCCTTTTCTCCAGCCTTGGCGCGCCTACACTCAGGGCTGTTCCAGGGCATCTCTCTACTCATTCAGGCTTGGGCGCTTACCCTCGAGCGCCTGGCTCTCCTTCTTTCTTCAACCTTGGCGTGCCCTCGCTCAGAGTCGTTCCAGGCCACCTCATTCAGGGTTGGGCGCTTGTCTTCGGGCTCACTCCTCTCTATTCCTATCACAGCTATCCCCATACCTCCTTGGATAAAGATATTTCCCCCACCAATAAAGGAGAAGTTGTCTCCTCTTACCCCGCACCCTCTATTCAATTACATTATTTTATTTTACACTAACCTTTTCTCTGGGGCATTTCCTCAATTCTCTATCACAACCGTAGATGCCCAGATCAAAACGCAGAGGGTGGCAGCGCCAACTAAGGCGGTTGGTGAAAACCTTACACCAGCACGGCGATTTTGACTCCATTGTACTGAGACCCGAGTCAGTCCCCTCCGAGTGCGCTATTACGCACAGTTTCCCCGAGTATAGCCTATAAAATAGAGCCGGCAACAGAACCGGTCGCCTGAGTACTATGGGAGGTCATCCGGCTTCGCTCCGCTGGACACGTCGAAGCCCACGGAGAGGATCCCAACGAAATCGGTAAAGATAACCGAAAAGCCTCACACATGTCGAATCAACCGATTTGATAATAAAAATCATAAAGTGAACCATCGTTTCTGAATTGTTATTTCTCTCTCTCTCTCTTTCTCCCCTCTCCCCCCTCTCTCTCCACCACCATCCCCTTCCCGGTTCTCCCAAAAAGCTCTAGAGAATGATAACGCTCACACTAGCGAGGGCGACTCGTTCATGATCATGCTACATGACTGTTACAAGACGCCTCTGACAGAGTTCCTAAAGGAATCAGGAAGCGGTCTCGTAAAATTCGCAACCCCATCTAGGCTGGATCCACTACAATCGCTCATCGGAGTCGAGGCTCCATACTGCGCGCCTCCCACCTCTCTGTGGGCCCCAGTTCGCGATCACATGTCTCCGTCCGCTAATCATCGCAAGACGTGACAGTGTGTATAAAATTATTTTCTTTTAGATTTTAATATTTCAACATCATCTTCTCTAATCATTTTGTGATTATATTTATATTCAAATGAAAGAGTCAGGCCATGTTCGAAAACAGATCTTCAAAATGTAAACATTTCAAAATTTAAATGATTATCTAACAATATATATTATCATGAAAAGTAACTGATATATTATTCAAATTTTAAGTAAACATACATAAAGCGTATTCTTAAAAATGTAAATGATTATCTGATAATATTGTATATTATCTAACAATACACATTACCATGAAAAAAACTGATATATTATTCAAGGTCCTAATTTAAAGTGAACATACATAAAGCGTATTCTCAAAAATGTATACCTTTAAAAATTTAAATGATTATCTGATAATATATTACCATAAAAAGTAACTGATGTATTATTAAAGATACCAATTCAAAGTGAACATACATCAAGTGTATTCTCAAAAATTTAAATTTTAAAAATTTAAATGATTATCTAATAATATATTACCATGAAAAGTAATTGATATATTATTAAAGGTATCAGTCTAAATTGAATATCAAGTGTATCCTAAAAAATTTAAATGATTATCTGATGATATATTACCATGACAAGTAACTGATATATTAATAAAGGTGCCAGTTCAAAGTACATACATCAAGTGTATCCTCAAAAATTTCAATCTTTAAAAATTAAATGATTATCTAACAATATATATTACCATGAAAAGTAACTCATATGTTATTGAAGGTGCGAATTCAAAACGAACATACATACATACATACAAGCAAAACAGATTACAATTTCATTCTAGAAAATAAGTGCGATATGTTATTCTTAGCGCACAAACATGAAAGTCGTTTATTGAGATTTGATTTGAAATGTATAGCCCATATAATGAAAAATAGTTGCTCGTAATTCCAAAGTATCAATTTAATAATTCGGAAAAAGAACATGGCGGCCTGCTTTTAAAAAACTTTAATGAGTTTCTCGGTGTCCACTTAGAAATAATGTCGAAGCTTTTACAGAGTAATCGAAAGAATGAGTGGAATGAAGGCACAACTCTACTTAGGCCCTTTTTCAAAAAATTAAGTTTTTTTATATAATATTGATCGTAATATGGAAATATATTGTAACATGTAACTTCTTAAGGACATTACATAAATTGGTATCCGTTTGTATATGATAAAAAAGTAGCGAGTTATTTTATTAGAAAATCAAGATTTTTATTAGAAAATCAAGATTTTGTAATTAGACTTTTATTCCGCCCATCTCCTCAATTATTACAACATTTGAAGTACGAAAAGTATTACATTAGAATAGTATTTTCAAAAGCTCTATAACGAAGTGAATATATATTACGTCAAATAATAAGTAAACTTTTAATCGGATAGCTTCTTTGTACTTGACCCGAGAATATTGTATATTGTATGAATTTTGGGTTTACTTAATATTTGCTCGTTTCAGGCAATAAGGCAACGTTTTTTGATCAATAAATCACTCGCTGAAAGTATGATATAAATTCAAAATCGGAAATTTATATAAAAATTCGAAATTTTATTAAAGAAAGATTGTAGACTTTTAATCTGAAACATTTTCATAACTCTTTTATTACAATATTCCATTGAAAGTTTTTTTAAAAGCAGGCCGCTATGTTTTTTTTCTGAGTCATTAACAAATTGGTACTTTGGAATTACAAGCAACTATTTTTCACTGTACGTGCTAGTATAAATTTCAAATCAAATCTCAATAAACGACTTTTATGTTTTGTGCATTAAGAATAACATATCGCACTTATTTTCTAAAATGAAATTATAATCTGTTTTTTTACTTATATGTATATATGTTCGTTTTGAACTCGCACCTTCAATAACATATGAATTACTTTTCATGGTAATATATTGTATTATATTAAATTTAGATAATATATACATTTTATGTATGTTTACTTTGAACTGGTACCTTCAATAATATATCAGTTACTTGTCATAGTAATATATATTGTTAAACATTAAAATTTTTAAAGGTTGAAATTTTTGAGGATACACTTGATGTATGTTCAATTTAGACTGCCTTTAATAATATCAATTACTTTTCATGGTAATATATTATTAGGTGTTGGAATTAATTCGTAGCGTTTTTTAATGAAAGAATGTTATTTATTTCACATGAGCATTAAAAAATACATTAATGAAAGTACTTCCCATCACTTTCTACTACTTTTGACCATCTTTCGGGCAGTGAATGAATACCACGTCGGAAGAACTGTTCGTCTTTAGATGAAATCCAGGAATCGCACCATTTTGTACAATCTTCGTAAGATGTGAACTTCTGCTCGCACAAGCTATGAGCTAATGATCGAAACAAGTGGTAGTCGCTAGGTGCAATATCAGGAGAATACGGCGGGTGCGGTAGCACTTCCCATTTAAGTGTTTCCAGGTATGTTTTTACCGGTTTTGCAACGTGTGGGCGAGCATTGTCGTGCAGCAAGATGATTTTATCGTGTCTTTCGAAGTATTCCGGCCGTTTTTGCTTCAATGCACGGCTCAAGCGCATCAGTTGCCGTCGGTAGAGATCTCCAGTAATGGTTTCATGCGGTTTTAGCAGTTCGTAGTATATGACACCCTTCTGATCCCACCAAATACAGAGCAGGAGCTTTGAGCCATGGATATTGGGCTTTGCCACTGATGTTGATGGTTCGCCGGGCTTAACCCATGACTTTCTGCGCTTTGGATTGTCATAATGGATCCACTTTTCGTCACCGGTAACAATCCGATGCAAAAAACCTTTTCTTTTCTGCCGTTGAAGCAGCAGTTCGCACGTGAGAAAACGTCTCTCAATATCCCTTGGTTTCAATTCATATGGGACCCAATGTCCTTCCTTCTGGATCATGCCCAAACTTTTAAAACGTTTTCCTATTGTTGAGAAGTCAACTTCCAATGACGTAGATAATTTTTTAAGTGTTTGACATGAGTTTTCATTGAGCAGTGCCTGCAAATCGTTATCTTCAAATTTTTTCGGCTGACCAGGTCGCTCCTTGTCATCCAAGTCGAAATCACCAGCTTTAAAACGTGCAAATCACTTCCTACACGTTTGCTCAGCCAGAGCATGTTCACTATACACATCCACTAAAATACGATGAGCTTCAGCTGCACTTTTGTTCATATTAAAGTAATGAAGCAAAACTCCCTGCAAAAACACTTTATCTGGCACAAATTTTGACATATTCAATGAATTATACAGTGTTGTTATTTATGATTTCAAGAAAGGTTATGTACGGCAAATGACGTCCTATGATAGATGTTTACAATGTATACAGAACTATAGGTAACAACGAAATAGTGTACTGCTTGTGCCATCTCTTGTAAAACGCTACGAATTAATTCCAACACCTAATATCAAATCATTTAAATTTTTAAAGGTTTACATTTTTGAGAATACGTTTTATGTATGTTCACTTTAAACTAGGACTTTGAATAATACAATATATAAATTACTTTTTAGTAATGTATATTATTAGATAATTTATCAGATAATCGTTTACATTTTTGAGAATATGCTTTATGTACGTTTACTTTGAACTTGAATAATATATCAGTTCGTGGTAATATACAATATATTGTTAGATAATCATTTAAATTTTGAAGATTTGTTTTTGAATATGGCATGACCTTTCATTTTAATGAATTTTTAGGGATATATCATCTACTTTTCAGAGTACAGATATACGGGACAATTTTCTAGTAATGCAAGTATCACAAATGTATATATTTTCTAATCTTATCATGTTACTTTCTATAAGCTACAATTCATGCAATACAGTTAGAAAAAATTGAAATATGTAGTATATGCATATAAATATCGTATGCATGTATATTATATTTGATAGTATATACGTAGGCTGCTGGAAAAGTTTCTGCAATCTAATACTTCCAATGGCGCCAACGTTCTGCTACTATCATATCCGTAAAATTAGACGTTTTTAACTTATAATTTAGTTGACAGTTTGTATCCAAGCCAACTAGTTTTGTTTGCATAGTATTTTAAAAGAAGTTATTTTGTGAGAAAATGGAAATTTCGCGTGAAAATTTTCGGGCAATGATTATTTACGATTACAAATGTAATCTAACTCTGAAACAATGCATCGATCGACTTCATTTGGAGATGAAGCACCATCCAATAGGATTGTTTATAATTGGTTTGCCGAATTCCAGTGTAGCCGTACCTTTCTTTGTGACGAATTCCGTGAAGGTCGTCCATCCACGTCTGTTATTGCCACTAATGTTGATACTGTGCGTGAAATGATTGAGCGAGACCGGCATATGACATACCGCGAGATTCAGGCATCCTTAGGCATTGACATGAAAGCAATACATACCATTTTTGCATGATCTCTTGAGCGTATGGAAACTTTGCAGTTGTTGGATCCCACACAATTTGACCGAAGCTCAAAGACAGGCTCGTGTTAAATGAAGCAAAGAAATGCTCAAGAAATTCAATCGAGGTCGGTCAAATTTGATCTATAACATCATTACTGGGGACGAAACATGGATCTATTCGTATGAGCCCGAAAGTAAACCACTATCCACTGTTTGGGTATTTCAGAATGGACCGAAACTAATAAAAGTTGTTCGTTCACGCAGTGCTGCCAAGCAAATGATTGCTTGTTTCTTCAGTTATACCGGATATGTGGCAATTGTGGCTTTAGAGGATCGAAGAACTGTAAATACTGATTGGTATACAACAATTTGTTTGCCAGAAGTCATAAATGAATTGCGCAGAACAAACCGAAATCATCGCATCATCCTTCATCATGACAAAGCCAGCTGTCACACAGCACGTCAAACCGTTGATTTTTTATCCAGTAAAAATGTTGAATTGATGACTCATTGTCCGTATTCACCTGATTTATCACCAAATAACTTCTTTTTGTTCCCAAACATTGAAAAAAAGATGCGTGGTGAGCGATTTGAGTCGCCTGAAACAACTGTTGAAACATGTCGTATACTGATTTCTGAGGTTACGCCTCAGAGATCAGGAAAAAATTCTTGGAAAAAATGCTTCGAAAATTGGTTCGAGCGTATGCAAAAATGTACCGATCTTAAGGCGAATACTACGAAAAACAATAAAGCCATTTACTGAATTTTACATTTTTTTTCATATTGTTTGCAGAAACTTTTCCAGCAGCCTTTTCCAACCGTATGTAACTTATAATTATAATAAATATTGAACATATATTAAATATTTATTTCAATTGCAACAGAATGCATTGTTAATATTCTATGAATATATTAGGTGTACAACTTTGCTTCCGCCGTTTTCCTATAGATGGCTTTAGCGATAAGTGGTGGTCGAAATAAATAGATCATAGACGTCATACAATAAACTTGAGCATCTGTCAACATAACCCCATAGAAACATTAGTCGATTTGTGTCTCCATAAAGTTATTCTCGATTGAAAGTGTCAGTTTAGGAGCCAAATTCTCGTCATTTGCGGGAGGTTTTAATTTTCTGCTTCAATATGAAGAAATCTGCGGTTGAAGCTCATCGAATGCTCTCAAATACTTATGGTGAGGCCGCTATTAGTGAAAGAACATGTCGTGAGTGGTTTCAACGCTTTAAGAACGGTAATTTTGACGTCGAAGACCGGCATAGCGGTGGAAGAGAGAAGGTTTTCGAAGATGCAGAATTGGAGGCATTACTTGATCAAGACTCGTGTCAAAATCAAAAAGAATTGACACGATCATTGGGAGTGACTCAACAAGCCATTTCAAACGCCTCAAAGTCATGGGAATGATTCAGAAGCAAGGAAATTGGGTGCCGTACGAGTTGAAGCCGAGAGATGTTGAAGCCGACGTTTGTTTGCTTGTGAACAACTGCTTGAAAGGCAAAGACGGAAGGGATTTCTGCACCGCATTGTAACTGGAGACGAAAAATGGATTCATTACGATAACCCCAAGCGCAGAAAATCATGGGGAGTTCCCGGCCATGCTTCCACGTCGACGGTCAAACCGAATATTCACGGCTGCAAGGTCATGCTCTGTATTTGGTGGGACCAGCTCGGCGTAGTGTATTATGAGCTGTTAAAACCGACTGAAACAATCACAGGCGATCAGTATTGAACGCAATTGATGCGTTTGAGCCGAGCATTGAAAGACAAACGGCCGCAATACAACGATAGACACGATAAAGTGATTTTGCAGCATGACAATGCTCGACCCCATGTTGCGAAAATGGTCAAGACATACTTGGAAACGTTGAAATGGGAAGTCCTACCCCATCCGCCATATTCTCCAGACGTTGCTCCCTCTGACTATCACTTGTTTCGATCAATGGCACACGGTCTGGCTGACCAGCACTTCCGGTCTTATAAAGGAGTAAAAAATTGGATCGATTCGTGGATTGCCTCAAAAGATGACTAGTTTTTTCGACGCGGGATTCATACGCTACCCGAAAGATGGGAGAAAGTAGTGACCAGCGATGGACAATACTTTGAATCATAAATGTATAACCAGTTTTTTACAATAAAATCTCGAATTTCGGAAAAAAACGACGGAAATAAAGTTGTACACCTAATACTTAAAATAAAGAATAGGCCCACCCATTCTCGTGAGGACGCAACCATATTTTTTTCGTCTCTCCGATTTTAACACAACCTTTAATATTTATGTTCATTGCAACAGAATGAATTTTTAATTAAATGTATGAATATGGCTTTTTTTTGTTTGCGAGGAGGAGGAAAGTCTTCACAGCTCCTCATCCAAGATGTTCCCGAAGGAGAACCTAATAAGAGGGGAAGACACCCAGAAGCCGGTCTCCTGATTGTGCAGGATTCGGTAGGTCTCTCTTATACGGAAGGACAGCGGACATCATCGTCTACCTGCTAAAAACTCTCCCGATTCAGCACCTCCGCAAGACCACATCTCGGAACCGTCTATCCAGCGGCATTTCATCAGGATGCATCCAAGTAGTGGAGTATACGCTCTCACTTCCATGGTCCAGTATACTATGTACTTAAAGCTAAAATCCTATATAAAATCCTATCCTAAATACTATCCTAAATATGTACATTATATATATATTTTTACACATGGTTGTCGTTAGACCCCAGTTAGGCCCGATCTAAAAAAGCTCTTTGTTTCTTCAGGGCCTGATGCTCCCACTCGGCTCGCTCCGTCTTGCGCATAACTGCATCGCAGAAATCCGCGAGGGCCGTCCAATACGCAGCGGAGCACATAACTATCCTGACAATGCTATATGTCCTGTCAAGAACATCGTGCCCCAATCCTTCAAAAAGTGACGTCCTCTCTGCGGCCCAAGATGGACAAAACAACAGCATATGCATCGCCGTATCCGCAGTCACACGACAATGCGCACAAATCGGCGACGCGTTACGCTGTATCTCAAAAAGGTAAGCCTTAAAGCATCCATGACACATTAAAATCTAGATCATACGGATTGTATGAATATACTAAAAATAAAGAGTGGGCCCCTCCATCGTTCATTCTCGTGAGAACGCAATTACATTTTCTTCGCCTCTCCGATTTTAACACGATCTTAGACATAAAGATATATTTCTTAATAATGTTTTGAAATATCATGAAATTCTTCGATTACAGTAAGAAATTTTTATTTATAGTAACATATCGATACTTAGGACAAGCTAAAACTTTATTGCATTCGTTTTAATGTAGGCGGCAGCCTACATACAGCGTCAGAGCAGCTGATGTATTATTTTCGTGCTTACGGCAACTCTTATACAGCGCTATAGCAGTCGATGTTTTAATGTTTACGACAGCGTTTATACGGTGCCGGAGCAACCGATGCTTTATTTCAGCGCTTACGACTGTCTTTATATAGCGCCAAAGCAGACGATTAATTCAATATTTTGAAAATAAAATTTCGTTATAAACCTCAGTAGTTTATTAAGGTTCACGTAAACGTATCAGAAGAATTCCGTTCTATTCCAAGAAAGTGTCATTATATGTAAAAGTTATTTCTAAACTTACTTAGTCTGTTCGAAGAACAGCATGTATGCCCCTTGTGCTCCTTTACGCCATTTTTTCTTGATAATTTTTAAATCATTAGAATAACACCATTCCGACTTTTTGTCTGCTCTCAACATACACGTGTTGTGACCACGATACATTTCTCCGTCCTCGTGAAATATACCGTTTATTACCTTGTACCTTTTTTTTATTAATCGTGACAATACTTGTCGGATAAGACGGATAAAATCGATTCGATTACGGTTTTCTTTTTCAGAATCCTTACATTCGTAACAATCGTCATTTATTGTTTCCCGTTTCTAAATCAATCAGAATTTGCAGAGTACATCTTTTTTTCTTTTTAATGTCGACTGTATAGGTAATATTAGCAAACAACTCTTTTCATAGTTACATTACATTTGGCATTTGAACAAAATGTTACGTGCTTCAATTCGAGTTCTAATACATCATTGATTTCGGAATATGTCGACATTAGAGCCGTGATAAATTCCGAAACATCTTGTTGTGTTCGTTCTTCGAAGCGTTCTCCGACAGATTTTCTAACCATTAGAATGTTGCAACGCTTACGCTCAGCGTAGCGCAGATAGCATCAGTCAATGCGTTCGATACTTTATTTTTCAGTATTTATTGCTTGATACGTACACAATGAAACGCACATTGCAATATTACATTAGCATAACACGAAACATGATCGTCATTGCAGAGGCTTATTTTCCATGTAACTATACTTTCTGGTTCCTCGCAATCATAATTTTGTACATCATCAATGACATCAGGTATGGCCCATCAACAATCGTGAATTTTCGCAGCCTTTTTTCTCGGGCGAATGGATTTGTGATAGCTGAACTTTGAACACAGATCTCAATCGATTATATTCTACAATGGCTCCCGAGATTGCTTTAATGGATGCCGGATTAAAATTTATCAAATGCAGGACTTCCAGTGTACTCATTCGTGACAAACCTAGGCTTGACCATCACTGAACACACTCGTTCCTAGATCCATCATTGCATTTTTACACGTAATTACTTGACTTTTGTGTATAGTTAGTCCATAATTGAGAGATAATGGAAATTGTTTCCGATGTACCACCATTTTGTGGAATACTTCGAATTTAATATCTACTTTCGTTATTGTGATTTCTTTGTTATAACTATTTTAATGGAATCAATACGATTTCCGTCAACAGAACAATTAACTGCAACTACATTGCCTATCGTTACATTGACAAGTCCCAAAGTTTCGTCGAATCATCACTTTAGCGCGAATTTTAATCGCTATTATTCTTTCAATGCCAGTTGTTTTCGAAACTTTGTCATCTTTGTCTTCCAAAATTTTGTGCACTCTTTTTTTCTTGCTGGAGCACAATCGACATCTATCTTCTGCTATCAGTAGAATTTCATCACCGTCAATTTTATCGAGCATTGCCGTGTTCAAAACCTTGTACAAATAACACATGGATAATAAACAAATTGTATCAACCGGTAATTGATTCATATAAATGCAAAGTTCATTCAATCTTTGATTGCAATTACTCCCTTTAAAATGGATTTTTCTCGATTGAGGAACATTGATGTCGGAATCCGTTACCAAACCTATTCGTATTCTAGAAAGTATATCACGATATATGTTGTCGCATCTTTGTCGCATATTAATCAAGAGTTCGTCGTAATCGAACAATCTCCACAAATTCATGATACCTAAATATAATATTTCTGAATTTCTGATCGAGACATTTTAACGAAAGGAGATTGTTCTTTTACAGGGGGAAGCTGCAACAAATCTCCAAACAAAAGAATGTGTTTTCTGCCAAAGAAACCATCATCTGTATCTGTTGTATCAAAGATTTCACATAATCGTACATTGATAAACATAAGTGTCACATTCAAACTCATGGATACTTCATCGAATTATAAATAATTTCGACAGTCTTTAATTTGTCTCTCAAAGTTTTCAAGATCATGTCTAACAAATGCGTATACTTTGCCATAGATTCATGGATGACGGATAGCTAAAACATTCTATGAGTCGTCAAACCATCGATATTGAATGTCGCGATACCCGTGGGAGCAGATATCGCAGTCGTTTTGTTCAAATGTATTCTGATTTATTCTTTAATCGTTTCAATGAGAAAATTTTTCCTGTACCACCTTCGCCACTTACGTACAGTCTGATTACATAAAATCTGATTTTTATTTTGTAAAACTTGGTATACTCTATCGAAGACTCTATTCTGGTCTTCGTTCAATCGCGACATCATTTGCGATAAATCAATCGGGACGTCAATCTTACCAAAATCTATCAGATCTTTCATCGCGTCGTCAGCTTCTATCGGATTGCAATCCAGTTCATTGTCATCGAATTTGTCTCTATCTGCTGTTTTCAGATCATTTTCGCGCTTCTTGATTAAGCAACGCGCTCAAAAGCTGTCTGTATTTCTTCGAGCCTTTCATAATATTTCATCGCCTTCGTCAAAGCAGATGCTGAATTCTTAAAGGCATCCGTGTAAGTCTTGTGTGCACCTTTGAGTTGACTCAAATCTCTCCACGATTTAAACAGAAGAAACAGCGAGTAAAAGTATTTTTCGAGTTCAGTTTTAATTAAATCGATAATGGTTAATTAAGTAACATTTTTTTCGTTTTTTCAAACATAAATCCGATACAAGTTTGTAACATTCGACTTCGTCATTTTTTGATATCTGTCTCGTAATCCCAGAATCTGGCAAAATCGTACAAATTCAATGATTCTAATTCCTTAGGTCTGCTTGGATAGTAATCATCGATGATCGACGGACAATAAATATTCGTAGAATTTTCATCGAGAGCTTTAATTTCATTGAATGTTTTAACTTTTCTATTTCTCATCTCATTAAGGTCAATCCATTGGTATACCATCAATGGTATCACTGTCCGTATCATACAAAGGATTCCCTACCAGTGTGTCCGCAGCTTCTAAAGCACCGCATTCTCTATTATTCAATGAACTCATCGCAAAATTCCAGATGATAAGGATTTATTGGAATCTATCATTGCAAAGTCTATATTGCATTTCTCCTTTGTCGTGTATTTTGTTAAATATAAGTTTAAAAACTCTGATTTTTCTCCAATAAATTGTATATCCATATTCCCTTCCCAGACTAACTTGATAGGATTATAATCATTGATAAATCTTTCCGACTTCTTGCGAGGAAGATCGTACAATCTGCGTAAAGTTTTTCTACCCACTATCGAGGTGATGACGTCTCTTGAAACGAAATTGTCAGTAACTGGCCGAAGAAAATCGAACCAACACTTTCTGTAATTATTCGTTTCGGTTTTTTCGTTTCGCATGCAATATGAGTTATGTTTATGATTTTGATCATTTATATCCATTTCGTATAACGTTGGCAAAACGTTTTAATCTGGAATTTCGCACGTATTTTCGAATGACAACTTCTTCATCCGGCAATTTTCCTAGCACTGAGGCATCTTTTATCCAAATCATACAATGCACGAGCTCGATACCTCTACTTTGATATTCCAGTCGCCAGAAGTAGTGAATGACCTCTCCTATTGTGTTATCGGACGAACAAATAAAATCAATCATTTAAATTTTATGCACATGAATCTAGACGTACTCACAGGATGATATGCGATTAGTTTGCTGATGCCCAACTTCTGTTATCAGAATTCATGTCTCGTAAATATTCTCCCAAATCGGACCATTTTCATTCACTAGGACGCAAAGTTAAAAACCACGTCGCCGGATCGTAATGCAAAGTCATGCATTTGACATTATTGGACAGTTGTCACCAAAATTGGTCCGTATTTCTCAGTTTTGCAATAATACTCATTAAATTCGATTCCAATTGTTCGTCTTTCAATTCGTTCACATATCTATCAGCAGTGTATCTCTCTCGGGTTAGCAACCATCATAGTATTTATAATAGATACCATTTTTCAATTGTCGGTAGTTAGCGTCATTGAGAAGGAAGAACAGATACTATAGATTCAATCTGAATCTGTGTTTCGACATCAATCGTGTTCTGACAAATAAATAATCCGGCAATGCAAAGTTTCTATCTTCCCATTGTCCATTGATATACTCGGGATATAAATCAGGGAAACACATGACATCCAGATATTTATAACGATTATCCATTGAAACATCTTCAATTTTCAACATTTGATAAAGCTTGAATGCAGATTCGTTATTGATTCTTTTCGCGTGCATATTGTATACTGATCATTAATACCCGAATCTTTAGTGATTTGCGTGAGGAAAGCTTTATGTTTTAAAACGGCTTGATCATTATTATCTTTGTTATGCTGTACAGTATCCTCAACCACCTCGTCTATTTCATCACTGTCGCTTTTATCACCGACGATCCGATATTCTGTTTCTTGCAACTTATCATTATCTTTATAAGATCGTCATCGACGCTGGAAGACGAATTTTCGAGTAATGGAGATTATGGTCTTTCAATCATTGTAAAGCCTATACACTTTATTAATATCCTAAATAAATTAATATCCTAACTAAATTTTCCCAAACAACTTTAGACCTTTTGAATATACCTCGAACGAGAATGTGCAATTCGTTCAAATTTATAGGATCTTCCGGAGGAAGATATATTTTATCCAATGTTTCTTGTAAAGGCAGAGGCAAATAAAATGTTCTACGAGGGGTGTTCAAAAAGTAAGTTTCCCTGCTCCGGGAAAAAAGCAAAACACAATTTTTAGGTTAAAGTAACATATGTATTTATTGTTTGACTTATAAACTATTTTTCTACATAGTCCCTTTGGACTTGAATACATTTTTTATATCTGTTCTGAAGCTTTGACAAACCTAGTTTATAAAAATCCGTGCCCTGTTTTTTAAAGAATAATTTAACAAAGTCTTTCACTTCATCATTTGAATTGAAGTGATGGCCACCCAAACTTTCCCATTGTGACAGGGGATGAAACGTGGGTTCACCACACAAACCCTGAAATGAAGCGACAAAGTATGGTGACCCTGATGCTGCGCTTCCCCCTCCTTCAAACCCAGCATGTGTGACTTTGCCCTCCTCATCCGCGCGATACTAGAGTCATCTGCTATTTGCTGTATCCGTGGGTTAGAATCTCTATACTTATCCTATTCATGTATTTTTTTATACATGCGCTAACTTATGTTTAGGAGGTGAAACACCTCTTTGAAAAAAAAAATAGTATTTTTCTTTCGAACCGAATATCGTCGGAAATATAAGAGAAAAAACATTTTTAAACAAAAGTTGTACGGTTTTAAGAGTACTTTAAAGTTATAGAGAAAAAAAATTTTTTTATTTTTTTGTTTAACAAAATACTCCTACCATCTATAATTTTTTTAAATTTTCAATTTTTTTTATCAAATTGAAGATTATTTTTTTATAAATTCAACAATGTGTAATAATGTTACATTACGACATATCATATTCGAGAATTAATTATTAACGTTTCCGTATATACGTTATCCATACTCACATACGTAAGTCGTTGGAAGAATAAGATATATGAAAAAATGTCCTAAGTAAAATTTTTATAGTTTTTTACACGTGTGTGTAAATTTAAATTTTGTAAAAATTTAGATTAAACTGAATGAAACTGATGCTTGCAAACGTTAAGTAGAAGTACCTTTTGAGGACTATCGTGAAATTAATAAATATAAGAATGTAAATATATGAAAGCTTCTGTAAAGTAAATAGATAAAGAATTTAATTATATTAACTATATCCTGCTTATATTCCCTTTTCTGATTTTTACTCTATTGTGCACTAATATCTATTTCGTGAACTATTTTCTTATTATCGTCAAAATAATCAAATTATCGTGTAATATCGTCAAAGTTTATATGTGTCGTCAAAATAATCAACTTTTCATTGTAATATAGGGATTACAGAGTGTGTTCCGTGTTACGCATGATGCGTCATTTTTCTTTGTTATTCATTGAATAATAAAATAAGATATCAGAATTATGCGTTTTGTGTCCGTGTCTAAATCCATTCTTAGAATGTCAACGTTTTGTGAATTGTATATATATATATATATATATATATATATATAATGTTACATTATTAAAANAATGTTAACGTTTTGTGAACAATTTTTATGTAGAAATGAAAATAAGTGAAACAACCTCCAATGGCCTTGATCTTGACAAATATTATCCAAGTCATAATTCTAAACAATATTCAAGAAGTTTTAACCATTGTTTGAATATTTTGGTACTAATACTGACAATGCTAATACTGACAATATTGTAACTTTCAAGCATTATAACTCAAAAAGTACTTCATAAAAAATATTTTATTATAGTGTTTTGAAAAGCTGTTTAGATGTGCTATTAAAATATGAAATGAAAAACGATGTATTTAAAAAATCGATATGACCTTGATCTAACCTTGATGACGCCACCTGACCATAAAGTCAAACTGATAATATCAGTAAATAGATCGTTTTGATCTTTGCAACTTTTATTCGGGTCATTTTCCTTGAAAGTGTATTTTTGGAGCTCATAAGAGGTCCCAATCTTTTTGAATACTCTGTATATTTTGAGTTATGATTTCTTTTGAACTCTTAATTCTGATTGGCTAATTTTTATTATATGTTTTATGGTTACTGTTAGAGCCTGAGCACAATAGAGGAACAGAAATTAGATATTAAGCAATACAAAAAGATAAATATAGTAAGCTAATGAGAGTCAGCTACAATAGAGTAGTAAATCTTATTAAGCCTTAAGAAATTGATCAATCATAGTCGAATATGAGAAAAATAATCGACTATGATTGGTCAATTTTTTAAGTCTTAAGGCTTATTGCGTTTACGGAGTAAAGTGAGATAGGCATATGTTTAAAATAACAACTGACTATGAATATCCTAGTATGTGAACATTTCTGAGAGATAGAATTGATGACTATGGGTGTTCATACCCAATCAAGTGATCTGTTTTCTGTTTCAATACTAGACTGCACTAGAACTTTCTTTCTCAAAAGCGAGAAAGAAAATTCTAGTGCAATCTAGTGCATAAACTGAAACCAGATCACTTGATTTGGTATATACAATACATCCATAGTCATCAATTCTATCTCTCAGAAATTTTAACATACTAAGACCGGTATTCGTAGTCAATTCTTATTTCAAGACTCTTATGCGTGGTCTAGAATGGTATTGGCAGTAGTGGATGAGGTTATAAAAGTAACAAATTGACCAATCACAGTTGAATGTGAGAAGAATAATCGACTGTGATTGGTCAATTTCTTACTCTTACAGCCTCATCTTACTGATACTGTCATTGTAGACCATGCATTAAGTAATATCTCAAGACGTGAATACGGTCCTCTGATTGGTTCATGACATCATAAGGCTATACTTAAGACGATCTTGAATATAAGAATCGATTATGAATACCAGCCTAAATCAGTTTTTTGTGAAGTAGTGTATGTACATATATATATTCTTAAAACTTAAAGTGAGATAAGCATATGTTTGATATTTGTCGAAAGCGAGAAAGAAAGTACAGGAACAGAAAACAAACCAACTGAGAAATGACCACCTTTCTACATAAATGCTTACAGTCCATGTACAATAATCAAATCCATGCACATTAATTGTGTGAGCATAATGACCCAAACACATGAAATGAATAACAGTGCATGAACATAACATAAGACCGCTAGACCAAGGAGCATTTTATGTAAATCAATATGGCAACTTGAATGCTCATTGGTTTAACAGTTTTATGTTATGCTTATGCCACAGTATAACTACAGTAGCTGTTGGCTCCTTTGATGTCAGTAATCACTGTCAGCTATGTTGAAGGTTTTACGAACTGAACCAATCAAGAAACGTTGTAGTAACGTTATAGTTTTCGCATATAATGCTATCCAATGCTATGACAGTCGCCATTTTCGATTTTACAGCCATGTATGCGCAGAACAAAACTTGTATCCCTCGTTGTTACTTTCGCTACTGTTACACAGTATGTAGTTATACTGTGTTATTGGTACGCGTATTAAATTTGATGTGCACTAATGCGATAGTACGAATGCGTTTACATCAAACGTATTAAAGCATTAGTGCGTATTAAATTTAATACGCGTACCAATATTATCACGATGTTGAGAAGAAAAATAATACGATTAACACTGATTTTGAGATTACTGGGTTCTGTTGCATGCTTAATGCGCATGGGATAGCATGACGGGTTATGCATGCAACGGAATACAGCTCTCGATTTCTTTCAAATTGTTTCATGCGTTTACATCGTCATTTGTATCATTTTAGTATGCGTATCAGTTTAGTACGATACTTCTGCTCACACCAAAATAATCCGACAGCGTTTACATCGTTCGTATTAATATTTGTATTATTCAGAATGCTTACAAGGATATTAGCGTGCTAACATGCTATAATTTACGTCATGTATACTATAGAATTTCATAGTATACATAAAAGTGCAATTTTATCGATAAAAGCTCTGAATATGGATTTAAATGTTTAGTACGAATTTGGTACGAATATAGTATCTGATACGCGTATCAAGTGCATATAAGCTAGGCCAATGAGCTCTTGCATATTTCATTAGATTTAAAATCATAGACCAAACAGGTACAAGAGCTCACTGAGCGCTCAGTAATCGGTCGTGCTTCTGAATGCACCCATTGATTTTGTCTCGGAAATTTTGACACTAAGAAGTGACTAACTTTCTATATTAAAGCCTATTGCATATGAAATGCATAACAGATCATAAGCACTGTAACTACATACAGTAGTGACAGTAGCAGAAAACAAGGGATATAGTTTTGTTCTGCACATACGTAGCTGTAACTCCAAGAATAAAGCAGTTGTCAGTATTGGATAGTATTATATGCGAAATACAACACAACTACAATGTCATACAGCCAGAGAGCACAGTAATGTTTTAAAAATATATTTAAAACGTACATGTTGGACGTTTTGGACATATTAAAAACATCCAGATTAGATTCATGAATATTAAAAAAATGTTTTAAAGACATCCAGTGTTACTATTTTGGATTTCTTAAAAACATCCATTTTAGGTCGCAATGGGCTAAAACTGGACTAAATTAATATATTAAACAAGACCACAATTAAAACAAAATGATTTTTATATGAGTATCATTATTGATTAATATCTTATTTCAGAATATACATTTTTAAATTATGATAAAAAAAAAACGTTTTTCCCTAAATTCAGAAACTAATTTTATAGTGCTTTGAAACGGTTACCCATCCAGTTGCATACCCGTCATCCACTATCCTTGACTTCTGAAATCATATGGAAATCGCTGCACTTCGATGATCCACGAATATCTGTATAATCATGAATGTATAGTTATGATACATCTGTTCAATATACCTGATAGAAATGTGTGCAGTTCAACTGAACATCCAGTCAGTTACTGTCTAATATTTAATCTTAATATTATAACGACTATTTTCAGATTAGAAAATCATACGTTGTACTTTCATAGTACCAGTTATCATGTATATCTCATCTTCGACTAGAAATCTCCACAATCTCTCTCCTGTCGATAATAGTACGCCGTATTGATACGGGTTATGTACTATAATGTACCTAAATAGTATGCAGTATAAATTTTTGTGTCGTTGAAAATTTTAAACATAACACAGATGTCCTAGGGACATACTAATAAAAATAAAACTCCGTGCGATCTTAAAAAAATTTTCACTTGTTAAGTCAGCGAAAACAACATGTCGAGAGTAGATTTAGAAAATTTTTTGCATGAGATGAACATTTTTAAAATGTCCAAATGTGAACATATTTTGTACATTGCGTAACATACGTTTTTAAAACATTTGTACTAAGTTTATGGACGTTCGGACTAAATAAAAATCAGATTTGGACGTCCAATAAACGTTGTGTGCTGTCTGGGTAGTATAACTACTACAACGTCTCTTGATTGGTTCACTCCGTAAAACCTTCAACATAGCTAACAGTAATCACCGACATCAAAGAAGCCGACAGCTACTGTCGCTACTGTATGTAGTTATACTGTGGCATAAGCATAACATAAAACTATTGGACCAATAAGTATTCAACATAAAGTTGCCATACTGATTTACATAAAATGCTCATTGGTCAAATAGTCTTATGCTTATGCACTGTTATGCATTTTATGTGCATAGGCTTTAGGCCGGAATCAGACTACGCGTTGAAGAATGAGATTAAAAATTAAAAAATTGAAGTTTTACCGATCAGAACAAAAGGAGCCAAAACTTCTTTATCCTGGTGAAAATTCAATCTCTAATCTTTAATCTCAATCTTCAATGCATAGTCTGATTCCGGCTTTAAGCCTACATAAAATGCATAACAGAGCATAAGCATAACATAAAGCTGTTGGACTAGTGAGCATCCAGCATAACAGAGCACAGATATTACAATACGATTATGATTTCTAATGAGATAACGTTAAAATCTTGGAAGAAGAGCTTTGCTATAGAAAACGCTTAATTTCTGAGATGCTTAATATTAAAAAGCAGTAAAATAGTCTAAATTTAGAAACTGATACTGAAGATTTCCATAACGCTTACACCTATTGTAAATAAAGTTTGACTCTTCGATACTGACAATCCGTCTCCTTTCTCAGTTCGTCGTTGTTGATCCGTATCAGTGAGCGTACATTGTAATCGACACATTATGTTCGTTTTATATAACTGTGTTCCACTAAATATATAAATGTATACATTTATACGTAGGCTGCTGGAAAAGTTTCTGTAATCTAATATTTCCAGTGGCGTCAACGTTCTACTACTATCATATCCGTAAAATTAGACATTTTTAACCTATAATTCAGTTGACAGTTTGTACCCAAGCCAACTAGTTTTGTTTGCATAGTATTTTAAAAGAAGTTATTTTGTGAGAAAATAGAAATTTCGCGTGAAAATTTTTGGGCAATGATTTTTTACGATTACAAATGTAATCTAACTCTGAAACAATGCATCGATCGACTTCATTTGGATCGACTTCAATGAAACACCACCCAATAGGACTGTTTATAATTGATTTGCCAAATTCCAGCGTGGCCGTACCTTTCTTTGTGACGAATTTCGTGAAGGTCGTCCATCCACGTCTGTTATTGCCACTATGTTGATACTGTGCGTGAAATGATTGAGTGAGACCGGCATATGACATACCGCGAGATTCAAGCATCCTTAGGCTTTGACATGAAAGCAATCCATACGATTTTGCATGATCTCTTGAGCGTATGGAAACTTTGCAGTTGTTGTATCCCACACAATTTGACCGAAGCTCAAAAACAGGCTCGTGTTAAATGGAGCAAAGAAATGCTCAAGAAATTCACTGAAGTCGATCAAATTTGGTCTACAACATCATTACTGGGGACGAAACATGGATTTATTCGTATGAGCCCAAAGTAAACAACAATCCACTGTTTGGCTATTTCAAAATGAACCGAAATCAACAAAAGTTGTTCGTTCACGCAGTGTTGCCAAGCAAATGACTGCTATATTTGTCTATAAATTTATATTTGTCTATAAAAGTAATAAGGCTCAATAAATTAAAACAAACAGAAAGACAAAGAGCTACGAGCCTAAAACAATTATCATAAAATAACAAAATTATTTTGAACAGTTAAAAAATAAAATAAAACATCATGAATTTAAAATATGAAATTTAATTTGACCGTTAACAAGTAAACAACACAAACGTTTCGATCCCTGTTGGATTACTTTCAATGTGACGCAAAAATAACAATGGAAATATTGAATAAGATATATAAAAATTAAAATTCGCTCTCGATCGCAATATAAAATATAATTCTCGCTCCAAAATAAAATGAAAGTTATACGAAAGTTGTAATCGACAACAATGTATTCCTCCGGATTGTGTATGTAGAATAAGGAACATGTTTCTGTTAGAAAGTACAAAATGTAATTATAAATTACCATAAGAATAAAAAATAAAAATAATAAGAGAAGTACAAAGCGAGTCGCAAATAATAAAAAGAAAAGTACAAAACGAGTCGCAAGTAATAAAAATAAAAATAAAAAGGCAAAAAAACAATCTAATATTTTAAGACATGTACATTAGA
>JAANIC010006429.1:63400-109249 GCA_017607545.1 Acromyrmex charruanus
TCATCTGCGAGATCCTTCGTCAATGACAACAAAGGAAGGGTTTTCTACATCGTATCGTAACTCGCGATGAAAAATGGATCTACTACGATAACCCTAAACGCTTGAAGGCATGGGTGATGCCAGGTGAACCAGGTCCATTAACGCCAAAATGAAATATCCATGCTTCGAAGATTATGTTGTGCATCTGGTGGGATCAAAGAGGTATTATATATTATGAGCTGCTCAAACCGTGAGCTGCCGAAACCATCACTGGCGATCGTTATCGACTACAGCTGATACGTTTAAACCAAGCTTTAAAAGAAAAACGATCGGAATGGGACAATAGGCATAACAAGCTGATTCTGTTACATGACAACGCTAGGCCACACGTTGCAAAATCGGTCAAGAAATACTTGGAAGGAGTAAAGTGGGAAATTCTGCCCCACCCGCCGTATTCACCACACAATGCCCCTTCAGATTTCCATTTGTTCCGATCCATGCAGGCCCTTTCTGGAGAACGATTCAATTCTTATGAAGATATCAAAAAATGGCTTGATGAATGGATCGCTTCAAAAAAACCAGATTTTTTCATTCGAGGAATCCGTTTATTACATAAAGATGGGAGAAAGTTGTCGCTTCCGAAGGAGCAAACTTTGAATAAACTCACTTATATAGATTTGTTTAAATAAACACATCTTTTTCATTTAAAAAGGGCGAAAACTTATTCCCATACCCAATAAAAAAATTATCTTATATCTCCAAATTTACACATGATAAATTTACTGTAGCTGTTGAATCAGGATTCATAATTCATGATATCGATCTACAAATGTGAGCTTTACAAGTTCAAGAAGAAGTAGATAATTTAAATTCAATATTTAAAGCATCTCACAGTTAAGTATCAACATTTAGAAAGTCCGACCGAATTGTTTCGAGAAAAAATTACGAAATTTGTAACTAGAAGAACAATAGAAGATTGAGTTGCAAAATACACCTAATGATTTTCTGAAAACAGTGAAACCACTTATCGAACAGTTCGGATCTGAAAATGTTTTTAATTCTGATCAAAGTGGTTTCCAATTGAAAATTCATTCTGGAAGGTTATTGTCTAATGAAGGAGTAAAGAAAGTAGAGTGTGTTGTGCAGTCTATATCATCAACAACACACTCATACACCATGCAACCAATAATATCGTGTAATGGAAATTTGCTGTCACCTTTATTTATTGTATTGAAAGAAACTAAAGATATTTGGACCAAATGTACAAGAAACCTTATTTATGCCAATAAATGTTATTATAAAAGCATCAAAATCTGGTAAAATAATTTCAGGTAATTAAATAAATTTCCTTTTACAATACATTTTCAAATACTGCTTTACTTTTAAAAAAGTAAATATAAAAAAATATTAAAAAATAAATATATAAATTTGCATAAATGGAATATAATATAATGAAATTATAAGTCTTATTTCTGTGATATATAAAATATATTTTGATATTTTATATTTTATTTAAGAATCTCATAACAGTCATAAAATAGTTATTAATTTACCATTTATATTTCTTACAGATCATTTTAAAATGTGGTTAGAAGAATATATTATTATTTTCCAAACATTGTGTTTGTGTGTTTGTGAAGCTGGTGTCACCTTGTATGAAGGCTCGCTCGCCAAAACGGCGTGTAATAACGATGACTCTCTTTGTAACAATTCAGAGTTTATTGTTGAGTTGAATTAAGATTGGTTCGAAGCGGGCGGTAAGCGATGCTCGTAATTCGATAATTAATGCGTTCGATTAGATGCGTGCACTTGGTACGACGTTGAGTTTCTTACACTTGTTCGAAAGAAAGTGTACTGTGAGCAGCAACGAGATCGGCAAATCTCGCCGGAGATTCAAGTAATTCTCGCGCTGAATGCCCTCGCGGTACGTGTATACCGAAAACGTTAGGTGATCAAATACAGCGATAATACACGATGGAACTTCGGTGTGGTTCGCATTTAAGATTCGAAAAAAGAAGCGTTACGAATGAATAGCGATAGATGATCCATATTGATCGGGAAGTGAACTGAACGTTCACACGCGGAACATGTACGCGATCGTCAACTTTTCGGATGTCGCGCAAGAAGGGTCGCGTGCCATCTGAAATAGATAGCGTGATTAAAGCAGGAGCGAGATATCCACATGTTTTGAACAGTGACGGCTCGGTGTCTATGAGCTGTTTGCTTACCGTAGCCGAAAAGATAATTAAATTAACGATTATTCCGGAATACATTGGTTCTAATTGGTTCTAATAACGCTCTTCTACATTGGTTCTAATTGGTTCTAATAGCGCTCTATCGATTCATGGACGGGACATCGTCCTAATATTATTTCCGATTTAATACCTGCATGAAAACATATTGCTACTATGATTATACCGAATGGCACTACAGGGAAATTACAACCATTAGATGTTTATGGATTTAGAATTAGGAAAAATTTTGCTAAAAGATTTTCAGATACTATTTTATTATTAGAAAATAATATAAATTTACGAAAATATAATAATATAAATTTATGAACGAAATAATATAATAAAATTACAATCTCTGACACATAATCAATTGTCATCCCCGCGATATCACAACTTATTTAAATATTCATGGTTTAAAAGTGGTTATACAAACGAAAGACCAGAAGAATATGAAAATCCAATAGAATTTAGTAGTTTTGACAAAAGTTTTGAAATTATTACGTAAAGTAAATAAGATATTAAAGCATAAAACTGAAAATAACTTTAAGAGCATAATCTTAAAATATCATAAGAAAATAATGTACAGAGATGAATAAAAAAGTTTTACTCACTTTAAGGAAAAATAATAAAAATATTATAACTCTTAACATTATTTATAATTTGTAATATTACAAATATCAATTATGTCAATTTCCTTATTCGTTGATTTATGTATTTGATCGTTCCGATGACAATTATTTACGCATATGAACATGGAGCGTATATATGGAAGTGTTAGTAATTAATTCTCGATATGTCGTAATGTAACTTTATTATGGTTGAGTTTGTAGAAAAACAATCTTTAATTTGGTAAAAAAAATTGAAAATTTAAGAAAATTACGGGTATGAAGATATTTTGTTAAACAAAAAAATTTTTTTTCTTTATAACTTTAAAGTACTCCTAAAACCATACAACTTTTGTTTAAAAAATTTTTGTCTATTTTCTATATTTCTGATATTTGGCTCGAAAGAAAAATACCATTTTTTTTTTCAAAGAGGTGTTTCACCCCTTAAACATGAGTTAGCGCACGTAAAAAATATGTGTCTCTTAGATTTTCGTGTTTTACATCATATTTCATGGAGAATTAAATCAATTCCGGATAGAATTGTAAAATTTCCCTTGTTAGTGTTCCGCTGCCCTTCCGGGTACGCGATCTGACAGAATTATTTTTTTTTCTATTGTCTATGATCTCAGACTTTGCCATCGTGCTTTTAGATTTGATCATTGGACGCAGGAATGGACATAGGAAATTTTTGATCGCACGTGCGAGAGGGCACGCAGGATTTCTTAATAATTCGGTGTCCTTCCGGGACGACTATCTCAACAAAATATTTTTTTTTATTGTCAAACATTGTTCTCTGCTTTCAGGTTTTATCACAAGACGCAAGGACGAACGGAGGAAATTTTTGATCATACGTTCGAAAGGACTTTTCTCTCTCTCTTTTTGCTCTCGTACTTTCACATTTTATTACAGGACGCAGGGACGGCAGAGGAAATTTTTGATTTCACGTTCGAGAGGACGCGCCAGATTTTTTTAATACCTTGATCTTTGTTTGATAGCACCTGGTCATACGTTGAAAATTTTTGGTCACATGTATATGAGTGATCTTCAATTCTTTGTTATTTCAATCTGGGTTTACTTAATTTTCGCTCTACAAACGCTCCAAATTTCAATCACATAATACTTTTACTTACAATTTTTAATACTTTTTACTGCATAATAATATTGTATACTTGTCTCGTACTTCAACTGAAGACTTGAATTTCAAAAATTCTTTAATTACAGTTATTATTTTACTATTGCGCGCGCGCGTGCGCTCTAATATATTTTTCGTGTATTGTCGTGATTTCATATATACCTCGTTACAAGAACAGTTCTTTGATACATTCAATTGGATATTTACTATCTTATGCATGCATCGCCTTAAATGCTATATCTATTGCTTTAAATGGAGTCTCAACTTCATAGCATAATTCATTAATAACGACATATTTTTGATAAAATCTATATCTTCACCAATAATCATAGCCTGCACTCCTAAATTAAATCCATATTTAAAATAATTTTCTTTTCGTTAGTTCAATGTCGGTCGAATATCATTTGTAGCCTAAAAATGAATAGAAATTTCAAAATTAAGTTTATTTTAAAAATCTTAAAACTTTCTTATTTTTTGAGCTTATTTAGTTGATCTATTATATAACTTTTAAGATTCCTCATCACTCGTTTCAGCTATGATATATTATAATGCAAGAAACAAGAAACTATCTACAATTTTTTATAATTTTCTCTAATTGAAGTATAATGAACCTTAACAAGCATATTAATGGACATATAAATTATGCATTTAATAATGCATTCATTACAGCTAATGTGAACATATGAACATATTATAAGTTATAGAATAGGTCTGATTTCATAAGCATACCTTTACAAGAAGTAGAAATGCTTCACGAGATTCTTGACGTGATGATTGCCATTGTTCTTTCTTTTTCTTTCACGCAGTTATCGCAGTGAATAATGAATTTAAAGCAAATAATGTTCTTATTTTTTTACCGTCTGCAATAAAATTTATTTGATATTTTTAAAATAATTTTGATAAGTTAGCAAAATCATTATTAGGGCAATCTTAATTTCAAATCATTGTAACCATTATTATGATGAAAAGCTGAATATGCCTCTTATAAGAACTTTCTTTCATTTTTTTATACTTATAATAAGCAAAAATTCACAGAAATAACATTAAAATAAAAAGAATTGAATAAGTAAAAGAAATAATAGTAATTATTCAGATTAAGGGACACCTCGCCGATGACTTTGACCTTGACATATGTTGTTAAGATCATGGCTCTAAGTGATCTTCAACAGGTTTTAGGTGGCGGTTGTCCTTCGTTAAAAAGTTATTAACAAAAAAAGTTCAACTATATAACACGAGAATTCGCCGCTTTAAAATATGTTTGCTATTCGTGCACTGTAGGAGGGTAAGAGTCGAAGATGAAAGTCGTGCGCCCCTTTGCAGGGGGAGGGTGAGAGTCACTTTGGGTAAAAGTCATGCGCCCCTTTGTAGAGGAGGAGGGGGACGAAGATCACTTCAAACGAGCGACTTTCTCTATTATATATTATTAAATTTTCTGAATATTTCTGAGTATTTCTGAAAAATATAGCAGAAATAAAACATTATTTTTAACACTTTTTTTGTTATTAACTTTTTAACGAAGAATGATAACCTAAAAAAATATACCAATGGATACATAATACCCCTAACCCCTCAGCAAATGAGGATGGATTAAAATGGATTAAAATTTTTTTAATGCGTAAAACTTTAAATTCATGAAAATGGATTGAATGGATTGAAATGAATCGGATCCGATTGACACTAGTTTAATATCCGAAAAAAAGAACTTTCATATTTAAAGGTTACAAATTTTATTCCTAAGACATTTATAATAATTATACCTGAAATTAACTATTTTAAATTGGTATTAAAAAAATACATACCTTAGTGAGATTCGAATCTGGGATTTCTGGATTATGAATCTTCTTCGTTACCTTCGACCATTTCTTCAATTGGTAAATGTATTATTCATTCTCTACTTCAATCACAACAAGCTAAACTAGTAAATTATATAGGTATAATAAAATATAAACAATTTACATTACTATGAGACAACTTGGTGAGACACTTGGGTAAGTGTCGGATAATCTCGCTTGGCCAATGTGGCGCGCCGATTAACCTAATATTCGCGTTTGCGAGTGTTCACATCGATCATTCATTTTACTTCTAATCAAAGAGAAACAAAAGAACATAGCTAAATTATTATTTTTACATTACAACTTTTTTGAAAGTACTTTTTTGAACTTGTTAATTGGATTAAAACGAAAAATTTTCTACTTACAATTTTGAATAATTTAATTAGCATTTATATATAATTTTATAAATTAATTTAATAGTGTGTTTTATTCGTATTACTTGATAAAATAATATTGATTAAATTAAGGACGTTCTTTGATTGCAGTTGTGCTCAATCTAATGAGCACATTAGTACTCATCATTATGAAAATTTTTATGAAAATTTATTTCACTTTTATATAGTATAAGATATTCCATAAGTGTTAATGTGTTTATACAAATTTTTTTATATAATATATTAGGTCATTTAAAAAGTATCCGCGGTTTTTTCATTCAAAAATTGAACAAAAAATCGCGGATACTTTTTAAATGACCTAATATAATGCTTCCCGTCTTCGCTACTGCCGCCGGTCGAAAAAATAATGACTTTACTTACTTTGTTACACTTTGCTCAATGATTTCTTAAAAATAAATGCCGAAAACCATATTCAGACAAATTTCATATTTTTCCTTGTGATATCAAGTTTTATGTCTTAGTGTTTCAAAAAATTGTTAAGAAAAACTTTTTTACAATAAATAAAAAGACCATTTTCGAATAAGCTTTAGATAGGGATCCTATATATAAGTGTGTGTGTGTGTGTGTGTNCATTTATTTTTATTTAAAATTTAATTTCCAGAATGATCTCTCTATTTTCTTTGATTAATTTAACGTAACGTATATTTTATATATACACATATATACATATATATATATATACACACACACACATACATACATGTGTGTGTGTGTGTGTGTGTGTGTGTGTGTGTGTGTGTGTGTGTGTGTGTATGCGTATGTGTATATATATATATATATTTTTTTTAAACACTTCAATTTTGAATATCGTGGAATATCTCGATTTTTAATCCCTTCGGGTATTGAGTTTTAAAACACATATGTTCAGGACACTAAAACAAGCTTATTCTGTAAGTCCCAGAAAATTTAAAAGAAATTGATTTTTTCGGAGAACTTCCTTCAAGAATTGGTCGAAACAACCTTAAATGTAAAACATGGAGAATGATGCAATAGTTACAGAATGACAATTGCTCATGAGCGCTCGTGAGCGGTTGTCGTTCGGAATATAATATACAATAGCACTGATAGCACACTCCTCGATTGCAACTTCAATCATAAATATATAATTAATAATAAACATCTGTAACTCTTAATTAATTCTGAAAAATGATAAGACTTTTTGCTAAATTTACATTCAGGACTTATAGTACCGCTCAAAAGTGTATCACTTTATGTTTTTTGAGCATAACTTCTTTCAAGGTGAGTCGAATTGCTCTCAAATTTGTATAGTAGACATTTGGTAATAGGTGCACTTTTTGTATGATGAATGATAAAATTTGACAAAATACACAATAATTTTTGAAATCTTTACTGATTTTCTCTAAATCACTCTTATGTGCTTTTTTCGTTTTTCGTGTTACAATTATTGTTTTCATCATCATAACAGTTTTAACAGTTAGATTACTGTTCTACATTATGGCACGGACTCATGATACTCGAGATTTGAACAAACAACAACAGAAAGCCATTGTAAAAGACCACAAGCAAGGACGGACGCACAAGAGCTTGCTCAACAGTTCGATATCTCTAAATCAACAGTAACTAAATTTCTTAAGCGTTGGAGAATCCAACGAGGTTATATTAAGAAAACGAGGAGTGGCCGACCGCGTTGCACTGTTGTCGATCGCAACATTCTTCACATATCTCGCAGCGATCCACGTTTTACGGCACCCAATATTGCGAAGATAATATCGACTCCTGGACAGCCTTGTCCGACCATAAAACGTCGCCTATAAGCTGTGGGAATTCATGGATGACGACCCGCGAAAAAGCCGCTTATTTCTACAAATCGGAAGGCACGAGTGGAGTGGACTAATGCACATCTAAACTGGACACATCAACAGTGGTCTGACGTCTTTTGGAGCGACAAAAATAAGTTCATGTTATTTGGTAATAACGGAATATCATAGATCCTAAAGGCAAGCGTTTCGACCCCAAATATCAATTTCCTATAATGAGGCATGGAGGTGAATCAGTAATGGTGTGAGGTGTTTTCTCGGCAAAAGAAATGTGTCCTCTTTATAGAATTAATGGCATTACGGATCGTAAAGTATACATGGCCATTCTCGAGAATGTGATGCTTCCATATGCAAAGCGTTTTCTCGAACCCGACTTTGTCTGACCAACAGGACAATGATCCCAAGCATCGTTCAAAAAAAGTGCAAGAACGGTTTCGACGCCATCAAGTGAATCTCATGGAGTGGCTAAGTCAATCGCTCGATCTGAATATCATTGAATCATTGTGGGAAGAGCTAGAGAGACGTCTGAAGAGCATAAGAGTTACGAATGCGGATGAGAAATTTGCTCAACTCAAGACAGAATGGAAGAAAATTCTTCAGTCGACAATCGACGTACTCATCGACTCCATGCCCAGGCGCTCCGTGCCAAGCAGTAATCGATACTAAAGGCTTTTCTATAAAATATTAGAGTTATTCAATTCATATTATGGATTCAGTGTTCATTTTGTTATATTTAGGCTTGTTACTATGATTAAAAATATATTACAATATTTAATTTAATTAATTTTGGAAATTTCAAATAAAATTAATCATCCACAAGTTATTGTTTTTATTACTTGATGAAATGTTATATTTTTAGTAAAGTTTACCAATAAAAACATATTATTATTTGATAGATATTATTTTGGCTGCTCCGTCTGAGAGTATTGGTGATATCTTGGGTATCTTTAATTCGTTACACACTAGACTGCAGTTCACTATGGAGGTTGACATTGATGGAAAAATAAATTTTTTGGATGCCAGATTGATTATTGAAGAACGGAATCTTATTTTCGATATATATCGCAAGGCAATCTTTTCTTAGATTCCTTAATTTCTATTCACACCATCTGCTTTGTCATAAAAGAGGTGTAATTTATGAAGTTGTGGATAAAGTTTTTCGTTTGTCATCCGAAGTTCCAACAAAACAATTTAATTAACGCTATTAATATTTTTTTACAGAATGGATATCCTCTACATTTTATTTTTTCTCGACTATTAATAGAATTAGAATAATAATAGAATTAACTTTTAATAGAATTAAATTTCTTCGACTTATAATAGAATTAAATTTCATATTAACAATATTAATAATTTGAATAATAACAAGGATAAAACAGAAAGATTTTTTACTATTTCATATGTCAATAAAATATCTGAAAGATTTACATCTATCGTTAACATGTTTAATTGTAAATTGGCTTTTACCATCTGTAACACATTAAAAAATTTTATAAAGAGAGGAAAGGATAAGCTGGAACATTTTCATAATCAAAATATGGTTTACAGAATATCTTGTGAGGATGTTAGTTACTACGTTGGCCAGACAAAAAGACAATTAAAAACTAGACTGCATGAACATGTTTCAGATATTAATATAAGTTCAAAATCTCTATCAGTGATCTTTAATCACTGTATGGAAGAGAATCACAACTTTAAACGGGATAAAGTGGATATATTAGATATAGAGCCTTCATACAATAAAAGGTTAATATCTGAAATGGTACATATTAAAAAACAGAAACATGGAATAAACAAACAAAACAGAATCTTTGTCTGAATTGTATTCTAATATTGTACATTCTCTTTCTCCCTCCTAATATCTTTTTTCCTTTTCCCCTCTGTTTTGCCGTTTTTCCGTTTTCGATAAATGCTTTTCTTTTTGACATTGCGTTATCCGACGTCGTGATGTTCGTTATAATTAGATGTTCGTTACTCTTGCAAATTTGCTTCAATTAAAAAACCAATGTATTGTACCACGATATGGATTACCATCTACCTGCGTTTTTTTCTCTCTTTTTATTAATGGACTCTCAACACATTTACCGATATTACTGACAAGGTACATTATTATATTATTAATTTGTATGTATTAAGTATTAATTTTTTTGTTCACTTTTCTAAAATATTATTTTTTGACTATTTTGATTTCCGATATAAATGACTCGCAGCGTACTACACGAAATGAAGAATACAGGATTTAGAATTATAATGAGTTTTGTAATACTATGTATATTTTTGGTTTATAGCGATGTTTAAATATTACGGCAACATTGAAAATGACTCGAGCGGAGTCGAAATGTTTGTTTTTGTCAATTGTAATTATATTATATGAATTTTATGATTTAATTTAAATTAAAGTTTTTTGCTACAGTACTGACTCTTTGCCCTTCTTTTGACTACATTGTTTTATACTTACAGAGCCTTATTATTATCAACCAAAATCCGGACAAATCGAACAATTTCTTTAAACAAAATGTTTTTAATGAAAAATTAAATATTACAAAAAATCCTGTTACATGGCATCCTTGGATTCCTGTAGAGTTTATTCGATATATCCCCCATTACCTTGAATGACGGCCTCTATTCTCGGTTTGAAGCGTTCGCACACACGTTGTAATGTAGAGCTATCCATGCTGACGAATGCTACCTCAATAGCGGTCTTTAATAACGTCACATTGAGATGCCGAGACTTGTCTGTAACTCTTTTAACTACACTCCATATGTAATAGTCCAAGGAATTTAAATCTGGACTATTGGGAGGCCAGAATGGGAGCCGAGGCGAGCAACTCGGCTTGTCCTAGCAGCCTCAAAGAACATCTGTCGTATCTTTAATGTGTACGATTTGTATCCTCCTCGGCAATTTGATATATTATTGGCTCGCTTACACCAATGCTAATTTTCGCAACGATTGCTCTGGATCATTCGAAATCAGCGTATGACTGTTTCAATTACTGCGGAAATCCTTGCGGTGCGTTTTTTTCGAGTGATTCTTCCTCGCTGGCATACTAGAACCTTCGTTGGACTATTCTAAAGCCGCATATTTTGCCACAACGTCATTGTGTTTCTGTTCACGTCAGCCAACGTTCCTAGCTTTGATTTTTTTTATCTTACCGTGCTTTTAATAACATGTCGGATTCATAATTTCGCAGTCGGTCAAGATCAAGAGAACATGAGAGATATAGAAAACGCTCTCATGAGAGTGGGAAAAAACGCGGAAAGTCACATTTTTGTCCGGTGAGGTTAAGCGTTCTCGTCTCTTTTCATTCGCAGTCGTCTTCGTCAAGGGCTTCTCCAGCGGTCGGCGACGCAGCTCTCCTAAAAAGGATTCTCGAGGCACCAGCGGCGAAAAATAACCTGTTTGGAAAACAAAGTTAGGGGACACGCTCTGCGTTCCTCGGAATCGCAGCCACAAGAAGAGCCGACGGCTCCTGAGAGCCGTAAATGATTGATTTCGGGTATCCAAAGAATCGAATTATTTCCGTTGCTGAGCGCCCACCGCGAAGGCCTTCGATGATCGCGGTTCTTCGATTATACTCCGCACTTGGTTTCAACATCGCGACCATTTTGAGAATATGATTGTTTACCAGAAACATCAGGCTTTCTCGGACGCCAACAACGTCTGGCGGAGACACAATATAGCGGAAAATTTTAATTGAAATTTGTCCGGCTTTTGATGACGCACTCTGTATATTTAAAAAACATAAAGATGATACACTTTTGAGCGATACTGTATATATGTATATATATAGTATATATATATATATATATATACAAGAAGTATATTAATACACCGAAGGATAATGTCGCGTAAAAAACGGGCTTTTACGAGAAATTTCAACCGAAGTTTGATCGTTTAGGTAAATCAGCAGCTTTTTTTGTTATTTCTTTTCGCGTGTTTGATCGGACATCCATCAGTCCACGCCATCATTTTGTATCTTTTACTGTTAATATATTCACCGTTATGTTCACCGAGAGTCGATGCCTACGATTTATGTCTCGTAATGTCATTATTCACCTAACGCGGCACGTACATCGCATTTACAGATGTAATTGCGCTGTTTATATCCCACGAACGTAAACTGATGCAATGCTATACCTAGTAGTTGAGAATTTCTTCGAATCCAACGTAATTCGTTCGTTGTCGCGGTCGGCGAATACGTAAGAGTACGTAAGTACTGCCGTAGCCCAACGGCGCAATCTAAGAAAATAAGCGGCGATCTATCAGACGGAAAATTGCATCCAGAATTGAAGAGCGCGAAGGTGAAAAGGTCTCGAGAGTAAAGAGAATCTCGAGTCGAGAAGGTGGAAGTGCTTAGCAATCGGTAGGTTGGGTGTTCTACATAAAACATAAGTGTGTGTAGTTCAAATATATCTACGGTGCACGAGATTGGTCCATTCGTGCGATCGATCATATTTTCAAGAGAAAAAAAAAATTGAAAGCGTGTAATGAAATAATTGTATACGCTACAATATAATTACATAATAATGAACTGACTGTAATTAATCAAATACAATAAATCAAAGTTTTAAAAAAATATTTTCTCACATCTTGATTTCGCGATTTTTTGAGGAAGTAATTTTCACGACATTGTCTATTGGTGATTATAACGCAGCATCCTGAACGTTTTCATGCGTGCAATTTTTGTGAAAATGGCACAATGTAAACAAGTCAGCGTGTAGCTT
Source organism: Acromyrmex charruanus (assembly GCA_017607545.1). Classification (NCBI taxonomy): domain Eukaryota; kingdom Metazoa; phylum Arthropoda; class Insecta; order Hymenoptera; family Formicidae; genus Acromyrmex; species Acromyrmex charruanus. The sequence continues at coordinate 76,081 of JAANIC010006429.1, forward strand.
CGGACTTGCTCAGGTGACAATAGATGCATTCGGAGGCGTCTATTTGCTCTTTTATCTCGAAAATTGTTCAGCTCGCATCTTTCTGCTACATATCATCTCATCTGCGTTTGATATTAACATTTCTAGAGCCAATCGAGTTGCTCGATCCATTCCAAATTTAAAAATCGAGTTAATGCAGATTTTTTAAATTAAATTCATAACTTGTATATTTATGATAATGTATTCAACTGATTCGTTAATACATAACGTACATCTCTTTTAATATTTCTATTTACAAATAGTATTTGGGCAGTTATAATGTCTGAGTCTACAAACGCTCAAACAATGCTATCAAATAGAAATTTATGGAGTACATTATGTACAATAAAATTTAATGAGGAAAGTAAATTTTAAATTCTTTTCCTCTTTAAACTTACATATTTAAAAACAAAGAATTTGCTAGTTAATTTTTAGATCAAAGCTTATGTTGCACATATAGAATAAAATAAAATCAAACTGTATTAATATATTAAAAACTCTAACGAATATAAATCAAGTAATAAGTATAACTTATAAATTGCAGAAATTTATTTTGCAATGTAGTATTTTCTTTTAAGAAAACACACCTTGCATATGAGTCTGCTACATTCATGTGTAACGATCTATTTTTAGTATATAAGATTTTTAGTATATACATTACCAATTTCTAGTAAAGCGAAAGAAATTTTCAATTAACAGGATATTTTTTATTTATAAAAATAAACAATATCATTTTATAATCTAATCTTAAAGGACAGTTTGCAGCTCTATAGCGTTCGGAATTAATTCTTGGCACTCGGATTACTTGAAGATCACGTGATCAAGTTCGCCATCTACTAGCTCGCATCTCAGATTTACATAGCCGAACGCACCTAGTCGCCCCGCCGGCCAAATAAATCTTTCCATTCAATGCGCGCGTTACGGAGTCGCTCTATTTACCCTCGTCTCGACACCGCGCCTCTTCTATTTCCGAATACACAACTAAAATTTCTTCCCCTCCCCTCTTTCTCCCCCTGCCCACGCGTATGTCTTTTGCATCTCACGTAGTCCAGTCACTATGTACATTCATAGAAACAAAAAATGTTAGACGCGATTTTTTTTTTTTGGCATGTAGGGGAGGTCTAGAAAAGCTTAACTTGAAGTTTTCGACCTCGTATGGCGCGTGCTAATTTTGAGGCGCTCTANTATATATATATATGAGGCATTCCACGCCAAATCGAACGAACAGCCTTCGTCACCGACCCCTGCCGATCTTTTTATTGATTTTCTAATGTATTCCTCGGATTAAAATACGTACTGGATTAAAATACGTACTGGATACTGAACTTGCCTTCTTTATCTCATAATGATACATAAAGTCTCTTCAACATGTTGTCTAAATTAAAAGAAAAACTGCATAATCCAAAAACCGGCAAAGCTGAAAAAATACAAATTCTTATCTTGATATCATCAGAGTAGAGTAGAGAAAAGATCATTGATATTATGGGTGTGTCTGGATATTTAGTAACAAAGGCCAAAGCACTTTTAGAAACTGAAGGGATATTGTCTATATTCGGCAAAAAATTAGGTATTGTTCCTTTTTCATAGTATGTAATGTAGATATCTCATTTATTGTTTTAATTATACTTAGCAATAAGAATCACTCAATAATTATTGAATATATTGTTAACTATTTATGTACTATTCAAAGATATTTTTAGCAAAAATTCCTATAATATTTCAAAATATAAATTTTCTCAGTAATTTATTTCCACAATTATTTTTTTGGAATGATTCATACCAGAATTAACTAAAGATAAAGTTATAAATTTTTATAATTTTTTTAAATAATAATAATGAAGTAAGCACCAATATGCCAGGCATGAAAGATTTCATTTCGGTTAGAGATGATAATAAAAAGCGTATCCATGTTCAAAAGCAATTAATACTCTTAAATTTAAAAGAAGCATACAAATGTTTCAAAGTAGAATATCCTGATCTGAAAATTGGATTTTCGTTATTTAGTACTTTGATCTAAAAATTGTGTTTTGGCTGGGGCGAGTGGTACTCATACGATTTGCGTCTGCTCTATACATCAAAATATTAAATTAATGATGCTAGGTAATTTTACAAATATTTTACAAATTAATTTATAAATACTTTCAAGGCTGGTCCACTTATCTTCAAGTAAATTAATATACAGGACAGTTAAGTTCCATGGATATCATTGTACAACAATCATATACATAGTATTTATCCGACCAGTAAATTTATCTATAGGTAAAAAGATCGGTTCTCAAAGTTTCAAAATATGTTTATAAGATTAACATTAATTGTTTATTGGTTTTCAAGAATGCAATTTAAAAACGAGACATCTTGAACGACCTTTGAAGCAATATGCAGATTGTCAAAAATTAATAATCTGTAAAAAGCCTTCTGATGAATGTTTCTTTAGTAATTGTAAGAAATGTCCTGGTTTTGAAATCTTACATGATCTTATACTTAATACGTTGTATAACAACGCTATAGAAGAAATAACGTATAAGCAGTGGATATCTAAATCACGCACAACTCTTGAAACATTTATTTTTAACAAAAGTTCAAACGAATTTGCGGATAAATTTTGTTCAAACATGAAAACTTTGCTGCCATATTCATTCATAGCTAAGCAGCAATCATCTTTTATGAAAAAATTAAAAGAATCACTCAGAAATGAAGAGTTTCTTATAATTGTCGATTTTGCGGAAAACTACGCGTTTGTTGTTCAAGATGCTGCGCCAGGCTTTCACTGGAATAACAACCAAGCCACGATTTACTCTGTTGTAATATATTATCAGAAAAATAATTACCAAACACAAAAGTTTGATAATTATTTTTGATTGCTCTACTCATGACGCTATTGCTGTATCTGTGTTTTCCAAAATTATCAATGAATTTGTAAGGACTATTTCGAATGCTCCTGCTAAAATATACTATTTTTCTGATGGTGCTCCCCAACAATTCAAAAATTTTAAGAACTTTGCAAATATTCGTTATCATGAAGAAGACTTTGGAGTGCCGGCTGAATGGCATTTTTTTGCCACGGCGCATGGCAAAAGTCCATGTGACGGAATCGGTGGTACAATAAAAAGAATGGCTATTCGTGCAAACCTTCAACGCATCTGATCGTCAGATAACTACTCCACATGAACTATTCGAGTGGACGTCAGATCCAATGAATTTGCCAAATATCCTAGTAAAATTCTCTTTAACAGAAGAATATAACCTAGCACAGAAATATCTTGCAATTCGATTTGAAAGAGCTAAGTACCTGAGACTTAAAAAATTCATTGCATTATTCCTTAAAAAAGTAATATGTTTATTGTAAAATTTTTCAAACTCTTCAAATTGTAAAACGTAAGGCGAGTAAAAAAATAAAACATAAATGATCCAACGTCTATTAATAAATATCTTCATATATTCTAAAAGACATTATTATTCAAATAATATTCCTATAAATCCTCATTTTCTAAATAATTATAAAATCAAAAATATAGTCTCCAGTGTCGTTATGAAATAACATGATTTATATAACTCATCAACAGCAAATTAAAAATCGACTAACATTAAATAATAGATTTAATAATTTGAAAAATTAAAAAAACTGAAACAAAAATTTTGACCATAATCAAATAGGACTTAAAATGTCTGCATTTGTACTGAGACTATTGAAGAATTATTTTATAAAAATTAAAAATGTCGATCTCGACGAAAATCGACTTTTTTTACTTCAATCAGATTTTTTGAGTATAAAAAAAATTTGAGTTTTTTTTCATTTTTTTTTCCTAATAGAGAATTTCAAGATGAACAATTTAATGTGATTATTATTTGTTTTTCAATAATTTAAACAGAAGTTATATTCAACTAAACATTTGCGAAATTAAATAAATTGAAAATATTAATGAATTCATATTTCGGAAACTAACAAAAATAAAAATCTAAAAAAATAACCGTATACGTATTTTAATCCGAAGAATATATTAAAAAATAAGTAAAAAGATCAGCAAGGATCATTGACGAAGGCCGTTCGATTTGACGTGGAATGGCTCATATATGTACACACATATATATATATATATATATGTATATATATGTATATATATATATATATGTGTGTGTGTGTGTGTGTGTGTGTGCAGTCAATAATAAATATCTTTAATATAAACAAAAGACACATTTTTTCACCTGGAGTAAAGTAATCATCAATGCTGCATCTTTCCTTTTCATTTAGAATATTCTTTTTAATGAAAGCCAAAGCATTGGCAATTCTGCATATAGTTTCATTGCAGGTTTAGAACATACATTTTGTTAAAATCCTGTTCCAACTACATAAGACATAAGAAAAGATATTATGTCTTATAATCTTACAAAATATTTTACACATTATTTTGCTAAAAGAACATTCTACTGATTAGTAAATAACCACTTGCACTTTTTAAAGTGGGAAATGAATCCATATATTCATATACAGCAATTGCATCTTTTTGAAGTGATTATAATCTATATTTACTAGTTATTTCCCATAGATCCAAAACTTAATCCATGGTTTGCTATTATTTTTTAACCATTGTATGTTGTCTGCATTAGTATCGTCGTCAAATTCTACATCTTCAAAAAGAAGTAAAGAAAAAATTAGCTGTACGGACTCTATAGAAATGTAACATAAAGATGATACTTAAAAAAAAGAGAAATTAAAAAAGAAATACATATTAAAAAAGAAATCATTGAGATGCGTAAAAGAAATGTATTTTTTTAAATCAATATTCAAATTACCTGAACAGATTTTTCTTCAGGGTGTACTGACGACTCTTTTGATAAAATGCCACATTTCCGTAATTTTCTGCGTATATTCTGTAATATTTTTGCAACAGCATATCTGTTTCAAACTCTCGCTGATATTTATCTCCATATGCTCCATAATCTAAAATGAAACAAATTTTTCCTGTAAACTGATTTAAATTAGAATTGTAAAAAATAATACTACACATAATTGACAACTACATTACTTATTTCTGTTTCAAGTGGAAATAGTTGAATAATTTCTTAAGAATTCTACTCGTTCAATTGGCATACTGCCCTACTGAAAAAAATCACGTCACACAGTTGCATGATGAAATCATGTAATTAAAAATCACGTAATAGATTGTTCCAAATCAGTACATGATTTTTTAAAAATACGTAATTTGAAAAGGTACGTGATATGTTCTTTTTTCTTCTATTTTTATCATTCAATTTTTTAAAATTCGATAACTATAAAATCACATAATGGATGAAATTATTCCTAATGTCATTTTTCAAATTACGTCATTTAAAAAAAATGACGTACTAACTTGGAATAATCCGTTACGTGATTTACATATTTTAATTAGATGATTTCATCATGTAACGATGTGATATGATTTCCAATAGGGTGTTTAAACAGAATAATGTCTTATAATTATCGAAACTTTCATATCTGACAGAAAAATCTACTTACAAACTACAAAATCTACTTACAGCTTTTGGATATCAATAAAACTTACCGAATATTAATATTGTTACTCAACTCATTATTCATTATTTCGTTTGCTTAAACGCTTTACGCATATCATTATTAAGGCATTTGTTTATATTGAAGTGTTCCAACACCATTTTTCCAGAAGTGAATAATTGAAGGCTAATAAATCCTGCAAACATAATTATAATCAATATAACAAATTCCTTTTTTGATGTTTAATAATAATTTACTTACATATGTATTGTTTTTAGCATACAATGTTTTTGCAGCAAGATTACAAAGATCAGTTTCCCATGACTTATATGAAGTAGAAGGATTATTTAATTCTTGTACAGGCAAAAAAGTTTTATCCTGCAAACATAATTAGCAAATTCCTTTTTGTTGTTTAATAATTTACTTACATATGCATTATTTTTAACACAATCGCTTTGCATTAGGATCACACAGATCTGTTTCCAATGACTGTCATGAAGCAGAAAGATTACTTAATTTTTGTATAGGCAGAGAAGTTTTGGAAGCATTTGTTGTATTATAAATATTAGCTGTAATATAAAGATTTTTGCTCTCCTCAGATTCTGCTAAAAATTTAAAAAAATCGTAAAGATTTAACTTATTGTAAGTAACTAATATAATTTATTGTAAATAATTATTTATCCAATAAGTATACCAGAAAATAAATCTATTAACATAGTATGTTCAATATGTTTTATATACAATAAAATATCTTTGTTTGTTCTAATGCAAAATGACTCAATTGGCAAAGGCATAGCAAATGGTTCAATAATCTAAAATAATCATTAAAAATTTAAATTGATGTACATATATGCATATATAATATATATTGTTACGTCCTAGAGTTTGGCTCGCGGAAATGTTCCCGCAAACACATTCACACACTCCTGACCCGCAGAAATGAACAACATGGATGTTATAAACAGAACAAGAAGAGTTTATTATAAAATGAACACGGGACACACTCTCACACACACACACACACACACACACACACACACACACACACACACACACACACACACACACACACACACACACACACACACACACACACGCGTAAAGCTCAGAGCACATAATCGAAAAGAGAATAAGAGGATCGAGAAACACGTCCAAGCGCAGCAACGGCTCACGTCCAAATCTGCCGATCTTTTTAAATAATAGAGCCACGTGTCGCTGGGCAATGCGACTTTCAGGGTTTCATGAGTGGCGATATACGGTGTCGGCATGGCACGGGCGTAACATTGCCTCCCTTCTCTTAAATTGTTGTCCCGACAATTATGGTTCTTCCAAGAAAGTTGGCTTCTCAAAGGAATTCGGAGCTCCCTCCTAACCAATTTTCTGCTTCTTGTGCTGCTGCAACAGTTTTCTTGAGCTTTGGTCTTCTTGAAATTCTTTCCTCTCGAAGTTTATTCTTCAGGTCTCCTTCCCTCTGCAGTTTCTCCCCGGAGGGTAGCTACTCCCTGTAGGACGAAATCTGCTCGGGCATTTCCCATCTTCATGAAGGGAACGCCAGGATCTTCTTGCCTCTTCTCTTGAGGCCTTGCGCTCTTGGTTCTCCTCTTTTCGGAAAAAGGGGGGGGGGGATGAAACGAAAAAATGATGTACCGTAGTACCTCTGCTCCCAATCTCCGCCTCGGCATTCGCCCTCCGTTCCACGGAAAAACCACGGGCGATTTCAAAAATCGCGGGCGAGGCGATCTTCTTAAAAAAAAGTAGAGCCGATGGTTGAAGCACGTTCGTTGATGACTTCCGATTTCGTGAAAAATGAGCCCGCTGGACTGGCTGTGAGGCGTCCAAATGTTTTCACAGAAGCCTCCGAAAAGATCCTTTCCGTCCGAAATCGCGTTATGTGTCGCGTGAATGTAAACCCTGCAACTAAGAAAGAAAAATAACTTGTATAGCTTACATCATAAGATTATAATTCTTTTTAAGTGATAGGGCTCCGATTTGTTAACCTTTTTAACTCGTTTCTCCTAAACGCCTTTCTAAATAAGACGCCAACCTATCCGAATGTACGATTTTATTTTTATGCTTATTCGACTTGCAGATACAGTATACAACATCGCTAAATTTCTTAACTACAAAATATGGTTCTTTCCAATTGCTCTGCAACTTGGGAGTTCTTCCCTTCTTTCTTCGGGGATTATATAACTTTTTGTCCCTCTTCAAAATAGATCTGTCTGGCTTTAAGATCGTACCGGTTTTTGTTCGTGAAGATATCTATTTGTTTCCTTATTCCTTCATAAATTTCTTCCAGCTTCCTTTTCACTTTTTCCAAGTAATTTCCGGGGAACCAATCTCCTCAGTTTTTGATGGATTACCGCGTAACAAATCAGTCGGTAGACGGAGATCTTGGGCAAAATAAACCTCCGCTGAAGTCATTCCAATAGTTTCGTGTTTGGATGATCTGCACGTCAGCAGATATAATGGAATCCACCGATCCCAGTCTTTTGATTTTCGGAGATGAATTTTACCAAATAGTTTAAGATGGTTTGATGCTGACGTTCTACCTGTCCGTCCAACTGTGGGTGCAAAGCGGTAATCGTCATTTCCTTCATCCCTCGTAAGCGTGACAGTTCGCGAAAAATTCTCGATTTGAAGTTCCTCTTCTGATCAGTATGGACTTCCAGAGGTACTCCGTGCCTGGAAATAATTTGAAAGATTTCTGCTATAGTTTTAGATTTGACATTCTTTAACGGAAAAGCTTCTACCCACTTAGTAAAACAGTCGACAGCGATGAGAAAATACTTATTTCCAGCAGAAGTTATTGGTAGAGGGCCAGAACGTCCAATTGAACTCTTTCGAATGAGGCTCTCACATTATGTCTATAAAGGAGATTTTTCTTTATCGGGAGGACCTTTTTTAGCTAAATAGATCTTGCACGTTTTGCACCATTCTTCCACATCCTGTTTACATGTCTCCCAATAAAATCGCCTCCATAATTTGTCAAGCGTTTTATTTATGCCAAAGCGCCCACCTGCAGGAGAATTATGTAGCTCTTCCAAAATTTGTGCTATAAGCTTTCTGAGCACAATTAATTGGAAGATCGTTTTCTTCAGATTAGAGGCTTCCCATTTCTTATAGAGTACATCCTTAATTTCAAGAAAATCCCCCCCCCCCCCACAATAGGACCAATACATCTTAGTAGAAACATCATTCATCACCACTTCTTGCCATGAAGGACGTCCCACTCCCATTTCTTTTTCTAATAAAGTAAACAAATGTAGGGTTCTATCATTTGTTCCTTACGCCAATTTTTGCAGCTGTCTTCTGCAAAACATAATTTTTCTGCTTTGCAGCTTCTTTTAGTTCCACATTAGCACAATAACGACATTGATCACTCGCGCACGACCGCCTTGACAATCCGTCCGCGTTTTTATGAGAAAGACCTTTACGATAATCAACCTCAAAATCGTATTGTTGTAGTCTTTCCATCCAACGCGCCAACTGTCCCTCTAGGTCTTTGACAGTAGCCATTTAAATGTGATCCATCCGAATTAGAAACTTACATCCATACAAATAATGATGGAAAGATTTCACTGATCGTACAATGGCTAAAAGTTTTCGCCACATGATGCAATAATTTCTTTCAGCTTTATTAAATGTTTGACTGAAATATGCAATCACTCTTTCTATACCATTCTGCTTTTGTGATAGGATCGCGCCAATTCCTTCATTTGACGCGTCTGTATCTAGAATAAATTCCCCTTCCGTGTCAAGGATGCTAATATCGGCGGAGAAGTTAAAGCTCATTTTAAGGGGATGCTGGAGTGTCCTGTTTTATCATTAAATTTCATATACGCTTTTCTCGTAACTGTGTTTATGGATTGAAAAATCCTTCTCCACAATTAAAGTATCGACAACAACGCAATTCGCCAGCTACATTTGAATACGAAAAACGAAAGAAAATTAAAGACTTACAGTTTTGTTATCGACTTCTGTAGTCAACACATCACAATATGTGTTGCATATAAGAGTTTCAGATCTTGCATGTTCATAAAAAGTAGCTGGCGAATTGCGGAAAACCTAAACGAACAATCCTATGCTTTTAGAAACGCGGTAGGAGTTTTAGTATAAGAGAAAGGCGTATATGAAAATTTCGTTTGTATATTACGAGTGAAATTGACGTGAAATTGAAGCCATGAAACCAAGCAGTATTTTAGTTCCGCGATATTCCGACAGCGGCGCTGTCATGAAAAGTGTATCGCTGAACCATAGAAATGATCTGAATTATCGACCTACTCAGGCCCATATCAATAAACGTGCTCTGGTCAAAGTTTTTTCTTTTGAGAGGAAAAAGAATAATAAAATAAATATGATATTAGTTATTTCAATTTTGTTGAAATAATTTCTTCCTAAACAATAAACATATTATTTACATATGAATATAAATGAAGATAATTATTTTAATTACACTATTCCGTCTTTTACATACATTTTATTTAGTAAATTATTGATGCATATATATAAAATAACATATATATATACATATATATATATATATATTTGTATATATATTTATATATAATAGCATAAATACACACGCGTGTGCGTATGGTGCGTGTGCGCGCGCGTGTGTGTGTGTGTGTGTGTGTACATATATACAACACATGTCTAAACTTTATTTACTGATTTATTTACACATGCATATGTTCAAGGTTCGGAATGCGATGTGTGTTTCAGTTGAGCTTCCTTTCTGCTCGGATGTCGAAACGACAAGCGGCAATCTCATAGCAGACGTAGCATATAAATGAAATTTTCGAATACTCTTTGCTCTTATACTAAAGCTCGTAACTCGTTTCTGCAAGCATAGTATTGTTCTTTGAGGTTTTCTGTAAATCGCCAGCTACTTATGCAAGGTCTGAAATACAGCACATTTTTTACTCGATTCGAATGTCGAGTCTTAATAAGAAGCGCCATTCCTCCTATCGGTCGCAAACGAAGTAGTACCGCTATTCAATTATAGAAATGGATTGAACCATTGTAAATAAACCAGCAATATATTATCAGCCGGAAATAATAAAACGCCATAATAATATATTTTTGTATATATAGAAATATATATCAGGATCGTTGTTTAGAAAAGGAATCATGCGTCTTTGCTGCATTGACGATGATGCCAGAATCGATAGAAATCACATTCTTGAATTGCAGAACGAATTATTGAAACAGAAGTACGACAGAGTGAGACAGAGAAAAAACAAAAAAGGATAGAAACTCCGATTGTAATCGGTGAGACTCCGCATGCCAAGCTGGGCTCGTCGAACGAAACAGCGAGTCTATCCTTCAGAGTCTCTCTCTCTCTCTCTCTCTCTCTCTCTCTCTCTGTCTCTCTCTCTCCCTTCCCTCTCCTCTCCTCTCCTTTCCTCTCCTCTCCCCCCCACTCCCCCATCTCTCTACAGTCGCTTGTTTCTAGCGACCGAAAATGCTTTCTGGAAAATTTCAGCCGCTCAACATAATTAAGAGGAGAAGAAACATTATAGATAACATATAAGTTTTAATAAATTATGCTAATCCTATATCCCTCCAATTTATGTATAATAGCAAAAATAATTTCAAAACACGATAATTTACGAGATATTGATATTTCCATGATTTTCCATGAGTGTTATATACAACGTTCATAGAAGTGATTTGCATGACCTCGGCGTGGTCTCACGCGTATGATGCGAGATCTGAATGTTAGAGATCCCATGATCAATTCCTTTTTTCTTTTTTCATAATTTTTTTTTTAATAAGTGACATTGTTAATAAACACATATTACAGGCTAAATATATTTTTATTTAATTATCGCAATTATATGTGTATTTCTAAAAGTTTTAAACTGACAATTGTAGCAAAAAATAATTCGACGTAGTATGTTAAATTTTGGGTCGACTTTTGAAGCATAGCCTTCTTTCCCCCCACCGCCGCCGCTCAATGCTCGACGGCTGAGCTGCACCGGATCGCGCGCGGATGTGTATCTCAGGAGCGTTGCACTAAGAAATATGCTCCGCACCTTCCAGCAAATTATCAATCCTTTACTTTCCTTAGTCTTCTGTGATGTCTTCTTTATTCAACATGCCTTCTTTATTCACATGTTGAATAAAGAAGACATCACTTATTGAAGTTGAGTCATTCCAGTTTAAAATTACGCATCTCGTTCTGTATCGACTCTTATTAAATTTATATTATCAGTATTCTATACTAAAAGATATTACATTTTGTGGCACATAAGCGTCAGTAGCTCTTTGAAAGAAAACCGAATGTATCAATGTAATGTATAAAAATAATAAAGTAAATATTTTAAAAGTACATAATATTTAGTAAAATGTATATGCTTATTAATATGATGTTCAATCACTATTATTAAGAAAATAATAATTATGTAGGAAGGAAAATATTTTTATGATAATTTTCATGCTAAAATGTTGTCATGATAATTTTCATGTTGGAAGGTATGATAGTAGCATGTTTCTTATACTGTGACGCTCCTGAGATGCACGTCCGCGCGCGATCCAGCGGTTCAGCCGTCGACTGTTGAGCGGTTGTAAAGGAAAAATAGGCAGCACTTCAGAAATTGGCTCGAAATGTGTAACTAGTTCTGAGCACACTGAAGTACACATATAATTTCTATAATTTTATAAAAATATATTTGGAGTAATATGTTCATTAATAACGTTATTTGTTTAAAAAAAAAATTAAGAAAAAAAGGAAAAAGCAGGATTGAACATAGGATCTTCGACATTCTGTTCTCGCACCTAACGCCCGAGACCACGCTGAGTTTTTGCAGACCGCCTCTATGAACGTGATACATAAAATATACGGAAAATCGTAAACTATATCTCGTTAACTATCACGTTTTGAAATCATTTTTGCTATTATATATTAATGAGAAAGGTATATGATTAACTCTTTCACTTATAATATCGTGTGAGACTCGTGGTAAAGAAATCGGGCCAAACATAAGTATCATTGATGAGAGCCGTGGTACGTCTATCGGGCCAAACATAAACAATATGTTCCAGGCTGTTAATTATGGCACGCGCCATCGTAACTTAAATCGTAGGGCAAAGGATTAATATAATTTAATAAAAATTATCTAGAATTATCTCTCTTTCCTCCTTATGATACACGCCAAGCGGCCGAGATCGTCGAGAAAATATTTTCGGTCGCTAGAAACAAGCGACCACAGAGAGAAGGACAGAGACAGACTCATTGTTTTGCTAGACGAGCCCAGTTCGGCGTGTCCGCGCGGAGACTCACCGATTACAATCGGAGCTTCTATCCGTTTTTGTTTTTTCTCTGTCTCGCTCTATCGAAATAACAGAAATTGAAAGAATTTTAAATCACGAACACGGTTGCCAGTTCTCCGTTTTTTTTTTTACAGACTTCGGTTTCTTGGACTAATATTCAATACTCCAGCAGATGAGAAAATCTCCAATTTTTGTCGTCTGCTGGAGTATTAAATATTAGTCCAAGCAACCGAAGTCTGGCAAAAAAAACGGAGAGCTGGCAACCGTGTTTGTGAATTAAAATTCTTTCATTTTCTTTTTATTAAATTATATTAATCATATATCTTTCTCATTAACGTAGCAAAAATGCAAATGCAAAAATGATTTCAAAACATAAACATTGATGAGATATACAATAGTTTAAGACTTTCCGTGTGCTATATGTATCGTGTTCGTCGAGGTGATCCGCAAGGACTCAGCGTGGTCTCGGGCGTTGGGTGCAAGATAGATCAGAATATTGAAGATCTTATGTTCGATCCTGCTTTTTCCTTTTTTCATAATTTTTTTTTAAATAAATAAAGTTATTAATAAACCTATTACTCCAAATATACTTTTTATAAAATTACAGAAATTATATACGTGTACTTCAATGTGCTCGAAATTAGTTGCGCATTTCGGGCCGATTTCTGAAATGTTGCCTACTTTTCCTTCACAACCGCTTGACGCTCGACGGCCGAACCGCTCACGCGCGGACGTGCATCTCAAGAACGTCACAGTATAAGAAACAGTATGCTGCGACCATACCTTCCAGCAAATTGTCATGAAAATAAAATAAAATAAAATAAAATATTTTCCTTTCTACATAATATTGTATTTTCTTAATAATGGTGATTGAACATCATAATAACTTAATGCATTTTACTGAATGTAATGTATTTTTAAAATATTACTTTATTATTTTTATGATACATTCAGTTTCAAAGGGCTACTGATAATATTTTTATGCCACAGAATGTAATAGAGAATTTTACTTTACCGCGTCATATATCTGGTCATCTATTTGTATTTTTTTTTTTAGTGAAATAAACCTGGAGAATGCACTTAAATGACGTATCAATAATAGAGAGAGAGATCTTCAAAGATAATAGAGAGTTTTTACAATAACGTAGATTTAGATACGGTGAACGCCTTTTCTTAATTAGTCGCTAAGGAGAAGATAATGTGACCATGATATCGATTATGTATCTTTTTTCTTAGAGAAAAATAAAAATTTTTTGTATGTATGCATATATATATATATATATATATATATATATATATATATGCATACATATATCGTTTTGCGTGACGCTGTATGTGTTAGAAAATAACGGCGTTATACGAGTCAATCAGCTGTAACCAGTATGACCCGCATTCACAGTATCGTTGCCCCGCAACAGAACTGTCAATTCAGTATAGTGTAGTTTTTTATACACAACCATATATATGTACGTTTGTGTATATTTATATAGTGTATGTGTATTTATATAGTGTTTTGTGTCCACAAAATAGAAAAAATGTAGTAGCAGAATATTGTCTGCCTTTGGTAAGAGAAGGTTATGGGTGCTTTCTAACAAGCGACTCAGTACAATACAGTATCTCATTCTTGTATTGGCGAACCAGATTGTAATGATGCACCGTGTCACACTGTGTCTCTTGTTGGAAGGCACTCTAGAAGGTCAAAATTGCTTATTGTGATGTGTATTTCTTGTTGGAAGGCACCCTATAAAGCCAGCATGGAAAAGGTTAGCATCTTTATGTCATTCGTGAAAATATCACTTTTATTTGTCATATAAGTGATATAGTTATAACAATAGTTTGCGCTTTGTTTAGATCCAATGTCAGAGGCGTTCATCGTGGGCTGACTATTTTTAATTTACTGCCAGAGGCGTTAATCGTGCTTTGGCTGGTTATAGACAAATGTCAGAGGCGTTCATCGTGGGCTGACTATTTTTAATTTACTGCCAGAGGCGTTAATCGTGAGCTGGCTAGCTATAACAAAATGCCACAGCCGTAAATCGTGCTTTGGCTAGTTATAGACAAATGTCAGAGGCGTTCATCGTGGGCTAACTATTTTTAATTTACTGCCAGAGGCGTTAATCGTGAGCTGGCTAGCTACAACAAAATGCCACAGCCGTAAATCGTGCTTTGGCTAGTTATAGACAAATGTCAGAGGCGTTCATCGTGGGCTGACTATTTTTAATTTACTGCCAGAGACGTTAATCGTGAGCGGGCTAGCTATAACAAAATGCCACAGCTGTAAATCGTGCTTTGGCTAGTTATAGATAAATGTCAGAGGCCTTCATCGTGGACTGACTATTTTTAATTTACTGGCAGAGGCATTCGATTATCAAATTTGGTGAAATACAATTACGGAATCAACTTGTAGAATTTTGCGTCTGCAATTAAAGAAATGTGAATAGCATTGTCATGATGGAATCAAAAGCTGATTGCTTGACATGATGGAAACAAAGAAACTAATGAAAAAAAAAAAAAGACTGAATATCAGTAAACAGCTTCTTTGAAACCTTATAACTTTTGTCTGAAACGTTTTTTCTAAAAACATTATGTAATGGCCTTATAGCACAAGAATGGCCGTAATTCAATCATAGAAGAGAACGTGAATCATAGGTCAACATATTATATTTTGGCGTACTATGCATGCCGATACAAGTATAATTCACATTCCTTTACGATTATAGTTATAGTCACCTTTATGTTCAGCTCCTAAATCCGGGGTCTTTTTGGACACCCTATATAATATATACGTTATACATATATATAACATACATTACACAGTCAATAGTCACATGCATAATTTTCGTACGATGCTGTACGTTTATGAAATGTATATAAGTATATCATATTCAAAGCAAAATGTTTTAGCAAATGTATACACTTATAGGTCAATGTGTACGTTGACTAACAGCAAGTTACAATAAGTATATTTTTACTAAATACATTCTGACTGTGACTTAGATATATCTTCGGATGTAACCATGTATTTGAAATACATGTATACACGTATAATGTAATAGCACTTTTTCCTTTATTCTCAATACCATTTTAACTTAGGATGTAACATGTATTGTCAGTACGTAAATACATTGCACATACATATGTAGCTATTCCATCTCTTTTTATTATGTTTAATGAGCCTTTTACAATTATAAGCCATAAATCAGCCATAAATAAGAAGTCAGAAAAATTGACTGTGATTGATCAATTTTTAGCTTTTGACTTCTGATTTGTAACTAATGGCTTATTGTAGAAGGCCCATAAAAGAGAGATAGAAGTTACTCATACTTAGCTTTTCATGCAGATATAATATAGACACATTAGTGAATATTAGAATTATATTTTATGTGCATTATGATGTACTCACATTACAAAACATAAAATATATTTCTAATTCATATTCACGTACGTGTGTAGCTACTTCATCTCTTTTTGTTACGTGTAACAAAAAGGTGTACTGATCTTTTTTTTTCTACGTTAAAAAAATAAAAAGAGAGTTTTTTTATGGTCAAATATACAGATATTAGTGATATATGCTTTTATATTTTCAATATCAGAATATACATACAACTAACATAAATTAAAGCTAACGAGAATCAAACGAGAATCAAGCAGATGATCAGACATCTTAAAAAGATAATCAAATTACGAATTCTCTGATAAATTCTCATTTTATGTGTACAGATATACTCATTATATATATATGGATATTCATGAAAAAGAATTACATTATGTATGTGCAATGTCGTATTCATTTATTGATATTATATTATTATTACCTAAAATGACATTGGACGTAAGGAAAAAGTGCTACTACGGCTTCGTATCGATATAGCTATTAAAGTTAAAAATCTGTACTTTATGTATATTACAGATTTTTAATACTGGTGATATATATTGGAACACGACCTACACTGCATGTGTACATAATACAATTGTATTTCTAAGGTCCGATTCTACAAATATAAGATTAACTTCAATTACGGTTTATTTTTTTCTCAATTCTAAAATTGGGAAATTTTCCAAAATAAATTTTACATTTGTGGAACCGACCCTAATACACGTCCCTGCTAAGATGGTAATGTAGGAAACGGAATAAAAATATCGATAATTAATCGATCGAATTTCCTGCATGATCATATTAACTCAGAGGGCGTAAGCATCTTATACATTGGAAATAAAAACCTAATATCGACTTTGATTAACTTCAGCCTTCTCTCCAGCATCCCCTTAAGTCGTTAAAAGAACCTTGGTGTTTCTTTTCCCAAACGAACTTAGTGTAATTTTTTGTTAATACGTAAAGCAACTTTGCCAACGAAGAGAATTCTTTTACAAATTTACGATAATATGAGCAAAATCCAAGGAAACTCCTTAAATGTTTTTTATTTTGAGGGATTGGCCAGTCCTTCACAGCACTTATTTTCTCTGGATCTATAGCAATGTCCTCCGCTGATATGACCTAAATATTTTTTTTATTAAAGAAAACACACTTTTGTGGATTCATTTTCAAGTTTGCTTCCCTCAAATGATGAAAAATCTTTTCTAGTTTAACAATATTTTTTCAAAACTTTTACCAAAAATAATTACATCATCAAGATAAACAAATTTTGAAAAGGTAACCTTTCAAAATCTGCTCCATTGTACGTTCAAATAGCGGGGGCATTACAAAGACCGAAGGATATAACTTTGAACCACAATCTGTTACAATCTGTTAATTGAAAAAGCTGTCTTTTCTTTATCTTCTGAACAAATTTTAATTTGTCCACTTTTAAGTATCCACTTTTCAAATCCAAGGTAGAAAACTAATTGCTGATAGTTGGTCGAGAATATCATCTATCCTTGGTAAGGATTAAGAGTTTTTTATCGTAATTGCGTTAACTTTGCGATAATGAACTGTCGCTTCTGTCGTTAGCTCCAATTCTCGCTGTGCTGACGTTTCCTGCGGACTCTCCATTTGAGCTCTCTTCCTCGTAATGATTGGCGAACGAATCATTACATGATCCCGGAAGGGCCCCCAAAATGTTATGTTCGAGCGTCCGGTTTACGGAAACATTCTCGCGAACGCGTTCACGCACTCCCAGCCCGCAGAAATGAACAACACGGAAGTTATAAAAAGCACAAGAAGAGTTTATTGTGAAATGAACACGGAACACATATACACGTAAAGCTCAGAGCACACGATCGAAGAGAAACTAAGAGGATCGAGAGATACGTCCAAGCGCAGCAACGGCTCACGTTCAAATCTGCAGATCTTGTTAAATAACAGAGCTACAATGTCGCTGGGCAACATGACTTTCAGGACTTCACGAGTGGCGATCTACGGTGTCGAAATGGCACGGGCGTAACAATATCTACAAATGTACTCTTAATTTTTACTTTTTACGATTTCTTGTTTTTATACTGCTGCAAATGTTCCATATAATCAATAGATTTATCAGAAATAGGTATCAATATGCACGCGCGCGTCTCTCTCTCTCTCTCTCTTTCTATCGTGCGTGCGGCGCGCGCGCGTGTGTGTGTGTGTGTGTGTGTGTGTTGTGTGTACATACACAAGGTTTGTTCGCGTCTAATGTTCCTGTCATAGCTCCTATTCACTCAATAAGCAAGAAGAAGTGAATAAAAGTTATGTTATAGGAGCATGTTAGAGCATACGACGTGAACAAACCTTTTATAATATTATATATGTATATATTATATATATATATATATATATATATATGTATGCACACACACATACATACACACACGCACACGTGTACTATTAATTATAATTTAACTCTGTTAGCTCTAATTCTATTAGTTTTAACATAACTATGTATATTAGAACAATAGAACACGAATAGTACGCTATTCGTTCTAATAATTTTTCAATAGTTTTTTCGCGAGTCCAATAATATTTTTCCGTAAGGGCGGTGCAATAAGTTGAAGTGAAACAAATATAAGTTTTTTCCATTTTAACTTGTTGTATTGTGTTCACTAGTTCAGAGAATGCAGAAATAAAAAACAGATTTATAGTAACTGTGTTATGACATGACATTATCATTAGAAATTATAGAATTGAATATCGGGAAGTGAGTACGCGCCACTGAAATCGTATAATAATATAATAATTCCAGATATTTTACATCACACAGATTATAACAGTTAACATGAGATGCATTTCGTATTACGTCATCTTTGTTCTTTTTTTTTCCTCCGTCCCCTTATAGACTTATAGGACGTTCGGGAGTTTTCCAAATGTGTTCCGTATAATTACTCATAATTATCTCGGTTAATAATTATCTTCGTTAATAATTAAAAATTCCCTCACACGCCCTAAAAAGAAAGACGATGGGAAGAAGAGGATGTATGATAGCCTTACGAATAATGCGTATGATATATCAAATTTTCATCCTTCTTTAATACTCAGTGATCAACATGTATTAAAATAACATATTACGTGCATCATTCGTCAAATAGAACGCATGCATGGAAAATCACAAAAAATATTTACGGAGAAGTGCACTTATCTTTAAACCTATCAATGATCGGTTAAAATACACTCCATTGTTTCAATGTTTTTTGAATTTCTCCATCACGTTTATTAGAATAAATTCTGCATAAAACGTACACTGCTGCAAATTCCCGTAGGGTTTTTTTATGGCTTCCTATAGAGGATTATAAGATTCTGTAGGAGTTTGTGTAGTTACCTATAGAATTTGCGCAGCATGCATAGGTGTACGTAGGACATTCATAAGGATGCAAATAGAGTAATAGAAGTACTCACAGGAATGTGGACAGATGCCCCATGAGAAAAGGTAGGATACCAGTTTGATGTATAGCAACATGTAGGTGTACATAAGACAAAGGAGAGATGTCTCATGGAGACTGAAAATATCTATAGTTACCATAGTATGACATATGCACATCTCCTCTGTCCTATGTGCACCTACATGTTCCTATGTGTCAGTGTAGTATCCTATAGGTCTTTAGTTCCCATGAGACGTCTCTTCTGCATTCCTATGGGTACCTATATTAACTCGAAAGAATAATAATTCCTAAAAACTGGAAGCCACGATAAAAGTTAATAAATGAGGTATGTTCCACGGATAAAAAAAATCTTGACTGTCATAGGGAAAATATATACTCATGACTTTTTTTAGTCACCAAACACACCTTGTTTATCACGTAACCTTTAATTTTTGGAGCTATGGAAAAATTATCTTAGATTTTTACATGGAATTACATCAGTAAGTCGGCTACTGTTATAACATTTTGTGTACACACTTTAATATGTAAATTATAGGGACTATACAGTGTCTCAGAATATTTGTGACTGTTTTGGGACTATACAGGATATCTCAAAATATTTGGAACTATTTTTGAATGCAAATAGAGCGGATTAAACTGAACCGGAAGGTCCTCTATCATTTTGCAATTTTTGCAATTATTATCCAATGAGCAGAATGTCTAAATTCGAAGACAACTTTAAAGTAACCTTAAAAGTTCTTTGAAAAACATTTTTAAAATATGTCATAAAGAACTTTGAAAAGTATCTTAAAATTGTCTTATGTGTCGATTTTACCCGCTTATTCGGCAAGTTTTAGAAACTAACTATTGTAAAAATTATAAAATGATATACTGACTTTCCAACTCAGTTTAATCTATTTTATCTGCACACGAAAATAATCCCAAATATGGGACATTCTGTATATCATTTAGGATCGCATCAACTTGCACATCATTTTTTTCCCATACGATCTTACAAGAGCCTCTTTTCAGGGACTGGATGTCATAGAGTTCTATGTAAAACCTTGTAGAAAAATTTTTTATGTATACATGCTGTGTAAATCCTATAAGTACTTATTGTAAGAAATTTAGAGGAAATAGGCACAACAGAGAAGCTATCAGCATCAGGGCTGTGTAGCTCAGTGGTAGGACGGAAGTCTACCAACTCGGAGGAGAGACCAGGCCTGGGTTCGAGATGAGGAACGCCCTGATATTTTTTTATGATGTCATTAATTATTTATACTATACAAGCTCCTACAGAAGCTGTGTTCTAAAATTTGCTGTCAGTATTGAAAATCTTTAGTGCATATATAACGAAAAGTATAGATTTTCAGTACTGGCAGTAAATTTTGAGACACAGCCAGAATCTTATAGTCCTTAAAACTCATGAAAAAACTCATGGGAATTTACAGCAAGATAGGAGCCTCCTTCCATGGGGACCTGTCGAATTTACCATGGGCATCTATAGTTAGGCAAACCCATAGGAAAATTCCCCATAGGAATTTGCAGCAGGATACGTTGGTAAAAAATAATGGAACATACAACTGCGTACAACTTACAACGCTTAATGCGCTGCTGCAGGACGCCATATTAAGGAAACAATGGGTACATGTTCAGGGTGCCAATAACCAGACACGTTCGCGCAGTTCGTGTTTAACTATAAACTTAGCTATGTGTGCTAAGTATTGTAACTGTGAAACATTTTTTGTAATGTATGTGCATAGGTAAGGAATTTAAGTACGTCTGACATCTTTTTAGCTGTTTGTACTAATATATGCTTTTAATTTCAGCTAATAAAGTTTTACGCCACAGTGAATATCCTTTATCTGTCATAGTTAGTAATGTAGCTTAGTAATGACACTAAGGCGGTAGCTCTTATAGCTAAGTTCGATTCAGTTATTGAAATTTAGTTGTTATTGCCAAAGTTATTTTTCTTCGTACGTATCGGAATATGAATGTAAACGAACGTTTTTTCAATAATAATAATTATATTAGGACTCTCGAATTTTAAACAATATAAAATAAATATAGTAGGCTAATGAGAGTCAGCAACGATAAACGGCGCAATTATTTAATGAACAATAAATAATCAGATATTGGATTGATGTTTTCTTTATTTTGTTGAACGTTTTTTATAATGCAATAATTTTACATATTACGTGGTGAAAATGTTATTAAATCTGTCATGTAGTGATAAATGAGATGGTCGGCTTTAATGTTACTCTTTTTGTTATGCTTTTAAAATATTTTTCGTACAAAATATTTCATTTTTTCTTAAATGCGCTGCATACCTCTCGCTGCATTATCCTCTATTCACAATTTTGAAGTCTACTGTTCTCTTATACCGTCTCTAACTCATTATTTTACAAGCATAGTATTGTGCCTTTATTTAATCTTTAGTGGAGGCTTGTTTACATACAAAGTATAAAGTTTTTGCATAAAGTAAATGTTATTCTGAATCGATGTTAGAAATCGACAACAAAATTGTAATTTTCCAATTTTTTAAATATAAAGTTGTTCATTCGTCATTGCCTATATTTTAATTGTAGAAAAAAACTTTATAATACTAATTTTATGTAAACAATAAAAAAATTTTTAAAAAAGATTTTTCAAAAATTTATTGTTTATTATTATATTATTAATTTTTCTTCGTACGTATCGGAATTTAAAAGTAATTGTGTTGGCTAATAAAACAGACTGCTTCCAACATCCCCTTAATCTAATATCAAGAACTCGCAGAAAAGATGATAAAAAACTGTACATCGAATCTAACGAGTAGCGATTGCTATTTAGATAGACCAGCTTCTTGTCGGGCATGAATATGTCACAGTGGTTGATAAGCCAGAAAAATAAGCGTGGATTTCAAGGACAGAAAATGAAAAGAGAAGCAAGCGGCGATTGTTTTACGCGCGCGTATATATCAGACGCAAGATGTTTGTGCGATAACAATAAAAACAGCCAGTATATTTGGCTATCATACATCCTCGAAATGCGGGCACGGAACGCGAGAAACGAACGCGCTAGTGTGTATAAAATTACGGTCTCGGGGAAAAGAAGACTTCTTCCCTCTCGATCCTTCCCGTATCCCTATTTTCGCACGCCCGGTCAAATCGTGTTCCTTTTTTCCTGCCGTGGAATTGTTCCCGCGTTGGCGAGCCAGCTGATTTATTGGGTCGTAAATTACGCTAATGCACACTTTTTAGTCTCATGAGCGAGATTTAAGTAAACGAGAGAAAAGGAGAGTGGCCCGAAAGAGGAGTAAGGAGATGCTGGGCGATGAAAAGCAACGTAAAATTAATGTCAAGAAATCGTTCAAGAAATGTACAAAATCCGCAAATTATTCTCGACTCGTATGCGTATTGCATTGAGCGTAAAAAAATGATTATTTTTTTAAATTAAAGCTTTTATGTAAATAAAAAGTAAATCTTCGCTATTCTGCTCGGATTATATCAAACACATTATAGCCAATTTTGTTTTTATTCTTCATTAAATTGTATTTTCTAGAAAATAAAAAGTCCATTGGATTAAAAATCAAAATAAAATAATAGACTAAGAGCCAAGTGAATGTTAGAATTTATATAACAAATATACTAATTAAATAATTCAATCTCTATCAGGCTATTTCCAGTATTAAACAATGTTAAAAGTTAATTAAAAAATTGATAGATCGTAAATTAACTAATAATTAATATATTAACATAGCTAGAGCTCTATTAACAAGGACAGCTCAACCCTTTCATCCACAAATGCCAACAATCGTGTTTTCCTATTTTCGCTATTTTAGATTTAATTGGTCTATTGTCCAATGAGCGCTCAGGGATTCTTTATAAATTTTTCTTTCTAAATGCACTCAAAAGGTTGCAAAAAGCAATGATTGCAACATTTTGAATGCATTTGTGAACGAAATTTCGTTCGTAACGCAAAATTTCAAACAAATTCTTTGCTCGATAAAAATTGCCGCGCACAAAAATCTTTACCGACATAAACAACTGTCATTCTCAAACGGCTTGAAGGAACGCCATGATTTTTTAACCAAATGTAAAGGACATTTGTGTATCAACTTTTCCACAATAGCTTTTTCATACCTAATTATTCGTGCAAAATTGAAATTACTGTGCCATGTGATATGCTTGTGACCTCAACAAGCTCGCGCACTTTCACTCGTCAATCAGTCAAAACAATATCAACTTTATCGATGATTTCTGGTAGCAGCTTCAATTGAACGTCCCGAACGAAATGCATCACATGTGGATGTACGACCACGTTTAAATTCATTCAATTGTATACAATCTCAAATCAACTAATTGTATACAATCGCAAACGCTAGTGCAGATATGCTATGAACATTATCCAACTCGGCTTTGATTTCTTTCGGCGTTAAATCTTTCATATGTAGATTTGATCATTGCACGAAACTCGTTTTTTTCCATTTTGCAAAAAATACAAAAGTTGTTCGCTTTAATCATCTACACTACTCGAAACGAAATCACGCGATGAATTCCGCTCAAAATTTGACAGTAATCAGCTAAAAGATGCTACTTGTCAAAAAGTAATGTGACATGACACTGCGAGTGCCCTCTGACAGATTTTCTAAGAACTTATTGACTTGCTCTCGTATATCTCAAAGAATACAATTTTTCAAATTTGTTACAATTTATCGTGTCAAAATTTTCTTGAATTGAAGAAGAAGCACCAAAAACATTATTTTCTGTTTTACATGATAACATCACATAGATAAATATATGAATATAAACTTTGAACAGCACCTAACGATTGTTGACTATTACTCAGAGGTAATATAGAAATTTCATCAGACTTAATTATAATTGCATTTGTCAAATTCATTCGTAGTTTTCAATTCCTATTATTTGGAGTTTGAACGAAGATTGGGACATTACTGAGAACATTATTGTTTGAATAATTATTTACATTTTCAAGCAAGCCAATGTATTACTTATATTATTATTTTTTGTCATTAAGTTATTAAAGTCAATATTCTTATTCTGAGAACGATGTATTTGTTTTGAAGAATTCTGCGCTAAATAACTGAAAATAAATATTATTTTAAGTAATTTTTTAGTGACGTAAATTAATGCATAAATCAGTAAAACTACACAATTTTAAAGTTTATGTTAAAAAAAATTTTTTTAAATATATAATTTTTTAAATTATAAAAATAATAAGGCTCAATAAATGAAAGAATAAAGGGCTACGAGCCTAAAAATCAAACAAAATAACAATCTACATTAAACGTTAAAAAATAAAATAAACAATGTCATGAAATTAAAAAAAAACGTAAAATATAATTTAAAAATCAGTAAGTGAACAAGAACAAACGTTTCGATTCCTGTTGGATCATTTTCAATGTGAAGATAAAATAAAAATGTATATAACGTAGATAAAATATATATAAATTAAATAAAATTCGCATAAGGACGCAATATCAACTATAAAACTCGCTCCAAATTGAGAGAAAACCAAATAAACGATGTAGTTGACACCAATGTGTTTCTCCGAACTGTGCGCGTGCAAAAGGACGAACGTGTTTCTGTTAGCAAGTATAAATTGTAATAATAAATTAACAAACGGAATAAATAAAAATAATAAGAAAAGTACAATCGAGTCGCAAATAATAAAGAAAAGGCAAAAACAAGATCGCAATTAATAAAATTAAATTAATAGAAAGAGGCGAAAGTTATTTTTGATATTATGAGACATGTACAAAAGAATTATTAATGTCGATAGAGAAAGAGTAAGAAACCGTCATTCGTTGTATATCTATAATGAGTTTAGTATAATAAAATAAGAATAAATACCTTAGTACGTGTGTCGAATTGATATATTATCAATTAGACAATGCGACGGGAATCAAAATTGATCATCTCTCTAAGAAGCTAAGAGATAAAGTGAAATATGACATGTAAAGACAGGAAGGTTGAAATGGAAAACTAAAAAAGAAGGGGAACATAAGAAGGAGAAAATAAAGTAGAGGGGAGAGAAAGTAGGGAGAGAAAAAGATAGATAAAGGAAGGAAAGCAATTAAAAAGGAGAAAGAGATTGGATAATCTGTGAGTAGGTTTCAGGTAAAGATTCAGATATCATTTTGTCATTCAGACCCTGTTTCTGTTTTTTAATATGAATCATTTCAGACACCAATCTCTTATTATAAAAAGATTCGCAGTCTAGAATTTTCACATCGTTCCATTTAAAATTATGATTACAATTAATTCGATGATCGTTATGACAGTAGGAGAACTCGTATTTTTTCTAATGTCAGAGATATGTTCGCGTAGTCTCGTACTCAATTTTCTTTTTGTCTGACCAACATAACTCGCCTCACAATCATCGCAGGAGATCTTATAAACAACGTTCTGATTGGATAGGAAATCAATCTTATCTTTTCCTCTCTTTATAAAGCTTTTTAATGTATTGGGAATAGAAAAGGCTAATTTACAATGAAACATACTGGAACTAGGAAGGAAACTTTCAGAAATGGATTTGACATAAGGAATCGTAAAATATTTGTCTTTCTCACGTGAATAATGTGTAATATCCTTATTATGTATACGAAACTTTAATCTACTTTCAATTGTAGAAAAAATAAAGGAAAAAGGATAACAGTTGTTTAAAAAGGTATGAATGGCCTCTATCAAATTTTTTTGTTGGAACCGTGGATGTGACAATAGGATAATTTTATCAATGAAACTGATGATAGTGCCTTTTTTATGGCAAAGAGGATGATTTGAATGGAAATTAAGGAACCTTCCGGAAAAAGTCTTTTTATGATAAATGTCAAATATAATTCTCTAATTGTCTATAACAAGCATTGTATCAAGGAAACTTAATCTGTCATTTATACCAACCTCTAACGTAAACTGTAATCTCGTATATAAAGAATTAAAAATATTTAAAGTGTCATTGATAGTATCAGATGGAAGCGCAAGAAGAATATCGTCCACATATCTAAAATAAAACGAAGGTTGTACTGACAATTTTTTAAGTGCTGTTTCTTCTAGATCTTGCATTACAATGTCGGCGATTATCGGAGATAACGGTGAATCCATCGGAGTGCCGAACACCTGCCTATAAGTTATATTATTGAAGATAAAAAAGGTTGAATATAAAATAAATTTAACAATAATAAAAAATTCGTTTTTTGGGATGCTTGTCCCTTTTTGGGATGCCCTTTATTCTTTCATTTATATAATTTTTTTAAAAATGTACAAATGCAACACATTTTTTAAAGATATAACTATATTTAATTATTTTTTTAGGAAGATGTAGTTGTATAAGTTTTGTCTGAAAGTGTTCTAATAGCACAATATATTATAATAACATAATAAAACAGAAAATTTTGANTTTGCCGGTATTCTCCTCCTTTCACAGAAAATTTTGGCCATAGGATGAAGATTTAGATTTTGTCGTATATATATATATATATATATATATATATATATATATATATATATACGACAAAATCTAAATCTTCATCCTATGGCCAAAATTTTCTGTGAAAGGAGGAGAATACCGGCAAAAGACGGATATCCTGATTCACCTCTCGACAAAAGTGCTCGAGTATCCCAAAGAAAGAGAGTCGCAATCTACCTACTAGATTGGCACAATTCTTTTTCCCGTCATCTACGACTGCTTTCAACGATTTCAATCGAAAGATTACGATCCGTTTTCGCGACGATTGCTGTCGACTGCGATGCCAATGACAACGCGAATGAATGCTGTGGCATTCAGTTGACTCCGATCGAAGAATGCAGTTAGAGTGATGAGAATTGTTAATGGTGATGAATTTGCAAGACGAATACGCAATTAGGGGAACAATCAGAAAAGTGAGGAAATGCCTAACAGGCGTTTAATAAAAACAACATGACAAATTTCTTCTGATTTCACAATTCGATAAATAACTTTTAGCCGATATTTAATATCTATAATTCTTTTAACAATTTAGCGTAATATAAGTAAAATTTAACATTTCTAAACACTTAGTGAATATAATTTTATTATTTTTTAAATGTATTATGTTATGTAGAGATTATAATGTATTTAATGCATAATACAATTAAATCAAGTTTTTAAGAAATGTTACTGTTATATTGTAAACAGTAATTTCTTAAATTTTGATCAATTGAAATTCTATTACATTTTATTATATTATATTCTTTAACATATAACATTTAAAAAATAATAACATTAGATTTACTAAGTCCTCGGAAATGTCAAATTTAATCTGAATTATAATAACTATAGGTAATTATAACTAAAGCAAATAAAGACACACAAAGACATAAAGATAAATGGAGTATGCGCGCGCGTGTTCACCAATGTTAAACAAAGATAAAATTATACACGAGAGCACCCAGGTAACGTTTCAAACATAGCCTTACTAGTCTAGGTATATATTTACGTATGATTTATTACAGTAACTGTATACATTAATAGCTCAATTAGCACAGCAGCGCTTGCAAAGCGCTAAAAAAATGATTATATGGGCTTTTTTAGTGCTTTGTAAGCGCTATGTGTTAGTTGGGAGTAAGTGTGTACATTTATAGAGTTAACACTTGACTTTGAGTATGACATATATATTAGACTGGCAAAAAAAAAATTTTTTTTAATCGGCCACTTAACTCAAAAGCTTCCATTTCATCCTAAAAAGAACACTCCTAAATTTTTATCAAAAAATATTAAGATTTAGAAATCACTAGTGACCGATTTTTAAATCAAAGTTTCGATTTTCCTTAATATATATTTAATTTGATGTAAAAATAGCTTAATTAGGATTTCAAATGTGATACTGTATGCTTTTAATCGCTGAACACGATTTAACCCTACGATATACGCCTTAAGAAATACAGCCCGATTAATGTTAAAAAATGACACAATTTGAATGCTTGGGACCTTGCTAAAATCGACTTTGAACTCGAAATTTGATTAAATGAACTATTGCATCGTGTTCAGCGATTAAAAAAACATTTACACTACATTTGAAATCCGGATTAAGCCATTTTTGCATCAAATTAAACATGTATTAAGGAAAATCGAAACTTTGATTTAAAAATCATTCACTCTAAATCTTAATATTCTTTTTAGAAAAATTTAGGAATGTTCTTTTGGGATGAAATGGAAGCTTTTGAGCTAAGTTACCGATTAAAAAAAAAATTTTTTTTTTAAACAATACATTATAGGGCTAAGAACTAACTCAGGATAATGTGTGAGTAACAATATTATTGTAAACAATTTAAAAATGTTGTTTCGACTCTTATCGAGCCCTTTTCAATGTTAAAAAATAAATTTAAAAATGTACTGGTAATTACGCAAGATGTTCAATCATTCAAATATAAAAAGCGCATGTTGTACTCGCATTGGAAAGAATAATTATGGCAAAATACAGCCTAGATTCAATCAGCTTCCCATCGGAACTTGTAGTTAGTAATTCCAGAAGTCACATCGTATTTGATGTAAGGTCTATTATACCGTGAGCTTCTTCTCAAATTTACAATAAGTTGATACAGTGAAATTAATGTAATAAATATGCATACATTTTTCATATTCTTTTTGGAACTATAATAACCATAATAATTACCTTAACTAATAACATTAATTGTACTTAAGGGGATGCTGGAGCGAAGGCTGAAGTTAATCAAGGTCGATATTACAGGTTTTCATTTCCAATGTATAAGATGCTTACGCTCTCTGAGTTAATATAATCATGCAGAAAATTCGATCGATTAATTATCAATATTTTTATTCTGTTTCCTACATTACCACTACTTAGCAGGAACGAAAACGTGTATTAGGGTCGGTTCCACAAATGTAAGATTTATTTTATTTTGGAAAATTTTTCAATTTTAGAATTGAGAAAAAAATAAACCGTAATTGAAGTTAATCTTATATTTGTAGAATGGGGCCTCAAAAATACAGTTGTATTATGTACACATGCAATGCCGTGTTTCAATATACTATATATAGCACCACTACTAAAAGTCTGTAATATACATAAAGTACAGATTTTTAATTAATACAGTTATATCGATACGAAGCCGTAGTAGCACTTTTTTCTTACATCCAATGCCATTTTAGGTTTCAATAATATATTATCAATAAATGAATATAATTGCACATAAATAATGTAACTCTTTTTGCTCTGTCTAATAAAAAGAGATAGATACTTATAGTACTTACATTACTAACTTATATATCTAATATAGAAAATTGTATATTATACTATAATAATTCTAACATTGTTGTAACATATAAAAAACATAGTGAATATAAATTATAATTATATTTTATATATATTATAATGTACATATATACAATAATGTACCCAAAATATAATTTTAATATTGCATATATCATTAATTCACTAACATGTTTATATGTCTTCACTAATATGTCAATAATAGAATAATATTTTTTGTGTTATTGTATATATACATTATAATACACATAAAATGTGATTGTAATTCGTATTCATGAATGTCTTTTGATATACAATGTCTGTTGATATACACTTTTGTTAGAATTAAATTTTATATATCTTTACACATTATATATTATAATATAAAATTTTAATATTGCATAAAAATGGACATAGAAAAATATCTGCATGAATATCCATATATATATATATATATNCTTATAACAAAAAGTAGTATACAAGAAGAGCAAAGAGCCAATAACGTATAAAAGAATTTTAATTTAAATAAGCAAAATTAATACAAAACAATTATAATAAACAAACGTTTCAACTCCAATCGAGTCATTTTCAATGTAATCTTAAAATATATAAACATCGTTCTAAATTAAAAATATGCACATGGTCTTACAATATTATTATAATTTCTTAATCAAATTTTTCATTTTGTGTAGTACGCTGCGAGTCATTTTTATCAAGAATTAACAAAGTCATAAGAAAATTCTGGAAAAGTAACCGTGAACAAAACGAATTAATATTAATTACATAAAAATTAATAATATGATAATGTACCTTAGTAAATGCGTTAAGAGTCCATCAATAAACAACAAAAAAAAAACGCATGTAGATTGTAGTCCATTTTGTGGTACAATATAATAGTCTTTTTATTTAATAAGTTATTATAAGCAAATTTGCAAAGGTAACAAGCATATAACTTGCACGATGTCAAATAACGAAATGTCAAGAAGAAAAACATTATCGAGAACGGAAAACGACAAAATAGGGAGGGAAAAAAGGAGAGAAGATATTAGGAAGGAGAAAAAGAATGTATAATGTCAGAATACAATTCCGTCAAAAACTCCGTGTCATTTTGTCTATTTATTCCATGTTTCTGTTTTTTAATATGGACCATTTCAGATATCAACCTTTCATTATATGAAGATCCCACATCTAATATGTCCACTTTATTCCATTTAAAGTTATGATTCTCCTCAATACGATGGTTGGAAATCACTGATGGAGATTTTGAACTTATATTGATATCAGAAACATGTTTATACAATCTGGTCTTTAATTGTCTTTTAGTTTCAACATAACTGACATCACAATTCTTGCAAGATATTTTGTAGATTACATTTTGATTCTGAATGTGTTCCAAATCATCCTTTCCTCTCTTTATGAAACTTCTTAATGTGTTAGGAATGGTAAAAGCCAATTTACAATTAAACATGTTAACAATAGGTATAAATCTTTCGGATATCGTATTGACATATGGAATCGTAAAAAATCTCTTCGTGTCATCCTTGTTCTTATTCAAATTATTAATCTTGTTAATATGATATTTAATTCTGTTATGAATAGTCGAAAAAATAAAACGTAACGGATACCCATTCTGTAAAAAAATCTTAATAGAGTCAATCAAATTATTTCGTTGGAATTTCGAATGACACAAAAAAGTGGACTTTGTCCACAACTCCATAAATTACACCTCTATTATGACAAAGTGAATGGTGTGAATGGAAATTAAGAAATCTACCGGAAAAGGTTGCTTTACGATATATATCAAAAATAAGATTCCGTTCTTTAATAATCAACATAGTATCTAAAAAACTTATTTTTCCATCAAATCCAATCTCCATAGTGAATTGCAGTCTAGTGTGCAACGAATTAAAAATATCCAAAATATCACTAACACTCTCAAACGGAGCAGCTAAGATAATATCATCAACGTATCGATAATAAAATAGCAGTCGACAAGGCAGCATTCCGATAGCCATTTTTTCAAAGTCCTGCATAACCATATTTGCAACCATAGGTGACAAGGGTGACCCCATAGGGGTATCCCAAATATTTGTTTGTATATTTTTTTATTAAAGATAAAAATCGTAAAATTTAAAACCATCCGAAAGACAATCAAAAATTCATCCAAAGGAATTTTAGTTTTCTTGGATATAGCATTCCACCTTCCAACACTATCAGATGCCAAATCTATAGGTATGTTAGTAAATAGAGATACCACATCCAAGGAAACATAGAATCTGGTTCCAGTTTAACATCTTTAAGTTTATTAATTAAGTCAAAGCTATTTTTTATAAAACTAGGAGTTTCAGGTATAGAATGATGTTATGCAGAAACAATGATAGATTATATAATGGGCTATTTAAAGATGAAACAATGATTCTAAGAGGATAGTTTTGTTTATGAATCTTCATTAAACCATATGCTTTAGGAATGATCCCATCAGTCGTACGCAACTTCCGATACGTCAAGTCATCTATTAATCCTTTTTCTTTCCACCTACTAAGCATGTTACGTAAATCACTCGTAAGTTTTTTTGTAAGATCTTTAGTTATCATCTCATATGTATTATTGTCTGAAAGTATCAATTCCATTTTGAACATGTAATCTAGTTTATTTTGAGCAACAGTAACATTACCTTTATCTGCTTTAGAAATTAATATTTCAGGATGATTTTTAATAAATATTTTTGTTGTCTTAATCCAATCAAATAATAATTTATCATTCATATTTATCATTCATCATTTCAATTTATCATTTATCATATATATATATATATATATATATATATATATATATATATATATTTATTATNTCTATGTCCATATATTGACAATAATACATGATATATCTTGATTAAATCCTAAAGTGATATTGATCATAGGAAAAAGTGATACTATGACTGTGTACCGATATTGACTGCGAGTACTGAAAATACGTAACTATAGATTTTCAATATTGACAGTGTACATTGAAACATAGCTCTAATAACATTTTTCCTGTCGTACAATGTCATTTTAGGTCAGGATGTAACATGTATTAGCTGTACATAGATATATTACACATATAATATACGTAACTATTCCATTTTTTACTACGTTTAATAAAAAGATGTAGAATCATGTTAAAATATTAGTGGTGTGTGTACTTAAATATAATACACATATAGGCAATATTATACAATATTGCATATATGTATATTATTATATAATGTGTGAATATACACACGTTGCAGATAGAAGTTATCAATGCTAAACTATTTATGCATTCCTTATGTTCAAATATGCAATATTCAAATTGTATACATATATAAAATATATATATATATATATGTATATTATATATATATATATATA
>JAANIC010006429.1:123475-133571 GCA_017607545.1 Acromyrmex charruanus
AGAGTTTTATTTTAAAAATTATTCTACAATCGAATGCTCCCCTTCAATGTACTCCCATCCCCTCGCCACACACCGTTCCATTCGTTTTTTCCATTGGTCAAAGCAATGCTGGAAGTCTTCTTTTGTAAGATTATTTAGGAGCTCCGCCGATTTTCGCTTCACTTCTTCCATCGACTCGAACTGGGTTCCTTTTAAGGCAGACTTGAGCTTCGGAAACAGAAAAAAGTCACAGGATGCTAAATCAGGCGAGTACGGCGCGTGTTCGAGCACTGGAGTGCCTCTAGCGGCTAAATAACGCTTCACAGACAGCGCGTTATGGGCAGGTGCGTTGTCCTAGTGCAAGATCCACGACTTGTTTTTCCACAACTCCGACCGTTTCTTACGAACTCGCTCTCGCAGTGTTGCCAAAACTGTCAAATAGTAAGTTTGGTTTACAGTTTAACTCTCTGGAACCCATTTTCATTGATTTTGGTCACTGTTTGCGGAATTGAAACAGAGACAGGTCGACCTGGACGTTGGTCATCTTCGGTGCTCTCTCGGCCTTCAGAAAACCGTTTATACCATTCGAAAACACGCGCACGAGATAGAGAATTCTCATCATAGGCCTCTTTCAACAACTTATAGCACTCAGTCGGAGTTTTTTTTAATTTAACGAGAAATTTCACATTGATCCGTTGCTCGTGTTTTTCGTCACACATTGTTATCGGCACGAGAAAAAAACACGTTCGTTTCTAACTTCTACAGAAAAAATACTACTACAGCGACAAAAACGTGTTTTCATTTACTGGAATAATAGACACTTCCAGCTATCCAACGCTGCATTCATTTCTCACCCTACCTCTCTAGGACGCCTTCTGCGCGCGCAGTCTCGTTATTTAATAGCCAGACCTCGTATATACTTATCACTTTATAATTATAACATTAAGAATGACCTAATCGGGCTCGAAACGCCGTTTGTTATTTTTAATTTGTCTTAGTTCTTTATAATTATATGCAAACTTTGGATAGCCTTTTTATCATATTTCGGTAACTTTTACTTAACTTTATTCCTTTTTTTCAATCTGGAGTTATTAACACAGACCTGCGGCATACGATACTTGTCTTTCCATTACATTTCCTGCAACCTTCGGAAAGTTAAGCAGTCACCCATTTCACTTTAAAAAGTTATACAAAAAAATTAATACGATCTTGACTTACATTGTCAAGGTCACAATCCTGAGTGACCATCGGACATTTTCAGCAGACGAAGGTGAGAGAAGACGAAAGAGAGTGAGATAGGGCGAAAAAGATAGGAGCGAAAAGAGGGTGGGTGGTGGGAGAGGAGGAGGGATGGGGGAGGAGTTGGTCGAAGTTGGGGAAGGTGTGAGTGAAAGGTGAAAGAGAAGAGAGGTGCATGTGACTGCGGATAGAAAAAGAAAAAGAAGACATTACTTCATTTTTCACGAAAATCACTTTTCGACCGCTTGCATTCAGAACGACTTGACCAATTTTTATTTCTTTCGGCTCAAATTACTCGCCGCCTTTCAGAATATGTTACGTTCAAAATTTTTTGTTTTAATAGTTTTATACTCCCCAAAAAATGGACTTTGATGGCTAGGGATAAGAGACTTGTAGTGTCTTTATATCTTTTAATTTTTTTTTTTAACATGGCCAAAGACACTACCGCGTCTCCTGATTCCCGAGGGTTCGTACGAAGTGCGAGACATAAATGAATTTTTGAAATGCGCGATTTTACGAAAACGTCCGCGCCGCGACGCGTTTGAAACCGTAGTGCGTAGAGAAAACAACAATAACAACAACAGCAACAACAACGATGGCGATGACGATGGAGAATACCCGATTCGCACAAACTACAGATGTAAGATTAGATGTGCATAGAATAAACTTTGGAAAACCCAACAGCAGGATCGCTGCAGGGATTCTCGTCGAAGCTTATACTGCGACCGTGAGGATGGAACGAATCGGGCGTCGATCAACATAATGAACGTAAACGTTATCCGTGTAGAATGTAACATGACCGCGAGCGCGTACAGCAACGGCAAAAGCGTGCACACGATACATGAATTTTCGCCGCCAGAATATGAAATATCAGAGAGGCCGGCGCAGATCATTTATCTGTCGATCATCATACGGAGCATTACGGATCTAACGATACGCGTCGTCGATTAGAACGGACGATTGCTCGATTTTGAAAAAAAAGAGATCACCGTTAAATTGCACGTACGACGAGATCATCATTAGATTGCACAGTGATAATGCGAGCGGGAGATGCTCATGCTGAACGGAATAGAACACACGCAGAGAGCATTCTTTACAAGACCGGTGACGTTACAATTCTAACATTCGCTCATCCAGCTGCATCAGGAAGAAGAAGCTCAGCGCGTTGAACGTTAAACTTTTAAAGTCTTTGGGATTCGCAATGCACAACATTTGAGATGACTGATATCCTAAACGTTAAAGTTGAGCCGATCTTCAATGATCGCATCGTCAAGATTAAGACTCACACATACCCATTCGCCAACACAACGTTCGGGTACAGCGACGTGATAAGGATACCGCAACAGGATTTGTACACACTACCATACGAACGCTTTCTATACGTCGAAGGAAAACTGACAAAGAATAGAGTGATCGAAGGCGCTAATGTGGCATTGGGAAATAATTGCATTGCGTTCATATTCGATGAGATTCGATACAAATTCAACATGTGGAGATTAACCGTAACAGAAACGTTGGCATAACTAGCACGCTCGAAAACTATGTAACAGTGTCGTCCGACAGAAGCGTGATTATGCGGAATGTCGGCTGGGAATAGCGGACTACTGTGGCTGGATACATTAATTTCTGTGTACTCCTTTACGTACTGCTGGGATTTTGTGAGGATTACAAACATATGGTAATCAATGCTCGTCACGAGTTGATTTTGATATGGTGCGCAACGACAATTGTCTGCCGGGAGATCCGGTGACAGAGCCGATACTCGAATTATTCAAAGTACAGTGGCGAATATCGTATATGTATTATTGAGCGAGATAAATAAGCTAGTAAGTAGCTTTGGAGAGCGGACGGTATCTAAGCATGGCTTTTCGCTCATGAGATCTGTACGAGTTTCTCTCTTGCAGACAACCAAGCATTCGTGGGCCATCAAGACATCTACTCAACTCGAGATGCCAAGCTACGTCATTTTCGCTTTGTAAACAGGTCGACAAAACGTCATGTCCGAGGATATAAGTCAATTTGATTATTAAATTAACCAATGCGAAACTCTACCTGAACTCGGAATCCGTACAATGACTTGAATCTGGATTTTGATAAAAACAGATGTGCGATTCTGTACGACATGTATGCGCGTTTCTGCAAAGGCTACTATGGATACGAGTATCTCGAGCCGAGTCTCACCTTTACACCTTTTTTACGTAATGGTCCGTTCGTGATCATCGATTGTTCTCGACAGAACGAATAAGTCAAGAGTGGCCGTGAATGTGCGATTAGACTTTAAATGTAAGGAGAACGTGCTCGCAAACAGCTATTGTTTCATCATACATGATCGCATGGTTCAGTATAATCCATTGATCAACGTTGTGCGCAAAACCTAACTGCATTCTCCGACGACATAAAATCTATGATACGCCGCAATCGACTGCAATTTTCTCGACAACATGCCCGTGCTAACGTTTGTGGATCTACAAGGAGGGATTCATCGTTAATAAGAAATTTATCATGAAGGAAGTGACAGTGTTGAAACAGAGGATCGTTCTTACGCATTAGATTTTTACGAGTCCCATACCATGGAAATTTTTGACAAGATTCGACAGGTCTTGCGCTTCCTGATTGAGTGCTTATCACATGGATTGCTATGGACGGATGGGATGGTTCCGTACAGCGAGGCGAAACGCCCGATCACGGCGGCTGTATTTGAAGATGATGCTATCGTATACGTCAAGGAACATGAGAAACGAACGTGGCTGTGGAACTTGCTTCTGGACGATGAGCGAGACCGAATGTACGTCAAGATCTTGGATGCATGTACGAAGACATGGAATCTTTAACTAATCTGGATGTTGCTAATACTATGCGATGTGGACAACATATTAAGAATTGCGCATTACAAAATGTATTGAAAATATATATCTAGTGATTGCAAAAGAATTTTTTAAATAAAAATACGTTAATGTGTTTTTATTATGTATTTCTTTTTTCCTTCCTTTATAATACATGTATTCGTATGTTTGTATAAAAGTGAATGTATAAAAGTATGAACGTATTTGTATGTATGTACAAACGTATGTATATAGGTATAACATATATGTATGTATGTATTAATATATGTATATACACAGTGCGACAAATATGTTCCCGGACACGAACCACATCTCAGCAACCAGTGGCGACATCTGTGCGTTCAAACATGCATTTTAAAGGTTGAACATTTTGCTATCATCTGTCAAAGTTTCATTCATTTTGGTTGACATATAATGAAGATATGACAATTCATGTTAAACAAGATTTTGGTCGAGGTAGAAATTTTAATATGGAACAAAGAGCAGTGATTAAATTTAACGCAAAACTTGGTAAAAGTGCATCAGAAACATTCCGATCGATGCAACAAGTTTACGGCAGTCAATGTCTAGGTCGTACAGTTGTTTTTGAGTGGCATAAGCGTTTTTTGGAAGGCAGAGAGATCTTTGAAGATGACAAAAAATCAGGACGGCCAATTTTGGTTCGAACACCCGAAAAGATCGAAAAAGTATGTGATTTTGTTGCAAACGATCGCAATGCATCACTAAAAATGATGGAGGAGGTTTTAAATATCAGTAGAGAAACGATTCGAACCATATTACATGAAGATTTGGGTAAAACAAAGGTTTGTGCGAAATTTGTTCCACACACACATTAAGAAACGATCAAAAATCAGCGAGAATCAATTACTCCAGAGACATCGTTGCAGCCGCAGAAAATAATCCAAACTTCCTAAAATCAATTGTTACGGGTGATGAAACATGGTGCTTTCAATATGATCCAGAAACTAAGCGTCAAAGTGCGGAATGGAAGTCAAAAAATTCACCACAAGCAAAAAAGTACGAAAAGTTCCATTAAAAATCAAGACAATGCTCATCACATTCTTTGATAGCAAAGGTATTATCCACAAAGAGTTTGTTTCAACTGGCCAAACAATTACTGGTGCATATTATCTCGAAGTTTTAAAGCGATTGATGGACAGAATTCATCGTATTCGCCCCGAATATCGTGATTCAGAAGATTGGTCTTTGTTGCATGATAATGCACCGAGTCACACTTCATTGATTGTCCGTCAATGTTTGGCTCGAAATCGTGTCTCTGTATTAAACCATCCACCGTATTCACCTGATTTGGCCCCCTGCGACTTCTCATTATTCCCAAAATTGAAATTGAAATTGAAAGGACGCTTTTTTGATGACATTCCGACCATCCAATCAGCTTCTACACAGGCACTAGAGGCAATTCCGCAAACTGAGCTAGAACATGCATTTGAATCACTATTGAATCGCTGTAACAAGTGTATTGAAGCCAGAGGAGAATATTTTGAATAATAAAACCAAAAAATATGCATATTTGTTGTTTCAATTATAATTTTCAGGCCCTGTCCAGGAACATATTTGTCGCACTGTGTATGTATCCGAAATATCGATGCTTCTGTTAAACGCGACATGTCCGATCTGACAGTACATATATGCAATGTATATAGGTAGTGTATAAAGCTTTTTTCATTCAATCGTAAGCTTCAGTTACGAGCGTTAAGACCAAGTAAAAGAATATATACGTCGAAAATCGATCGAACTAAAGAGGTGGTCTCTTGTTGCCAAGTCCGCCAAGTCTATCGTCATCGAAGAAAAAAGCGAGATATTGGGAATGTCCTGGGGAAAAACATCAAAGTCGTGCTCATCATCAACACGATCTGACGGCTACGGGCTACAAGTATTTGGAAATTGGAATCAACGTTGGTCCTCTGAGCTATGTGGAGATCGCTCTGGGAGATTATCGCGGACACGAACTGTCGCTGTCTTTCGAAACGAAAAAGGGCCTCTATGATGGAATATTTGCTTCGAAACGAATACAAGGATAATTTTATAAGCATTGGACCGCTAACCGTCAGAGTTTGCACGTTAAATAGTGCTACGCTCGTACGTCTCGATTCTTCGCTCGTACGCATTACGATGACCGAAACGACGCTACGCCGTATGTTTGCGTTTGACGGATGTATCGAAACGTTCGAACGATTAGTCCAATTCATCGATACGGTCGATGTCAAGTACGCAATTCTCCATCGCGTCCGAAGACGCTATATGCGATAGCGACATCTTTAACAAGCATCAGTTTGTCGATTGCGAGGTATTGGCTTTAGTTTTTAATACGTATGAAAAAGAAAAACGATATAACAACGTGTGAATAAAATATTTTTCGTTCATATCATTATATATATATATATATATATATATATATATATATATGTACTTTCTTTACTTCCTATCATTGGTACTGATGTTTACGTAAATACCGATAGCGCTGACACTGGGGACCGCTATCCTCTCCCTTCCCCACAC
Source organism: Acromyrmex charruanus (assembly GCA_017607545.1). Taxonomy (NCBI): domain Eukaryota; kingdom Metazoa; phylum Arthropoda; class Insecta; order Hymenoptera; family Formicidae; genus Acromyrmex; species Acromyrmex charruanus. The sequence continues at coordinate 130,057 of JAANIC010006429.1, forward strand.
TTACTACTGCCTCCGCGCCTACGAGTACCCCCACTTCCACTCATGCGATGTATGATTTATGCAATAGACTTAAGGGGATGCTGGAGCAAAGGCTGAAGTTAATCAAGGTCGATATTACAGGATTTTATTTCCAATGTATAAGATGCTTACGCCCTCTGAATTAATATGATCATGCAGGAAATTCGATCGATTAATTATCGATATTTTTATTCTGTTTCCTACATTACCATCAGTTGTATTATGTACACATGCAGTGTAGGCCGTGTTCCAATATATATCACCAGTATTAAAAATCTGTAATATACATAAAGTATAGATTTTTAACTTTAATAGTTATATCGATATGAAGCCGTAGTAGCACTTTTTCCTTACGTCCAATGCCATTTTAGGTAATAATAATATAGTATCAATAAATGAATTGCACGACATTGCACATACATAATGTAATTCTTTTTCATGAATATCCATATATATATATACATATATATATGAAACACGTGTCCATATATTGACAATAATATATGTTATATCTTGACTAAATCCTAAAATGATATTGATCATAGGAAAAAGTAATACTACGACTGTGTACCGATATTAACTGCGAGTACTGAAAATATGTAATAATAGATTTTCAATATTGACAGTGTTCATTGACACATGGTCCTAATAGCATTTTTACTGTTGTACAATGTCATTTTAGGTCAGAATGTGATATGTATTAGCTATACATAAATATATTACACATATAATGTACATAGCTATACCATATTTTGGTACGTTTAATGAAAAGATGTAGAAGTTAATCATATTAAAATATTAGTGATGTGTGTACTTAAATATAATACACATATAGGCAATATTATACAATATTGCATATATGTATATTATAATGTGTGAATATATATACGTTGCAGATAGAAGTTACCAATGCTATTTATGCATTCCCTATGTTTAAATATGCAATATTAAAATTGCATACATATATAATATATATATATATATATATATATATATATATATATATATAATGCATATGTACGTACACATAAAATGAAGATTTATCAGAGAATTCGTAATTTGATTATTTTTTTTAAGATGTTACGTCTGATCATCTGTGTTTGACTGTTGTTAGCTTTGATTTATGTTAGTTGTATGTATATTCTGATATTGAAAATATAAAAGCATATGTCACTAATATCTGTATATTTGACCATAAAAAAATATATCTCTTTTATTAAACGTAGAAAAAAGAGGACATCAGTACACCTTTTTGTTACATGTAACAAAAAGAGATGAAATAACTACACACGTATGTGAATATGAATTAGAAATATATTTTAATATGTGTACATCATAATGCACATAAAATATAATTCTAATATTCATTAATTTGTCTATATTATATCTGCATGAAAAGCTAAATATGAGTAACTTCTATTATGGGCCTTCTCTCTTTTATGGGCCTTCTACAATAAGCCATTAGTTACAAATCAGAAGTCAGAAGCTAAAAATTGATCAATCACAGTCAACTTTTAGCGTCTGACTTTTTATTTATGGCTGATTTATGGCTTATAATTGTAAAAGACCCATTAAACATAATAAAAAGAAATGGAATAGCTACATATGTGCAATGTATTTACGTACTGACAATACATGTTACATACTAAGTTAAAATGGCATTGGGAAAAAGGAAAAAGTGCTATTACATTACACGTGTATACATGTATTTCAAATACATTGCATCCGAAGATATATCTAAGTCACAGTCAGAGTGTATTTAGTAAAAATATACTTATTGTAACTTGCTGTTAGTTAATGTACACATTGACCTATAAGTGTATACATTTGCTAAAACACTTTGAATATGATATACTTATATACATTTCATAAACGTACAGCATCGTACGAAAATTATGCATGTGACTATTGACTGTGTAATGTATGTTATATATATGTATAGCATATATATATATATATATATATATATATATGTATAACATATATATTATATAGATTGGAAAAAGACTCTGGATTTAGGAGCTGAACGTAAAGGTGACTATAATCGTGAGGGAATGTGAATTGTACTTGTATCGGTATGCATAGTACGCCAAAATATAATGCGTTGACCTATGACTATGTTTCACATTCTACGAATTACGGTCATTCTTGTGCTATAAGGCCATTACATAACGTTTTTAGAAAAAACGTTTTAGACAAAAGTTGTAAGGTTTCAATGAAACTGTTTACTGATATTCAATTTTTTTTTCTTCATTAGTTTCTTTGTTTCGATCATGTCAAGCAATCAGCTTTTGATTCCATCATGACAATGCATCTATTCATATTTCTTTAATTGCAGACGCAAAATTCTACAAATTGGTTCCGTAATTGTATTGCACCAAATTTGATAATCGAATGCCTCTGCCAATAAATTAAAAATAGTCAATCCACAATGAACGCCTCTGACATTTATCTATAACTAGCCAAGCACGATTTATGGCTATGGCATTTTGTTATAGCTAGCCAGCTCACAATTAACGCCTCTGACAGTAAATTAAAAATAGTCAGCCCACGATGAACGCCTCTGACATTGGATCATAATTAGGCAAAGCACAATTTATTGTTATAATATAATTAAATATTTAATCATTTGTATGATAAATAAAAGTGATATATTCACGAATAATATAAAGACAACCTTTCCCATTCTGGTTTTATAGGGTGCCTTCCAACAAGAGACACAGTGTGACACGGTGCATCATTACAATCTTGTTCGCTAATACAAGGATGAGATACTGTATTGTACTTAGTGAGTCGCTTGTTAGAAAGCACCATAACCTTCTCTTACCAAAGGCAGACAATATTCTGCTACTACATTTTTTCTATTTTATGGACACAAAACACTATATAAACACACACACACACACGCACGCACGCGCACACACACACACACACACACACACACACACACACACACACACACACACACACACACACACACACACANACACTACACTGAATTGACAGTATTGTTGCGCGGCATACTATGAACGCGGGTCATACTGGTTACAGCTGACTCGTATAACGCCGTTGTTTTCTGACACATACAGCGTCACGCAAAACGATATATGTATGCATACATATATATATACACACACATACAAAAAATTTTTATTTTTCACTATAAGAAAAAAGATACATAATCGATATCATGGTCACATTATCTTCTCCTTAGCGACTAATTAAGAAAAGGCGCATATAAATTGTAAAACGTTATTGTAAAAACTCTATTATTTTTGAAGTTCTATTATTGATACGTCATTTAAGTGCATACGAGGTCTGTTCAAAAACTATCGCGAATTTTGTGTTTTTTCAAAAATTATTTATTTATTCATGAATATGTATTTTGTCCCCTTCAAAGTAATCCCCATCAGATATTATACACTTGTGCCAACGTTTTTTCCAATCCTCGAAGCACTTCAAAAAATCATTTTTTGTGATCTTGTTCAGCTCTTCCT
>JAANIC010006441.1:0-15964 GCA_017607545.1 Acromyrmex charruanus
AGAAAAAATTGGGTAGATCTCGTTTCGGATGGAAAGTGGGACCCTCTAAGGCAGAGGAACATGGAGTGATTTTCGCTTCGCGTTGTATAGTAGAATTTTTATTACTATATGTGTCTGTTTTTATTACTATATCTGTTTTTTTAATGTATTTTTGTATTTAAATAAGCCATAACAAAACTAGCACAAATAAATAAGAAAATTTATTTTTTTATTAAGTTAAAATTAATAATATATACAATACCAAAGATAATACTTTAGTTTTTCAACTATTAAAATATTTTAAATATTTTTTGAAAGATATGAAGATTTTGTGTGAATCTAGTAATACTTACCGCAAGATTTTAAATTCGTTCCTATTAGTGATCTGTATTGAACATTGCTAAGAACATTGTGTTATGAGTGTAAATGAAATAAATATAATTGAAGTAAATATAATTGATTTACATAATATTAACTTAAACGAGTAGCTTACATTTATCATCGGTTTTAGTAAAATATATTGTATTAAAATGAGTTAAATGCGAATAGGCACACAAATTGGGAAGCACATTAATAGGGCCATCGGCGCTTGGAAGATTCACTAATAGGGACAAAAACATGTTTTTTATTTATATCGAAAATATTATAAAGTATTAACATTTTTTAAATTAAAGAAATATCACAAAAAAAAGAAATACACAGTTGAAAAACCAATATTGAAAAAAATATTTCCAGCAGATAAAATTAAAGTTACAATCTTTAATAATTAATTCAGTAATAAGCATATTGGCTTAAAGGCATACTAATAGAGGCAATTTATACCTTATGCATGGAGGAAGTATGTTCTGCTTCCCCTCTCTAGGGGAAGGATGAGCTTCACCACTAAAAAGAATAATCTAACCTAAACCATTTTGGTATGGGGATCTCGCTTCGCGTAGAAAGTAGTGCAAGTATTGGGGGGGTGGGGGAGAGGGTGAAGTGGACCTCACTTGTGTGGAAAGTTGTACGCCCATAGGCTGCGTTCGGAAACTTCGCTCGGATGCCTCCGATGCCTTGTTTATCATTAAATGTTAAACAAAGATAAATGATGAATCCGAGGCATCGGAGGTATCCGAGCGACGTTTCCGAACGCAGCCATAAGGGAGAAGAGGTAACATAGATCTTTATTTTGCATGGAAAGTTGAACTCTTTTAGACAGGGGGGGAGGGTGGAATGGATTTCGCTTTGTTTTTTGTTTATGAACTTGTTTATGAATCTCTTTTTCCCTTTTTTTCTGTTTGTAATTGTTAGTTATTTTAGTATCTGATGGTTAAAGCATTTTTTTACTACTTTTCTCGCCGTATTCCTCGCTAAAAATGCTTCCGAAAATCATTTTCATTTTAAGGGGCTAAAATTATCGTAATCGTCCCATTTTTTTTCCGCATAAAATACCCGATAAATTGGACTAAACTAATTTAACATATAGATTAATAGATGCATTTATAGATTTATAGATTGCATGCCTTTTATAAAAGTACAAACTGTATAATGTTGCAATGCAGCTGTACAAAAACGGCCATATTTCTGTAATTTATTTTTGGCCGTATTGAATCGTATTCCACTGCATCTTCAACAACGTAAAATAAGCGTTCTGCGCGATACCTGCCGAAATTATGTCACTATAATATTATTTTTATCATACATTTAACTTTGAATAATATTCATTTTGTAATAAGCGGAAGAAAAGAAATAATCAATTATTAACGGAAAAAACAGAGAAAATAATATAACGATAAAAATTTCTAGAAGCGTGAGAAGTAAATATTTTTATTTTTAATATCTTCATTAATGAAAAAGAAAAGTTACATCTACATTTTAAAAAAAGAAAAGTTATATCTACATTTTAAAAAAAGAAAAGTTACATCTACATTTTAAAAAATTTATTGAATTTTGTTAAATATTAGTTTGAATAGTATTAACAATATATCTGTTAATATATTAGGTGTTGGAATTAATTCGTAGCGTTTTACAAGAGATGGCACAAGCAGTACACTATTTCGTTGTTACCTATAGTTCTGTATACATTGTAAACATCTATCATAGGACGTCATTTGCCGTACATAACCTTTCTTGAAATCATAAATAACAACACTGTATAATTCATTGAATATGTCAAAATTTGTGCCAGATAAAGTGTTTTTGCGGGGAGTTTTGCTTCATTACTTTAATATGAACAAAAGTGCAGCTGAAGCGCATAGAATTCTTGTTCAGACTTATGGTGACAATGCTCTGTCGGATACGACATGCAGAGACTGGTTTCGACGCTTCAAAAATAATGATTTTGAACTTGAGGATAAAGAACGTTCTGGCGCACCGAAAAAATTTGAAGACAAAGAATTAGAGCAATTACTCGATGAAGACCCATCTCAGACGCTATCAGAACTTGGAAAAATATTACAAGTTGATGAGTCAACTGTTTCAAAACGTTTAAAAGGGTTAGGAATGATCCAGAAGCAAGGACATTGGGTGCCGTATGAATTGAAGCCGAGAGACGTCGAACGACGTTTTGGCACGTGTGAACTGCTTCAACGGCAGAAAAGAAAAGGTTTTTTGCATCGGATTGTTACCGGTGACGAAAAGTGGATCCATTATGACAATCCAAAGCGCAGAAAGTCATGGGTTAAGCCCGGCGAACCATCAACATCAGTGGCAAAGCCCAATATCCATGGCTCAAAGCTCCTGCTCTGTATTTGGTGGGATCAGAAGGGTGTCATATACTACGAACTGCTAAAACCGCATGAAACCATTACTGGAGATCTCTACCGACGGCAACTGATGCGCTTGAGCCGTGCATTGAAGCAAAAACGGCCGGAATACTTCGAAAGACACGATAAANCTCATAGCTTGTGCGAGCAGAAGTTCACATCTTACGAAGATTGTACAAAATGGTTCGATTCCTGGATTTCATCTAAAGACGAACAGTTCTTCCGACGTGGTATTCATTCACTGCCCGAAAGATGGTCAAAAGTAGTAGAAAGTGATGGGAAGTACTTTCATTAATGTATTTTTTAATGCTCATGTGAAATAAATAACATTCTTTCATTAAAAAAACGCTACGGAATTAATTCCAACACCTAATATATTTAATTTAAGTATAATTTTTTTATTTTAAATGAATGTTCATTTACTGTAAATATTTCGTTAGTACTATTAAACAAATATTTTTAATAAAATTCAACAAATATTTCTTTCATCATGTGCAAATCTGCAAGTCCAGATTTAAAAGTTAATGGATGAACTGCGCGTTTTCTAGCAATGAGTTTATTCTTTCGCAAATAATGCGAGGAGCAATTTCTTACCCCAACAACTCACACATTCCGCAAGCATGTTGCGTAAGAGCTATATACAAAGTGGAAACGGCAAGAAAAATTAGTGATAATATAATAATCACGATGCATGTATGGGAGCGAATAAGGTTAAAGTATTGTCCTTGATCGATAAAGAATTCAGCTTTAAAAGGTAGTATTCGTGGGCGGGATTCATTTATAGGTGATATAATATCGAGGATATCCGGTAGAAATAGCCATGCGTTGTATCCTATTATGGCTACGTACTGCATAACTGAAAAATTCGATAATAATATATTTCTTTTAACATATAATAAACGATCAGTAACGAGCACATTCAGATCTTAGATTAAAATATATTTAAAATAAGGACTATATAATAAGGACTATATAATATATAAAAACGTTTTGACTCTACAAAACTTTCATCAGTTTATAATGCAATTTACATCTTACATACTAAACGCATACTCTAGCCATTCCATATCATCCTCCATAGTAATCTACACATATAACCATTGATTTAGATTGAGATTTCCATTATCACACCATGTTTAGTGAAATGTATAAAATTTTTTTCCTTTAAAACAAATCCTCGTTTGTCAGCGAAGATCGACATTTTTGTCCAAATTGATGGTAATAGTCATATATATAAAAGATAGTCATAATGAAAAATAATTAACTTCGGAAATTAAAATTGAAGATATCTGGAGATAGCATTTTATATTTTATCTATTATTATGTCCCAAGGATGATTGAGAATGTCAGCTCCAATGCCATCTCCAGATATCTTCAATTTTAATTTCTGAAGTTAATTATTTTTCATCATGACTATATATATATATCTCTTATTCATTATATATTTGACTATTATCATCAATTGGGACAAAAACAACAATTTGGAGATAGCATTTTATATTTTATCTATTATTATGTCCCAAGGATGATTGAGAATGTCAGCTCCAATGCCATCCAGATATCTTCAATTTTAATTTTTCTGAAGTTAATTATTTTTCATCATGACTATATATATATCTCTTATTCATTATATATTTGACTATTATCATCAATTGGGACAAAAACAACAATTTGGAGATAGCATTTTATATTTTATCTATTATTATGTCCCAAGGATGATTGAGAATGTCAGCTCCAATGCCATCTCCAGATATCTTCAATTTTAATTTCTGAAGTTAATTATTTTTCATCATGACTATATATATATCTCTTATTCATTATATATTTGACTATTATCATCAATTGGGACAAAAACAACAATTTTCGCTGACAAACGAAAATTTTTTTGAAAAACATTTTATACATCTGATTATATTTCATTAAAAAACATGGTGCAATGGTGGAAATTTAAATCTAATTCAATGGTTATAGACTGCTATCTGGAGGATGATATGGAATGGTTAGAGTATATGTTAGTATGTAAGACGTTAAATTGCGTTATAAATTGATAAAAGCTCTGTAGAGTCAAAACGTTTTTATTATACAGTCCTTATTTTAAATATATTTTAATCTAAAATCTGAATATGCTCGTTACTGGTTTATTATACATATATTGTTTTGCTGTGCAAACTGTCGAGTGATATATTTTATTTATTATTAAATTTCTTTTAATATAGTCTTTATTAATAATAACTATCTATATTTAAAAACTTATAAATTCTGAATATAGTAGCAAGTTCATTACAATCGTACGCTTCTCTAAAATTATATATCTTCTCTGAAATTATATCTTCAAGGCAACAACTTATTCAATGTCTAAAACAAAATTCTGTACTTTAAGTATTATTTCTATTATTTAATTCTGTTACAAGCTTTCAAAAAATTCTGTTTAATAACAATCTATGAATGTTTATACCTTTACACAGCCCGCCCCAATGACTTCTGACCAATCTTGATGTTGCGCTTAAAGATGTAAACGACGGAAAAATAACAGAATATTAGAGTGAAAAATTCGAAAATTAATGGTTTTTTTTCTTCGGCTTTTTTACTCGGATATTTTTTTGGGTCATTTAGATCTGGGCGATGAAAAAAAGAAAGCACAGATGCTGAATACAAAGAATGCAAGCAACGTAAATAAACCTATTAATTTATTATCAACTCATCAAGAATTGCAATAACCAGTAATACATATTTCTGCTTCAATATAAAATTATAAAGACAAAAGTATTAAAAAGTCTCGAAATAACAAGAAAAATGAATTTTATTTCTTCTTCTACATATTTAACATGAATTCTATTTTTTATAAATTTTATGTGATTTGGTCAAAAATACCGTTTTTTACAGTAAAAAACTAATTTTTTTACTTGATACTTTTCTCCGAAGTCAAAAATACCGTTTTTTTTTTACATTTCTAGTTGAGCTTGATCTTCAAAGAGATCAAAGTTATTGATCTTTTACGCTCATTGTCCATTAAGAAATTATTAACAAAACAGTTTTTATGTATGTATATATTGTATTTATGAATTGTACACAATTTTTGAATACAAAGTGCATATATTTCAGTATATTTTTTTAACAATTTATTGCCATAGCTTTTCAGATCTTCCGACATTACAAATACATATAAAGGAAAGTCACCAATACCGATATACCACTGTGTTTTTAGACAATATTTCTTAAACAAAAAATAAAAATAAAACTTTAAAAACATAAGTACAAATTAAAGAGTGTCTTCTATCAGATAGTATAAACAGTTTTTATAATAATGTTAAAAGTAATAAGGCTCAATAAATCAAAATAAATAAGAGGAAAAGGGCTACGAGCCTAAATTATAAAATGATAAACTGAAATATAAATAGTTAAAAATAAAATAAAACTAAGTCATACAATTAAAAACGTTAAATATAATTTGACAATCAGAAGGTGAACAGAACAACAAACGTTTCGATCCTAGTTGGATCATTTTCAATGTAACAAATAAATTAATATGACAAATAAACTCATAATAGAATTGTAACATGGATAAAACTTAAGAAATTAAATGAAATTCGCATTCGGACGCAAGATTAACTATAGAACTCGCTCCAAATTGAGAGGAAATCAAATAAACGGTTATAGTTGACACAAATGTGCTCCTTCGAACAGTGTGTGTGTATAAGGACGAACATGTTTCTGTTAGCAAGTATAAATTATAATAATAAATTAACGACGGAAGTAAATATAAATAATAAGAGAAGTACAAATGGAATCGCAAACAATAAAAATTTTATAATAATGTTTGCAATTTTGCAATAATTAATTTTTTTTAAGATAAGCAAAAATGAGCGTTTGACAAAATGGGCTCCAAAACTGACATAGTTGGCAGTAATAAGTTGGCTATGTATTCCTATTTTTTTTTCCTTTTACAGGAATTATCTGTACAACGTAATTACAAGTGAATGTATACAAGATTTTCCAGAATCTTTCATTATAAAACATTTTTATCGAATTATATGCATATTTACTTTATGGTGTTCTGTAAAATGCCAAGAACTATTTGACACTATAAAGGAACATTATAAAGTTAATTAGCTCATAGTCTGTTTTACAGACAGATGCGGCGATTTACGCTGCATCCCAATTTTTAATTTAAAATTGTATTATGAAAAAATTATGGGAAAAAAATAATATAAATAAAACTAATTTAGGAAACTACAAGCATTTAAATCAACATAATATTATCAATAATATAGTCACTATTATTTAAACTACGCAATTTGCAAAAGAAAATCATAAGAATTTTATTTTCGCATTCGTAGAAATCGTTTTTAGCTGATTTGGTTATAGAAACAAATATAAATTATGAGAAGGGATACACCGGACCGTAAAATTACCGGATACCAGATATCGAATATTCGGTATCCGATTGGATATCCGAGAAGGCAATTTCTTTGAGTTGGATATCCGACCAGATTCCGAGAAAGTGTCTTCTAAAAAAAAAAGCCTAGAAAAAGATTGTATTTTGCAACAATGTATAAGACATAGCATCATGAATATGCACACTTGTTTCTAGAACATTTGTATAAGAAAAAATCAACAATTTAATGACATCAAATTTCAACCGGATATATAGTCGGATACTAATGATATCCGACTATCCGGTCGGATAGTAAAAAAATGCCGGATAATACCAGATATTTTCCGGTTATATATCCGGTGCATCCCTAATTATGAATTTGTACTTCTTTAATGAGCTAAATAGATTATGATTTTATTAAGATTATTAAAGTGCAATAATTAGTTTATGAGAAATAAGGGGATGTCACTTTAAAAGATCTATCTCAGTATTGGCGAATTTCCTCTATATAGCCCTTAAAAAGGCCGATTTTAGTCTAAATATAATTAGTATGTTATACATGCGTTATACATGCATTATGTGATATATGTATTCTAAATCTTCGCTAAAAAACACAAATTCTCTGCTTTAAAAATACAAATTTTTGTTTTAAAATACATTCTCTGCTTTAAACACACAAATTGTTTTGTTATATAATTTTTGTGTTTTTAAAACAAAGAATTTGTGTTTTTAAAGTACAGAATTTATAGCAGAGAATTTGTGTTTTAAAACAGAATTTGTATTTTAAAGTAGAGAATTAGTATTTTTAAAGCAGTTTGGATTTTTAAGTGAAAATTTAATATATAAAATACATACATATGTACTATACTAGTCTTATTTAGGACTAAATCGGTCTTTTTAAGAATACATCCCTAACACAAAAATGTCCTCAGGATAATCCTGAATATGTATTTGAATATGCTAGGACATATACGAGGACAAGTCAATAAGTTTTTAGAAAAATATTGTAAAACACATTTTTTTTAATCGATTCATTTTTATTTCTCAACATAGTCTCCTTTCAGCTCGGTCCAATTTTTCAAAATAAGCCCCTGTTTAGGCTATAAGCTGCTCTCTGATAGTGAATCTCTTTCCTCCGAACTATTTCTTCAGGTTTGGAAATAGTCGCAGGGGGCTAAATCTGGCGAATATGCTGAATGGGGAAACAATTCGTAGCGGAATTCGTTGAATTTGGCCATCGGTGCATGTGTGAACCCGTGCATTGTCTTGATGAAAGAGCAAAATGGGGACGTTTCTTCTTCGCCAAATGGGGACGTTTTTTCTTTAAAATGTTGTTGAAACGGTCCAATAAGGCTACGTAGTAATCGCTATTGATTGCTTGCTTCGACGGAAGGTAATCGATATGAATTATACTGCTTGCATCCCAAAAAACTATGGCCATCACCTTTCTGGCCAACTTCACGGTCTTCGCCTTCTTCGAAGCTGGTTCACTCGGTGAAATCCATTGTTTTGACTATTCCTTCGTCTCGAGTGTGAAGTAATGGATTCATATTTCGTCTACAGTAATGAATCGACGCAGAAATTCATCTGAATTACGTTGAAACATCTCCAAACATTGTTTTGAAATCGTCACACGGTCGCGCTTACGGTTTACAGTGAGCAAACGCGGCACCCATCTTGTCGATAGCTTTTTCATACCCAAGTGTTCGTGCAAAATTGAAATCACTGCCATGTGATATGCCTGTGGCCTCAACAAGTTCGCGCACTTTCATTTGTCGATCAATCAAAACAATATCGTGAACTTTATCGATGATTTCTGGCGTGGCAGCCTCAATTGGACGTCCCGAACGAAGTACATCACATGTGAATGTGCACTACGTTTAAATTCATTCACTCAATTGTATACAGTCGCAAACGCTGGTGCAAATATGCTATGAACATTATCCAACTTGGCTTTGATTTCTTTCGGTATTAAATCTTTCATATGTAGATGTTTGATCACTGCACGAAACTCGTTTTTTTCATTTTGCAAAAAATACAAAGGTTGTTCGCTTTAATCGTCTACAGAAATGAAACAACGCGATGAATTCCGCTCAAAATTTGATAGTAATCAGCTAAAAGATGCTACTGCAAAAGTAATGTGACATGACATTGCGAGTGTTTTCTGACATTTTCTAAGAACTTATTGACTTGCCCTCGTATAAGATATGTTTAGAACATTATATTAAGATGAAAATTTTAGAATGTCCTTAACCCTAATAAATAAGCAGTCAAAAATGTCCTAAACATCTCCATAATATGTCTTAAACACTTCCTGAGGACGTCTTGTGGACTATCAAATGAGCGCTTCATTATGTTCTACATACATCAGGACATAAAAATAAGAAGTCCTAAAGATGTCCATCAGTAATCCATGAAATCTACTTTTGGATTTTCTAATATTCTAGATCTGCCACTAGATAATGCGCTTCTCGCATTTAAAATTTAGTCACCATCTCTGTAGTGTAACCAAATATATAATATGTAAGCTTAGACATATCATAATTATTCGTATTAAATTTTCGTATGTGCTTAGTGCAAGATTGTATCTTTTTGTATCAAGTTAATGAATATAATAATATTTTGTAAAATATTTCATTCTTGCAAATTTAGTATACTTTATCCGAGAGATATCCTGTGATCATCCTTAGAATGTCTTTGGAACATCTCTTAGAGACTTATGCTGTATGCGAAGTATAATAGAATTGTCCCAAGGATAGACTTCTTTAAGACTTCGGATTAGGATGTCCTATGGATGTATGTAGGACATAATAAGGGTTCATTTCATAGTCCACAGGACGTCCTCAAGATGGATTACAACAGGACGTTTTATGAACGTCCCGTTTAGCTGGCAGGACATCCACAGGACATCCTTGTGCTATTAGGGATATACAGGGTGTTTCTGAAGTAACGCTCACTAATCATATAGTGCTATTCCTAATAAAAAAACTGAATCGAAAAGTCCTACTATTTTGCAATTTTCGCAATATTTTTTTTAAGATATCTTTAAGAGTTCTTTAAGAAATATCTTCAAAATGTTTACAAAGAACACTGAAAAATATCTTAAAATTGTCTTATACATCACGCGCGCGCGACTTTATCCGTTTATTCGGCAACCTTAAGAAATTAATATCTCATTAATTATTGCAAAAATTGCAAAATGATACAGAACTTTTCGATTTAATTTTTTATTAGAAATAATATTATATGATTAGTGGGCGTTATTTCAGAAATACCCTGTATATTTGTAATGTCGGAAGATTTGAAAAGTTATACTGGAAATAAATGGTTAAAAAAAAATAGTATATGCACTTTGTATTAAAAAATTGCGTACAATTTATAAAAATTGTTTTGTTAATAACTTTTTTAATAAACAATGAGCGCAGCAAAAGATCAATGATTTTAATCTGTTTGAAGGTCAAGATCAATATCGAGGTCGAAAGTCATTTGTGGCGTGTTGTTAAAAGTAAAATTTTATTCAATATTACATTATGTAATATAAGGAAAAAGTTAGGAGTATGATATTTATGAAATGTGAGCAATGAGAGATTCAATCATTCTTAAAAAATTTCACATCTATTTAATTTGATGACAGCGATTGGATATGGGAATAAGTTTCCGCCCATTGCAGAAAGATGTCGTTAGTAGCATTGCTCGTGTGTTTGATAGAACGGCAAGACATGTTTTTGAAAGATGTGTGTCCAAACTTTTGAGCCCAATAGATGGCATTCGTTCGAAGCGTAACAAAGAGTAACCTTTTTTGCGTTGAAGATGTCGGAATTTATTCCAAAAAAGCAACATTTGCGGGAAGTTTTACTCCATTATTTTATTTTAAAGAAAAGTGCTGCGGAAACGCATCGTTTGCTCGTAGATATTTACGAGCATGCTCCATCGAAAACTAGTTGTAAAGAATGGTTTCGGCGATTCAACAGTGGTGATTTTGACGTGCGTGACAAAGAACGCGAAGGTGCACCGAAAAAATTTGAAGATGCAGAATTGCGAGCATTACTCGAAGAAGATTCGTGTTTATCGTTCGATAGGTTGGCAAAAGAGTTAAATGTTGATAGATCCACTGTTGGAAAACGTCTACACAATGGGAATAGTGCAAAAAGAAGGAAATTGGGTGCCATACAAATTGAAAGAGAGATATGGAAAGACGTTTGGTCATCTGCGAGATGCTTCGTCAATGACAACAAAGGAAGGGTTTTCTACATCATATCGTAATTGGCGATGAAAAATGATCTACTACGATAACCCTAAACGCTTGAAGGCATGGGTGATGCCAGGTGAACCAGGTCCATCAACGCCAAAACGAAATATCCATGCTTCGAAGATTATGTTGTGCATCTGGTGGGATCAAAGAGGTATTATATATTATGAGCTGCTCAAACCGTCCGAAACCATCACTGGCGATCGTTATCGGCTACAACTGATACGTTTAAACCAAGCTTTGAAAGAAAAACGACCGGAATGGGACAATAGGCACAACAAGCTGATTCTGTTACATGACAACGCTAGGCCACACGTTGCAAAACCGGTCAAGAAATACTTGGAAGGAGTAAAGTGGGAAATTCTGCCCCACCCGCCGTATTCACCGGACATTGCCCCTTCAGATTTCCATTTGTTCCGATCCATGCAGTCGGCCCTTTCTGGAGAACGATTCAATTCTTATGAAGGTATCAAAAAATGGCTTGATGAATGGATCGCTTCAAAAGAACCAGATTTTTTCATTCGAGGAATCCGTTTATTACCGGAAAGATGGGAAAAAGTTGTCGCTTCCGAAGGAGCATATTTTGAATAAACTCACTTATATAGATTTGTTTAAATAAACACATCTTTTTCATTTAAAAAGGGCGGAAACTTATTCCCATACCCAATAACAAATGCATTTTAAAAATAAAATTATGTTTATATAAACATAATTAAAAGAGAAATGTCACGCAATACGAGAAACGTTATTATTCGTCGAAAGTGCATACGCGATGAATAATACGTCCAATGTTGACAATGAAAAGGGATTAATTTTAAACATAGAAATATAGTGTCGATCTTATGGATCTTACAGATAGAAAGGCACGTCTTTTTCTTTGGATAAAGTGAAGTTTAATATTTTTCTTACGCAAATAATAAAGCGTCAATAATTTTGATGTCTCGGCATGCTTCTGCATGATCTTGGTCTCGTAATTTGTCTTTCGTAATCTCCAATCGTTCCACATATGCTCAAATAAATCCCTAAGCTAAAAATAAATTAAATAATAGCCTATAAATAGTTAAAATAAATTATGACTTGTAAAATAATAATAGCAAGACACTTGAAAAGATAATGATTAAAAACAATTATATTTATTAAACATTAAACAAATTATAATATGATTTAAATAATGAAAATAAAAGAAATTATTAATCAGTGTAAAGAAATTATTAATCATGTTTATGTAATAATCAGACTTAAAAGAAATTATAAATAATATAATATATCATTTTCATTTTATCACAAATATTTTGTTATGGACATAAAATGTTTATTATATAACTATTTATAGCTATGATAAAAATAATGACATTAATTAGAATTAGGCTAACTGCAATTCTGACATTCTACATATAGATACACACACGAAAAACTTGTAAAAGCGACTTTTTATGTAAATTTTTTATAAATTAAATCTTTATAATAAACATTTAACACATTCTGTCCGAATTTGCACCAAATTTATTAAGCTTATAAGTAACAACCGATTAAGCTTACTTTGTCTACATGTCCAACACGTGCATATATTTGACTTAGACTACCCATTACAGCCATAAATGCTGGTATCATATCGATTACGAAGTTCGTGGTGATGTTAGACATAAATAAACTCAATAGCTGAAACATGTTATTAATCCTTGATAAAAACAAAAGATAATTCACAGAAAAAATTACATCTTTAATTGACATCTTAAAGTTGAAGTATGAATTATACAAGAGAGGTTTTAAAATTTCAATTGTATATAGAAAGTTTTTATATAGAAAGATACATATAAAAAAATATGCATAACAACTTTGAGAAAATTTCAAAATGTATTTAAAATAATAAGATAGGAAACAAGACCGTTTTATGTTAAATAACATTAACAATAAGTTTATTATAATTTTTTAAGATTAATTTGGGAAATTTGGGGAGATTATTAATATTATATATTTCAGATCAATTGGGTTAATGCCGACAACCATATCGGCACGTAATTATCATTTCTGAAATTAATTCATTTGTTTGAAAATATATATATTAGTTCAACATCTTAATACTCAGACCGTAGTGGCGCTTCGGATTTAAAGTAATGGTATTTAAAATAGCTTATTTATAGAATAGCTTTTTTATAGAATAGCTTTTTTATAGAATAGTTTTTGAATGAAAACTTTGATTACAGTTACTGTAATAAAATTTATATATATACATACTAATATACACGTACTAATATACATTCAATAAATTATGATATTTTCTTCAATCAGATTTTAATAAATATCTTAAATTATTTAATTGAAAAGAAAATTATTTTCTATGCTACGGTTGTACCTGAAAAATTACAGATGACAGTAATATAGTAGTGATAACAGCCCTTACTAAACAAGTGCTCCATTTGCTTTGATATGGCCATAACCCAGTAAGCAACAGCATAAATCGATTTAGTTTGTAATAACGCTCTTCAGGATGTTCCATTTGCTTCGAAAATTTTAAACAAACTGACCGTAGAAGCAAGAGCTCATCGATTATTATTTTATTGCTATAATCATCTTAACTTTTTTTAAAGGTCTATTCAATTCTGCATCTCTAATTTTTTAATTTTATTATTGGTGAATTACATCAAAGAAAAATACGCGTTTAGCGCGAAAACACGAATTTTTCAGAAGCGTCGAGGGAATCGATCGACAGCGCGCGTATAATGTTCGGATAATAACGTGGGAAATGACTGGTGATCAGCGAACAAACATTGTCTTTAGGCAGTTTTACATCTGCCGTATTAGTTTCCCTAACACGTGCGATTATTTTGCTGCAGCGATATTGCAATTGTTTTGTGATTATTTACAGGGAAAGGAAGTAAAAGATGAGTGAAAAAAGCCCGAGGTAAAACACTACATTTGAATCGTACAGTACATAACAAAAGACGATCAAACCATCAGTATTATATCGGAAACAATTTTTCACCGAAGACTTTCTTGAAAATACTTTATTTACAAGTATTTCACAAGAAGAATTACTGTTTGGGCAATGCTATAGGTAGATATACAGAAATAGATAGATATTTACTATTATTAATAATATTATATAGATATTTATGTTTAGATAAGGTATATGAAATAAAATTTTTTCTGTATAAAATAAATTAAAAATTTGTATCATTGAAAATAAGAGTCATTAAAGAAATTGTAACGTTTTAAATCTTCTACAAATATCCTGATATTCTTCTAAAAAGAATTTACATGTACCTATGAATTGCTAGACTTTATTTATATTATTTACTCTGCATATTTCACTCACCTGTAAATCTTATCAACACCTTCTTGTTTTTACAAAGGAGAATTTTTGATATGGTTGTAAAAGAAATCAGTACACCTCTAATATTCCCGTGACTTTTCTACATTACTTCTAGACGTATAACTTGATAGAAACATTTTTAAATTTGTCTGATGAACATGCAATAGGAAATCGTTGTTTGAAGTATCTTCGAAATATATATATTTATTATTCATTGTTATTATGATTCCGAATACAGTACTCTTTTCTTACCATTCCAAAATTCTGCAAAGACATCACGTAAAATTTACAGGCAGTCAAGATGAGTGGCTGATAGCGTCGCATCATTATTATTAACAATGTCTTTTGCTCTGAAACAACTGCGTTGTACCACATAGAGTTGAATCTGCGAAACCAATTTTTTTTAGATACAGAGTTATTAAGTTAATAAAAAAAAATTATCCAAGTGACATCCTGGGAATGTCTTCTGAATGTCTTCAGAGCATCTCTTGGATATACAGGGTGTTCTTAAATTTTGGCATCATCTATCCTGAGCAGATAGAGCGGACTAAACTGAATCGAAAGGTCCTGTATCATTTTGCGATTTTCGCAATAGTTAACGAGATATTAATTACTGAAAATCGCTAAATATGGTTTTCAATAATTTTTTACTTAAATACTATCAACTTTACAAAAAAACAGCAAGTGATAAAAATTGTTTATTTTCTTCTTATAAAGTTCTGAGAATTTTTTCAAAATTTTTCTGTATTTTACCGTATTTTCTCATGATGATAAAAATAAGAAAATGCAGTACTAAAAAGTTGATAAAAAATTTTGAAAAAATTTTTGAAGTTCTATGAAAAGAAAATTAATGATTTTTGTCTCTTAGAATTTTTTTGTAAAGTTGATACTATTTGAGTAAAAAATCATTGAAAACCAATATTTAGCGATTTTTAGTAATTAATATCTCGTTAACTATTGCGAAACTCGCAAAATAATAGAGGACTTTTTTCGACTCAGTTTAGTTCGCTTTGCTTGCTCAGGATAAGTGATGCCGAAAGGATTCCACACGTTTCTTATGGATTTTGGTTCTCGGTCAAATTTTGACCTTCTCATATTTTGGGAAATTATAGTTTCAGGTATCCTGATTAAAAGCGTCAATAGGCGCGATCTCCTAAAAAGACATATAATCCCGAGTATCTTTTAAGGAATTTAATAAATAAGTAAATATTATTATTATGGCAAATTATATTTGAAATTTTTATTAATATTAATATTTTTTTTCTTTTCAAAATTATAATTTAAAAATTATAATTTAAAAAAAA
>JAANIC010006441.1:20044-80044 GCA_017607545.1 Acromyrmex charruanus
GCATGTGTGTATATATATATATATATAAAATTGTAAGTTATATATAAATATATTTGATGCTTATAATGAAAAAAATGATTATCATAATCTTATACATAGAAATACAGTCTCGGTGTATAGACAGCAATGCTTGTCCTTTTCTTCCGTAGACAAAACGAGGGTTAATGTTTCTCTTACTTATGTAATAGAATGTGAATAATCTTGAGATCTCAGCATGCTCATGCATAATCTTGATCTCATGATGCGTCTTTTGTAACGCCCAATCTTGCCACATACGCTCGAATAATTCTCTAAACTAAAAGAAAATGATAAATAAAGAATCATATATTTTTAAAAATTGATAATAAAAATATCAATGGATATTGAGACGCATTGGTATTGTATATTTCCTGGTAAAAAAAAATTAATAAAGAACGATTGAGAACAATAGGATTTCTATCATTTTATATCATTTTCTATAATTATATCATTTTTTATAATTCTATAACATTAGCAATGGTTGAAAACGTGCGATATAGGCAATAACTCGCAAACTTTCTGGTATCATTTTCTATAAGTTTATATCATTTTCTATCGTCGACCTCACGAGCATCACGATTGATCGGATATGAATCCTATCGTATTTTATCGGATTCTATAAGATTTGTATAAAATTCCTATAAGATTTGATTCAAATTAGTGAATTCACGAACTAGATTTCATATTCAAAACAATAGAATTTTTATATCGTTCTCTATCAACTTTTTTATCAGGGTTAGCAATTATCATTCAGCTTCATGTTCCATAATGATTAACGCTGCATCTTTGTCAATTTGTGAGTGACTTAAATATTATGGACATGTGAGCTAATTATACTTGTATCATTCTTGCTGAAAAGGACTCCAAAAAGAGTCGAAACGTTCAAAAAATAAAGAAGACATCAATCTAACATCTGATTATTGATTGTTCTCTAAATAATTGCGCCGTTTATCGTTACTGACTCTCATTAGCCTACTATATTTATCTTTTTGTATTATTTAACATTCGAGAATCGTAATATAATTATTGTTATTGTTTATGCGCATATTTTGCCTGTGTAGCTTTTATTTATTTATTATTAAATACATATTAGTGAATATAAAAACATGCCATTGTCTAAATTAGCATAAGATTAAGCTAAATAACGTTCCATTGAAATACAATTTGTATGTACAAAATTAATTTTTTCTATTTATCTAAAAATTAATAGCAGTCTAGATTCTTGCATATTGGGGACAAAAGAGGCATTCTATTGAGTTTAATATAAATTATAAAGATCTAAAAATTTTTTTAAAAAACTTACTTTATCTATGTGTATTATACGCGAATACAAGTTGCTCAGGCTACCTAGTGTAAGTAAAAGAGATGGCATCCCATCCACTATAAAGTCCAGAGTAACTTTAGATGTAAACATGCTCGAAATCTAGAAACAGTGTTAAAAGTGAAATAATTAATATAATTTCACTTTGAAAAATAATCCAGAATACAGATAATTCGATTAAATGTCTCGCGTTAATATCCTTTATAACGTTATAGCTCCGATAAAATAGTAATATCTTTGGTTACTGCGTTTGTATTTTATTTGTATTTTAATATTATATGTTATTTCCGATCTTTTAGTTGAAAATATATTTAATATTTAATTGAAAAAAAATTATTTTTTGAAGCTACGATTACCTGAAAAAATGCAGACGACAGCATGAAAACAGTGATAACAGCTCTCGTTAAATGAGCGCTCCACTCGCTTTGATAAGGCCATAGTCCGCTAACCGATAAAATAAATCGGTTAAATTTGTAGTAATACTCTTTAGGATGTTCCATTTGCTTCGAAAGTCTCAATAGAACTAACTGCAGAAGTGAGCCAGTTGTGTTACTTCATTATAGTCATTTCCCTCTAAAGTCCGTCTGATTTTTACATTTCTTTTTTTTTTCTTCCAGCATAGCGTTATTAGGCAAATAACATCAAAGGAAAATGCATGCACTTAACGTGGGAGCGAAAATTGTTCCAAGGTGTCGGAAGAATTGAACAATAAATTATTCAGTATTCGTGTATTACACGAGAAAGAACCATCGGTGGGGTCTCCAGATGGAAATTGTCATTAGTTTTTTTTCTGCGGTTTTTTTTTCACGCGCGATTATTTCGTAGATTACAGTTTGTAAATAATTTGTCATTATCATTTCAATTTTTCTATTATAATAGGAAAAGTTGAGGTGAGAATTACAAAAAAATTTAACGTAAAACAATACTTTTGCGGCATTTATATATATTAACTTTACAGTACACTATTATCGACTAGATACTCTTCTATACGTGATCTTTAGAAACAAGTATTTCTTTTTAAAATATAGATATAAATTTAGATGTAGAATGCAAAAAGTAGATGTTCTGTGGTATCAAGGAAAAAGAAAAAGATATATGTATATATATGTGTACATGTATGTGTGTGTGTGTGTATGTGTGTGTGTGTGTGTGTGTGTGTGTATATACACACTCTACAAGAAATCCTTACTATAACTGATCCCTATTTTTCTATTTTTCTAAATGAAATTTTAAGAGACTTGTATCTTTTCCTTAAAATCTATCTATCTAAAAATATAAAAATAAAATTCACTCATCAAAGAAAATTTTCCATTGTAGTAAGAATCATGAATGAAACACTTCATTGTATTTTTTGAATAAGACAAATTAGTATAATTATAAAAAAATATTTATCAATCAATTCAAACGAGGTGTTTAGTGTTAGTGGTTCAATGTGAATGCAATCAATTTGTAGTCAACAATTTGATCCTGACTTTCATCTTGTGTCACGCCTTTATTTATAGGAAGTTGATTGGAGAATTATGGGTAAAAGGAATATGAGATAGAACTATAATTGGTTTCGGGACTAATAAACTGATATTGTACTTAAACACTATATTTCACGCAGTAATATAATAAAATGGCGACAATATCTTCGACTAGATACATCACTTCTACACAAGATTTAAAGATCGGAAATATTGTTAATTTTCCAATGACAGATTCCTTGATTTCCTATTTTTTTAATTAAAATTTTTATAGAAGAATACTTTTCTCTAAAATTTACTCATCTAAAAATATAAAAATAGAATTGACCTACACATAATTCTTTATAGAGATCTTACAAAGGAATGAAACCGACTTTTCATAAAAATAAATTAACTATAGATTCGTCAAAGAATCTCCCATTGATATAAGAATCACGAGTGGGATACGTCATATTTTTAAAATATTTGCATAGAATCATAAAGTATTCTAA
This sequence comes from Acromyrmex charruanus, assembly GCA_017607545.1. Lineage (NCBI taxonomy): Eukaryota > Metazoa > Arthropoda > Insecta > Hymenoptera > Formicidae > Acromyrmex > Acromyrmex charruanus. The sequence continues at coordinate 23,341 of JAANIC010006441.1, forward strand.
TAATTACAAAGTAGTTGCTCGATATCTTCGCGTAGAGTAGCAAAAATCGGTCTCTCATGGCTATTCAATTGCCAGCATGATAACATCAATTTTCTATGAATTTCTTGTGGACAGTTATCTGGACAAGGAAGACGATGGCCACGTTCCAACGCGTTCGATAAATCCGTTATAGTTGTCATTAAAATTTCTTTTTCAGCCACTCTGACTGACAGTTGTGGATCGACGCCATAGCTAAAAACTTCATACATTGTCACACCAAATGACCACACATCCGAACGCGTTGAAAATTTATTATGCCTCAAACTCTCTGGTGCATACCTAAAAAAATTGTTTATTTCTCTGATAAAAAAATAATTCAATCTGAAAAGAATTAGCGAGAAAATATAAAATATTATATTATGTAATATATATTTTCAAACATGAAACGTTATTTTATTTTATTATTGTTAAAATATTGAGAAAAGAGATGAACATATTTATAACATTTTTTATAATATTTACCATTTAATTGGAATATTACGAAGAGTTTTAAATACATAATAATCACTGGCAGCTATCACTTGTGCAAGACCGAAGTCGCTGATTTTCACTCGGTCTTCGTTCGCTACTAGGATATTTCTCGCTGCTAAATCTCGGTGAACAATGTTCATACTACCGAGATACTCCATACCTGCAACAATGTCTAGAGCAAAACCTAACAGTGTTTTATATGCAAGGCTGTACCGATGCGAACTTAGATAACTCAATAACGAGCCATATTGAATAAATTCCATCACCAGAATTCGGTCCACTGAGCACAAAATTTTTACAATGTTTGGATGATTGAGTCTCTAAAAATAAATTTAAAAAGAGAACAATGAATATAATTAATTTACAGAAAGTTTAAACACACAATTCCTGAAAAAATAACAATTGATTCTTAAAACAATGACTCACCTCCATGATTTTAATTTCTCTTTCGAAGTCAAGCACATTTTCTGAGTCCTCCTGCGTCTTGAGTTTCTTAACGGCTACATCCTGCTCCGAATCAACTTCCTTACCATTCCGTCTTCTGAGCGTACCCTTATATACTTCACCATAAAAGCCTTCGCCTATACGTCCTTGCAAGATCACATCCAAATTTTCATTTATCTCATAAGTACGCTGCCATTGGGCACTATCTTTACTGTTGCAAGCCTTGTCATTGGTTTTGCTTTTATTAGTTTTGCCTGAGCTATCTTCGCAACTCGGACCACAATCGTTACCATTACCCGCAAATGGCATCTTGTACAACTCGCTGTTTAACCAACGCAAATAAAATGACAATTCGTCTATGTTGCTGTCTTGATTCTGATAGCTGACCAATTGCTCTGTAGCTTTTAAAGAAATTAATTTAATTCTTAATTCTCATATCACTTATCACAATTAAATATTATTATTTATATATAACTCAATATATACTTGTATTGATGCTGGCAATATATACTTGTATTACAATAAAGAAATTAAGATCATAATTATTCTAACGTCTAAAGATGATTTAATCACATTTTTATTTCGTAAATAACATCAACTAGCATCAAGAATAATATCAATTACTTTTGCAATTAAAAAGATTTAAATCGACTCACTATGATCGTTCCAAGTAATATTAGTGTAATCAGTGACCAAACTCGTTTGCGATTCACTATTCGATTTGCTTTCTTCTGTATAAATACTGCCATTCTCATCATTGTTTCCATCGGCATCTCGGAAAAACTTGGGGCATATAGTAGCATAAGTATGAGTTCTACGAGCGTTATATACTTCATAGAGGATCTGATTGATATCTCGCATAATAGCTTGAGGTTGTTTCCTTGCTATAGAATTATTTTTGCCCCAGCATTCCAACATTAATTTATAGATTTCGTTTGGACAATCTTTAGGAGGAGGCAATCGGTTTCCACATTTATAATACTGCAAAACAATATCATTTAATCATCATAATCAGAGTTTCTAATAAAATAATTCTATCAGCGTAAAAAAATAACGTAATGAAATTTTTGTTTGTAATAAATATACCATTTTAACAGTATGAGTTTTGTGATATTTGGGTGGAGAAGCCCCTCTGGAAAATATCTCCCAAATGGTCGTCGCCAGTGCCCATATATCCGCTTGAAGACTATATTTTGCAGATGCAAAATCCGTGTAACATTCTGGTGGTATCCAATATATGCTGCACAAAATAACGAAAAATCGTGGATCCTTATATTATTTGAAAAGAAAACAATATGAATATAATTAAACAAGATTTTTATTTCTTCACTTACTCGTCCTCTGTATAAGTAAAGAGACCAGGATCACCCAACTTGACAATGAAGCTATTATCTGTATGTGAATGTACGAGAACGTTCCGGCATCTTACATTTCCATGAATTACACGATTCTCCTCCTACATATTCTTGCATGTTTAAGATATTAACATTAAGATATGATACAAATATTTGGAGAAATTTACCAAATGCCATAGAGCTGTTGCCAGACAGACGGTGGCTTCTACCATATCAACCGTTAATACAGATTTACTATTGCTGCACAGGTACTTGTCCAGCGGGCCCAAATTCACTAGCTCGAGTAGCATTCCGATCGTCGGGGCTACAGTTATGCCATATAATCTGAAAAATAGAATATAGTATTTTCATGCTTCCACGATTTAATTACTTTTCTAAGATTTCTGATATTTACCTAACTAAAGCTACTGAACGCAATTGGCTCCATTTGCCGACCAATTCTAAAAATTCTTTGGTATAATTATTCTCCTCCGTCTTCAGTATCTTCATCATAACCTCGAGCTTTTTGCCTTTAGCAACTCGCCATATAGCTCGATGCAAACTCGTCATTGTCGTGGAACAAGTCAAATCTTCGTCGCTTTTTGCGATCGCTTTGTATACCTGTAATTCATTCCATGGTACGCATCGCGGTCCACCTTGCAATAGAGTAGTAATTATTTCCTCATCTGCCGCTACTTCGTTTACGATGTTTTCCAAAGTGCAAAGTAATAATTTAGACTTATCTAGAAAATAAATTCTCTCTGTATATAAATAAAATATTAAAATATCGATATTTTTCTTCTAAAAAATATATATATTCAATTCATATATGACTAATTTAATATATACCATATTCCGAAAATCCCAAGCATTTTCCAAAGTATATTGATTCATTGGGATTTTGGAATGAAGAAATTAAATGTCTCAAAGATTCGTATACTCGAGAACTGTTTGTCATCACAAATTTATCAGGTTTAGTCTCTACTACTTCTTGCGAAGATATAGTTCCATCTTTGTTATAAACGTCGATGTAATAAACACAATACTCGGTTTCACTCTCGCGCAGTATATAACTTCCAGGCTCGTTGGCACATTTTTCTTTAAGCTTCGTATACGAGAAATCCTTTCTGAAACATTTTTAAAGTAAATATTACTCTATGTAAATATTACATATGTAAGAACTTTCTTTCATTTTGTAAAATTCATCTTACCCAACTGGTCCATGGCATCTTAATTTTTGTAATCTTTCTAAAGAAGGCGTAATAATACTAAGATCACCACTACAAAGATTAAAATTCCACTTAACAGATAAGCGGTAATATCCATCCAATGCAGATACAAATGATAATAAAATCGCTTTTGTATCAAATTGTACACACAATGGTATGCCAGTTCTCCTTCCAATTAACACAGTGTTGTTCTTTCTAAAATATGAAAATATATATTCATTATTTTTATATAGATAAATATATATTCATTATTTTTATTATATTTTATTAATATGGACTATAAAAATTATTTAAACTTGTGTTTTAAGATTGTGCATTAACAAGAAAAGCCAATATACTGAAATACATTGTTACATTGCACATATTTGTTATTACCCTATAGAGAGAGTGGATATGTCTTCTATCCTACAAATCGTTTTCCATGTACCAATGTCAATTTCACAGTATTTTACTTGCTCTATGGTAATCCTAAGTAAGACTTTAGCTCTTAGATTAGGAATATCTTTATCCATTAATGCTGTGTATTCTTCATATGGATAATTTGGAGCCATGCGTTCAAACTGTTTCAAATACTGTTCCTTGACATATGCAGCATCATATCCAGATAATTTTGTAAGTGCATTGTGAATAGGTTTTCTAATAAAAAAGGCATGCCTTTTTATGCATTCCTTAGGTATATATTTTTTATATTCTGATTCTACAATTTCTCGTGGGAGTTCTTCTTCAAGCATTACCCTGCAATGAAAAAATTGTAATAAACAACAATCGTTTATTCCATATTGTTTTATCAAAGAAAAATGATTTGTACGTTACCTATACATATCGCTAACTCCTAGGCCAATTAATTCATGTTTATGTTTCTCATAAACAATGTCAGGTACCTTGTTATCCAATACATCCTTACGAACTTGTTCAAAATAATAATTATATGCATTTAAATCTATTTCTCTCAGCCTGTCCATACTAGATGGCTTGAATCTCAAGCGAAAGTTGAATCTGTACTTCTCTGAATCTTCTTCCAGTATGTGACCACAAGGAAACCATAGTTTTGAAGAATAACTTTGCAGTGCAAACAGATGTCTTGCTAAAGGACTTATATTGAAAGTATGGCATATCTACAAGTTAAATAGTTTCGATTTTAAAAAATATTAAGATTGCTTTGCTTACAAGAATAAAAATAAAAGATTATAATCAAAATTTATTTAAATATTACGGAAAAATAAATTTAATTTTGCAGAAATAATAAAAAAGGTACAAATTGTTGACAGAATAAAAAATTAATAAAAATAGATTATGTAGATTTATTAATAATTTTACAAAGATCAATAAAAATAATATGATTAAACAAATTTATTTTGATTTATTAACATACAACTATAATTACAATTCAATAGCCAGTGTGTCTTGAAGAGAGCAGTAATTGTGCATGTGTCACAAATCAAATTTTATAATACAGATAATAATACTGTAGTTATATATAAGATTTCCTAAATTAGTTTGAATATTTATTGTATCTTCTTCAGTCAGTGGCTTTTGATCAATAGAATACAAACAGTAACCTTATACCAATTAAAAATTTTTCACACAATAATATAAATGTTACATAACACATTTTATATGTACATAACAGTTTTGTTTGTCATGTTAAGCAGAAAATTATAATTATATTGCTATAACGTCACTGTTAATTTGTTATTCTATACAAATAAATAAATATTGACAAGAGAGCTAATTTCTTGTTATAATTCCAATTAGTGAAGATGATAGTATGGTATATGATTAATAGATAATACAGAGTAGTTTTCAAAATCATCAAGTCAGGAATGTTCATTTTTGCCATAAAGATATACAATAACATTCCATTCTGTTTTATTTAACTGAAAGAAAAAGAATCATTCACACCTTTATACACAGATACTCGATGGTTTCACCAACAGTAAATGCAAATTTCAATGGTTTATCCCTGTTGGCCATATAAATGTATACATAATGTGATAGTCGCAGGTCGTCATCCATATTAATTTACAAATCGTCGGTCTCACCAGAAATATTACATCTTACAGCAATCCTCGATACCCAATGCACACAAATTTGTTTTTTGTTTACCATGTGTGATAAATATAGCGAATTCAGTCACCTGCATTACTCTGCACTTGTGCAGACTAAAGATTATTACGCCTAAAGTTGTTTAATGATAAAAATATAATGCACATATCATGATTAATAAAATGTCCAATATTAATATTATTACCTCTCTGATGAAAAACGCGTTCGAATCTATTCTATTGGTCAACACTACTGAGCCCTCCTATTTGGATATTTTTTGCATAGAAAATCTTTACAGTATAACCAGAGGGAAACTTGAGAGAGGACATGACGGCCCAAAACCTGTAACCGCAAAATGTTGCCGCGCACTATGCCCTCTGACAAAGTGGATATAAATTACATAGCAACGTCCACTTTTCTTAGGGTACATCATCCACTTTTCAAGACTGGAAATAAATCGATATTTAGTTCATATAATTGTGCTACATGTAGCCTTTACCCATGTCACGGGTAAAAAAAATAATATATCCTACTCGCTTGGCTGCGTTCGGATTCCTATCTGGATGATCCTCGGGTGTCACGTCATCCTTGTTTAATGTTCGGTAAACAACAAGGATGATATGACATCCGGGGAGCACCCAGGTAGGAATCCGAACGCAGCCAAGTAGGTAGGATATGTTATTTTTTTTTGTTTGGAGCAGCGTAGGCGCCTCGAATCAATAAGCACTACTGTCTATACACTCCACATGACAGATTTCTTAACCTCAATAATCATCAACTTTAACGGTTAATAAAGTCAAATGAGTTTAATTTCATCAAAATCGGAGGTGCAGTCCGTATTTTAAATAATTACTCTGCAGTCATTAATCTGTTTTCTTTTGCGATTGTGATTGGTCTTGCTGTTCCGTTTCGCTGTAAATTTGCACTCATGGGAGGGCGGCCTAAAGTCTCGTCTACAATAGTCGCAAGCTATGTCGAGCCGATTCTACTAAGGCACTATAAACGTGAGTATTCGCATATCCGTCATTTTTACTCCTTTCTCCACTCCTTGCTCTGTTCCCGTCGCTGAGCTGAGAAGATTATGGTCGTTATGATTGTTATAGGTTATAACTGTTGGAAATCTTGTAACTTCGTATTTCTGCACTTCGAAATTTTACCATAAAATTAAGAGACGAAAAGAAGGATGTAAAAAAAACTGAAATATTATATATTAACAAAGGTAAAAAAATTTATGAAATACCTTGTTGCTTTGCGGTAAATTGTATCAATAGATCAGAAAAAGGTATTCGATTATTTAAATTTCCTGCGGATAATATTCGTCGACAATTTGCTGTATTGCTGTAAAATACATGACTTGTGAATAAACATCACTACACTACCTTGCAGATTAGAAATTTCAATTCTTTTCTTTAAAATGACATACATATTTGACATACACCTTATCTAGAAATAACCTGAATGCCAGACACTCTTCAGGTCCTGCACTAATATTACGATAGATAACTGATTTTGAGAGCAAAAATGGAATGAAAGGAGCTACGAAATTTCAAGCAGCAAATACAAATCATAACCTGTAATAACCATAATGTCACTCAGTGATGGAATGGGGACAGAGCAAGGAGTGGGAAAAGAAATAAAAATAATGAACGCGAATACCTACGTTTCTAGTGTTCTAGTTCATTAGTTGCAAGCCGATCGCAAGTTTGTTGCGACAGCCAATATGAAGCGTTGATTTCAAAATGCAAACTTCAGATTGGCTGTCGCAACAAACTTGCGATCGGCTTGCAACTAATGTAGAACCGGCTTAAAATGTCGCATATAGGCTGTGGTTAAAGTCTCGCTACAAATACTTTGAAGCATTTGACCAATTAGAAGAAAGAATTTTACAAATTAACTAGTTAAAAAATGCTTCAAAGCGTTTGCAACATCGTGACCGTACTCATAGTCGCATGATTTTCGTAGTCATGATGCGGAAAAATGATAGTAAATGCGTTAAAGCAACTCAAAAAATTGTCATGAAATGGTAAATATTAATTGTAAAACTACACAGTGATATAATTGTTTTTACAATTTAAAAAATTATATTTTATTTTAATAAGCAAATTATTAATATGAAATTAGTAGTAATTAGTTAGTTAGTTTTTAAATTATATTTATGTTGAATCTTTGATGCATCATGTGAACATAGCACACAAAAATCACTTGCGTGATGGAAAAGTGCGGTATAGCGCTGATTGGTTGCTTCAATGACGCATTCTGTATTCCGCAGCCCTATTCCGGACCAAGTGATTTCACCCTTAGTAGCAAGAATGCTTAGGGTTCGATTTTAGGAGTCCACATTTCGTTATTAGTTATTTTTACATTCATGACTGTTAAAATCTGATACGACCGGATTACGTTGCGATCATAAATGTAAGGTAGTTAGCTCAGAAATCGTCAGCGTACAAGTAATCGTCAAGTTCACGTATTAAAGATGTATTTTAGTGCTTTCTGTCGATCGTATGGCTTGCTGATATTTTTATTGGTTTCAAGGAGGTATTTATAGTGTTGTGTTACATTATGAAACTCGTAAATGTAAGAATTCACCATTGATTAAATCGAATATGTACAGCAACCGAGCCTATGCATGATTTCGATCAAATCATTGTGAGGTTAAGGATGCGGTTATATAGATTGATATTTTTCGTGTAACGCGTTTCGCGTAACCAATCAGAGGCGTTCCGCGCTTTCTGTTACACCTGTTTTAAATGTCATCGTTCACATGGACACAAAATTTGTGTTAAAAATATTCGCGTAACCAATCTGTAACATTTAGTATTTTTGTTCGAATATTTTAACAGAATAGAAAAATTATTAAATGCTATATGCTACTGCCGTTTTATGTGCCATGTGCATTAAGGACATTTAATTCCGCGTAACAAAAACCACGGAATGCCTCTGATATTATTGTTTCGTAGTTGAGTAAAAAGAAATAATGAATTCGGAATTATTATCTATTATTGCTTTACAAAAGCAAAGAATAAATAGAGCAGACAGAATGTTACTCATAAAATTAAAAAAAATTAATTACTCTTTTTTATTGTACAAGAGAATGAGCGACACAAAAAACGAAAATATTGGGTTCATCCGATTTTTTCAAGCGAAAAGCGACGGTATAGTGCAAGTGGAACTCTTATTAGAGAATTGCATTTTCATAATGATAAAAAATTTATCAATTATTTTCGTATGAGTATAAAAACATATGAAAAATTATTAAATATTGTCGGGCCATATATAACAAAACAAAAGTGTATTCGAGATCCAATTCCGCCAAATACACGTCTGGAAATCTGTTTATTTAGTTATAGGAGACATGAAATCTCTTTTGTATGCATTTCGCATACAAACTAGTACCATTTAAAAAATAATTTTAGAAACTTGTGAAGCAATCTGGACATTACGAGATAAAGTTTTTCCAGAATTTAACAATGACTTTTGGAAAAATATAGCAAGAGAATTTGAAGAAAAGTGGAATTTTCCACATTGTATAGGAGATGGAAAACTATATCTTAGAAAACTTATCTTTTTGTATTGTTTAAGTTTTTAAATTTATATATACATACTATTAATTATATTTTTTATTTCTTCTCATAGTACTGTTTTTTTGCTTTAAATCTTTCTTTAACATTTAAACGATGATCGTACAATGGTGATCTACCGCCATAATAAGACGTTTCAAATCTTCGTTAGAATCATTAAAAGATAGTTCATTTACGTCTAACCTATTAATTGTAAACACACGAAAAAGTTTAAATATATTAGTGAATTTCATATAATATATAAAATGATACATGTAACGGGTACATATTTATACTAATAGTTGCAATATTATTTTCATCAATTTTAAAACGTTCTTATATTTATCATATCGTTTAAAGCAAAAATGCTGCAATATATCTTCACAATGTTATGATATCAGCCAGTCGCAATAACCACATTTGATTTACTGTAAACAAAGACAATTATATTAACTAATTAACCCTTTGCAGATTAATCTTCTCTATTTTTCTATACATAACCAGACTGGATCATCGCTGCTTTTTAAAAGATTTTTCACATGCAAAATTTTACATTAAAAGAATTAAAAAAGATATAAAATAGATATATATTATAATAAAAAGTAAATAAAACATAATCTATACCATGCACATTAAACGAAATAAGAACGCTAACACGAAACAAATAAGTACAGAAATAAAGAAAAATACGAGAAAGTAAATAGCATAATTAATTTACGTATTTTTCTAAATTTTAAACTAAAGAATCATAATATTTAAAAAAAACTTGCAGATGCCTCCATGCCTGTTCCATCTGCACGCTCACACAAAAATCGCGTAAACTGCACAATACGCAACTTTTTAAAATAGGCGTAACAAAAAGCGCGGAACGCCTCTGATTGGTTACGCGAAACGCGTTACGCGGAAAATATCAATCCATGTAACTGCATCCTAAGAGACACGAGCCTTTGACAGCTCGTGTGATTTTGAAGTGTGAGGCAACTTGCATGAGATAAATTGAGCTTCAAGATATAAATCGACATCGCAATTTTACGTACACCAATATTGTTTCATACAAATTATTGTTTCATAGTTTTTTCATAAATTTTATAGTTTTTTTTTACGTGGCGTTGAAGCATTGGTTCAACGAATCACGTAGTCGTTCGAATAATCGCCACATCTGTCGATTACTGGGCCTAAGTGAGCCGAAAAAATTCTTGTAAATCGAATAATGTATCCAAAATCCAAATAAAAAAATTAGATTTGAAAATTATCTAGACATTCTACAGACCAGTAATTGTCATAAACATAGGTAGCGAGTTGATAAATAGATATGTAAGCAAATAAAGGATGTCGATCACTGGATTATTTCTATGTCGATAACTGGTATATCTAGAACAGAGATCGGCACTACTCGAATAAAAACTAATTTTACGATTCTTTTCTATTCAAACAGCTATTAATATTTATCGAAAATTTGTAATAATGATAACGAAGAGTCTTGACGTTCGATGTATGAACAATTTTATAACGTTGTGATGATCATTATATCAGGAAGTACGATGATCTTGTTACATTACTACCTTGATAGCAATTTGAGGCCAAATTGGCAGCAAACTCCATCAGATTTTGACTACAAAATACCAAGCCATCTGCGTTTGGTTATGAATTTGTCGACAAAGCCTGTTGACAAGCTATGCCAGCAAATTGGTGGCAGAAACCGAGCAGAGTCTGCTCGAATCAGATTCTGCTCTCAATCTACTCTCAATCTACCGTCATGTCATGCAAGACTTTGCTCGGTTTCTGCTATCAATTTGCTGGTATAGCATGTCTAGCAGGCTTTGTTATATTTCTCGTAGCAATTTGCTGACAATGTCAGACAATACAAATTCTGTATACAATTTGGTGCCTTTCTGCAATAAAAAATTGATAACAGGCTCTGTTCAAAATCTGCCGCAGACTTTGCTATCAGGGTATTTTTGGATGACTGCATATTATCAATAATTTTGGAGCATTGATAAGAATCCAAATCAGGATTGAAACGTTTGCGTATTTAATATGTTTATTTGAATAAATTATTTGCACATTGTCACCCAGTGTTTGCTCGAATAGGCATTGACTGATTGTATAAAAATATATATATTATATATATTTTATATTATATATATATTCTATATCTTATAAAAAACTATAAAATATATAATTATGTGGGAAATTATAAATTGGACAGGAAGGGGTTCAATAAGAACTCTCGAGTGTGATAACAAAATGAAAAGAAACGTATATTAAGTGGGAAGTAAAAAAAATGATCCTTACAGCTTGACGGCACACAGACTACTACTTTCTCACTCCTCTCCAAGCGCATCAACGCGCGCACACCCATTCGCTCGCGCCGCCACACGCACAGCCCCTCCCTTGCGGACTCGCCCATCGCCGCCGGAAAAGTAAAACACACTTTTGCATTAATGTACTGGTGGACTCCCACATTCGGCCATTCTGCCCTACACATCGGCCTCCGATGTGGTTGTTACAATGTTATCGTCAAGACTTTCATCGGAAAACTCATCGCTTACGCATTCGGGCGATAGCCATCCTTTCATATGATCGGCTGACGTACTAGTAGCTTGCGGTCCCGGATGCTCACCAACTTTCTCTACTAAATATCGGTCACCCCTTAGTATTTTAACGACCTCGTAAGGACCTAAGAATTTCGGACTGAATTTACTGCCCGGGGCAACTTGAGTTTTCTTAATCGCTACCAACTCTCCTATCCTATATTTATTCGCCGCTCTTCGCTTTTTATTATAGTTGGTCCGGTTCTCGTGTTGGATTTTCACAATAGCTCGCTTTGCCTGTTCGCGAAGTTCCGATCGCTTTTCTTGTAATAAGTATATATTGTCTTTTTCTATGATTTCTCTCAGCTCGATATCATCACGCAAACGCATATTTTGACCGATTAACAACTCAAAGGGCGTTAAACCCGTACTTCTGGACGGAGTGGAATTTATGAACTGTTGTACTTTGTCTACGTACTTGTACCAATTTTCAGGACAAGGTGCGGCGAGTTTAGCGAATAACGGGATAACAATTCTGTTTACTCTCTCGACCTGTCCGTTGCTTCGTGGAACTCCAGTTGTTATTAACACGTGCTCAATTTTTTCGCTCTCACAATACGTCCTAAAATCAGTTGACGTAAACGCGGGGCCTCGGTCGCTAATAATACGCCGTGGGTTTCCAAATATCGCTGCTAGTTTGCTAAGATGCATTACGGTCTCCGCTGTCGTAGTTGAACGCGTAGGATACAACCATACGAATTTGGAAAAACTGTCTACTATAACTAACAGATGTACATATCTTTTCTTCGTACTCGGGATCGGTCCTAAATGATCTACGTGGTACGTATCGAGCGGTGCGTCACCTTTAGGGATACTACTTAAAAAACCCTCTTGCTTTCCCTGTTTTCGTTCGACTAATATGCACGACATACAATTACGCGTCACTTTATCTATCTTATCCCGCATGTGCGAAAACCAAAACTCTCTTTTCAATATACGTTCTACCTTGCCTGACGAAAAATGTCCTTTCTCATGCGCTTGTTTGATAACATCATATTGCATAGCTTTAGGAACAACTAACAATAAGTCGTCGTGATACTTCCGGTATAATATTTTGTTTTGTAGCACAAAGTTACTATTGCGATTAAGCTTTACCCCCTCGAAAATTGGCTGTAAATCACTATCGTCGAGCTGTGCTTTTGAAATTCTTGTCACTAAGCCCGAATGATCCTCAGTAATTAACATAACAGACGGTAAATTTCTACTCAAGGCGTCGACATGACGCATTGACTTGCCAGGTCGATGCTCGATAGAATAACTAAACTCTTCAAGTAGCAATGCCCAACGAGCAACGCGCACGCATAGATCTTTCTTATTCATTGTCAACGAAAAAGCGCGACAGTCTGTAACGACTTTGAAGGAGATGCCCAAGAGGTATACCCGAAATTTCTTTAATGATTTAATAATAGCTAGAACCTCTAGCTCGTAGCTAGAATATTTCGATTCCGCTTCCGTCGTCTTCCAACTAGCGTAGTAAACCGGGTGAAATTTTCCATCTGTTATATCCCTTTGCATCAATATCGCTCCGAATCCTAACATAGACGCATCCGTATGCAGTTCAGTCTCAGCCTCCGTGCGATACAGTTTTAGTACTGGATCTCGAGTTAGTATTTGCTTCAAGATCTCGAACGCGTGACATTGTTCTTCGCCAAAATGAAACACAGTGTCTTTCTTTAATAGACTTGTCAATGGCCGTGCTGTTAACGCGAATTGAGGGATAAATTTTCTGAAGTAGCTGGCTAGACCAATGAAACTTTGCACGTCTTTAAAACACGTTGGTTTCGGAAAATTCTTTACGGCTGCTATTTTTCGCTCAGATGGTTTTAATGTCCCGTCCTCGATCACGTGTCCTAAATACTCGATTCTTTTTTCTAACAGACGGCATTTTCCCCAATTGATCGCGAGGCCATGCTCGCGCGCAGTGGACAACACGCTACACAATTTTTGCGCACCTTCCTCCTCGGTACGGGAAGGAATTATTAAATCGTCCATATATGTTAATATATCCCTTTTAGCTATGTGTTCTCGGAAAACCGCATTTATATATTTTTGAAAAACCGCGGGGGAATTGCATAAACCAAACGGCGCCTTTAAAAACTCATAGTGTCCGTCGGGAATCACGAACGCGGTGTACTTGACACTATTCTCATCAATCGGCACGTGAAAGAAGCCATCTTTTAAATCCAATACACTGAAGAAAATAGATTCCTGCAATAAATCTAATTGGTCATCAATTAGTGGTAACGGGTAACGATCTTTAACTATTTTCTTATTCAATTTGCGAAAATCTACGCATAGGCGTGTGCTACCATTTTTTTTTTAGTCAACACTATCGGACTTGCATACTCGGACGAACTCGGCCTAATAATACCCGTCCGTAACCATTCGTTTATATGTTCGTTCACCTGTTCCTTTTCTTTCGGTGCTAGTCGACGCGGCCGTTCGTATACTGGCACGTCATCTTTTACAATTATATCTAGTTTAATGCCTACCTGCTTGACCGCTTGCGGAACATACTCACTTATAACCTTTTCGACCTGTCGCCTCAATGTATCGTCACTTAACCTATCAACGCTCACCCGACCCTGACTATCATTCTTACTCTCGGAATCTTCCGCAATTTCTATACGCAATATTTCGGGGACATCGTCAACACTATTCGTCACTGCCGTTATGTCTCCCCGCTTTACTATGGACGCTTTCGATCCGTCTAACTTTATTGTCGCTTGTTCTAGCAAACCCGATCCCAGTATTAGATCACAGCTGAGATATGTGTCTGGCACTACATGCACCGTAACCCCAAACACGTCGCTATCAATTAATATGTTACTCACAAAACTGCCTATCGTCGTCACTGTGTTCGCCCCTATGCCTTTACATGCAATTGCCGGACCTGTCAAGGCTGAAAACCCTAATTTAACATACTGCTTCGCGGTCATCAAGTGCAAATCACTACCTGTGTCGAGCAACGCTACTACTGGGTTACCTTTTACCTGAACAGTCTTATACACTCGCTTGTCGGAACGCGCCATTGTACTACACGCGTCTACACTACGATTCTTCTTATTGCAGTTGGCCGCAATGTGCCCGAATTGACTGCATTGGAAACACTTCGCTCCTTTCTCTTTCTGGGGACATCTGGCGCTCACGTGATCTCTCTCGCCACAGTTGAAACATCGCTTTTCCGTCTTGCTCTTCCTTTGATCTTCCACCGCTTCGCCGACCTCCTTCTCCTTCTTGAACTTCTGGGGTTTCTGCGTTTGATGCGTCGGCTTTTTATTTTGCGTCGAACTGTTCTTCATGTGCTCGTAATGAGTTAATTTGGTCCGCAGCTCCCTTATCGTGTTGGCGTCGTATAATATGCTCTTGTTAAACGCGTCATCCGGGATTCCGTCGACGACATAATGGATCTTGGCCTTTAATTCTATATCGGCATGACTCGCGATTTCCAGTACGCGGTACATGTATTCCTGAAACGATTCGTCGTTCTTCTTCTTCGCTTTGGATAATTCCTGATGGACACGTTTGCTATCCATCGCTTCTCCGAATTCCGAGATTAGCGCCTGCTTTAATTTTTTCCACGTCTTGGAACACTGCTCGTAAGTAACGAATAACTTCGCGGAGCCTCGTAGCATCTTCTTGGCATAGATTATTTTTTGTGACTCAGCCCATCCGCAGACTTCGGCGGTTTCCTCAAATTCCTCGAGCCATTTCCGCACGCTCTGCTTGCCGTCTCCGCTAAATGTCTGAATGGCGTCTTCTATGTCTTTGAATGACAAAAACTGGCGGCTTGCCACGGCCGATGATCTCCTCGTCGATCGTGCGTTTCCAGTGTCGCCATCCTCGGCTCTCGGCCGTGTCTCGACGTCGTCGTCACTCGTATCGTCATCTTCGTCACCGGCATCTTCGTCGTCTTCGTCATGGGCGCATGCGCCGTCACGTGGTCTGCAAATGGCCGCTCTCAATCGTTCTCGCAATACGGCTTTGCTGCCACTAGTTTTCAAGTCCAGCTTACGTAATTCCTCCTTGAGCTCGTCTAACTTCAAGGAGTCGACGTCTATCGCGTTTCTCTTAGTCTCATCCGCCATCGTCACTACTACCTCTTCGTGCTTCCTCTCACAACAGCTTCTTCTCGTAATGGCTTTGTCTCGCAGCGACTTTGTCTTCTTTTTCTTCACTCACTCCACGTGCACGTTTCGTTTATCGCTATCGACACTTTTCTCTCTGCCCAAATCCCGGCTGAGCCCCCAAAATATGTGGGGAATTATAAATTGGACAGGAAGAGGTTCAATAAGAACTCTCGAGTGTGATAACAAAATGAAAAGAAACGTATATTAAGTGGAAGGTAAAAGAAAAATGATCCTTACAGCTTGACGGCACACAGACTACTACTTTCTCACTGCTCTCCAAGCGCATCAACGCGCGCACACCCATTCGCTCGCTCCGCCACACGCACAGCCGCTCCCCTGCGGACTCGCCCATCGCCGCCGGAAAAGTAAAACACACTTTTGCATTAATGTACTGGTGGACTCCCACAATTATAATATATATATATATATATATACACATATATATATGTATATATATATATATATATATATATAATTTATATGCTGAATCATTCCGTTCGTGTGTGCGATAATTAAACACGTATAGCGATTTGTGGGACATACCCAATACGATTATTGGGCAAATCGTTATGGCGGCATGGCGATAATTCGTACATTTGCGCCTTCTAATTTTTACGAAAGATTTTCTCAACAATGGCAGTAGGTATACAAATTTTAGAATGACGTTTTTATTCGTCACAAAAAATTGATTTAAAATAATCTAAAATAACAGTCACTCACTTTTCAACCTGAAAAATATAAATTTGCAAAGTCAAGTGTTTTGGTTAATGTGATGATTACTAGGTCAACTACCTTATCGTATTTATGAATTATGAGTGCGTGTCGCATGAAGCGCATGATGCATCATTTGTTGTTCAACAAATAATAAAGAAGGATAAAACGATATATCATATGTAACTTGGAACGCATCCTATATTTTGACAGCCGGCCGATGTAATCTCAGTTTTAATCAGTGATATTCATTAGCGTGAAATCGACCATAGTCAATTATTCTTCTCACATTCAACTGTGATTGGTCAATTTGTTATTCTTATAACCTCATTCATTGCTGATACTGCCATTGCTGAGACCACGCACTACCGCGCGGCAAAATGACGCGGTAACCAATGAACATGTTAGGAGCTGTAAGCTTATTGACTACCATCACATTTTGCCGCGCAGCAAGCGTTTCCGCGTCCAATGTGCACAAGCCATTATGCTATGTTTATGCAGTTCATGTCATTTTGTATGTGATGGTAGTCAATAGTCCTAATGCACTCGTTGAAGTGGGTAGTAGCTATAACAGGAGTACATTGGAGCATGTTGGAGCATACGCGAATAAATCTTTAGAAAAAAGAAATATTAAAGGAAGAAGAGATTAAAGCCAAGAAGAGGTTAAAAACTCTAAAAAAAAGTAATGGAAGAAGAATAGTTTATTTAACAAATGAGTGGAAAGTATGAGCAAGACTGAAAGACAGAAGACGTATATTCCTGCTCAGTAACTTTTCTTCTTTTGATAGAAAAGGATAGAAAGATATATTTCTGTCCTGTTCAGTAACTTTTCTTTTTTCTGCGCATGTGCCAAAAGAGGATAAAAAGAGGACAGAAAAACATTTTCTGTCTCTCAGTCTCGCTCATAGCTCGACGTTTGTATTCCCCTTTCATTACTATAAGTTCTATGGTTAAGATGAGGAATTGCGTATAAGTATTGTTCGTTTTGTCTCTCGAGAGCTGCTCGGGGTCGTTCTGAATGAATCTAGCGTATTTGAAATATAGGATTCACACTATGTACGACTAGAGAGCTTATAATCAGAGTGGCGCCATACGAGAAATGACGCCATGTTTTAGCGAAATTCTGCGAGAGAGAAAGAGATATACGGTCTCAGTCTATCCAACAGATTGTCAGTTTTAGGGTTAGGTGCAACAGCATTGAACGACATAGATATATAAAGATACATTGATAAAAATAAAGTTATCGAAATTATTTTAGAAATATGGTTGGATGTACAATACCGTTTTGTAACAATTCATTAAAAAAAGGGTATGTTATGAAAATAATTCCGAAAGACACAGAACGCCGAATGAATTGGTTAAAGAGTATAAATGGCAAATATAAAAATTGGACACCATCAAAAAATTCATCTGTATGTGAGGTAAAGTAATTTATGCTTTATAAATAATGTATTTAAAATATTAAAATAAAAATGTAACATAAAATATATACAGATTAATTATAATATCTAAAGACACGGTAGTGTCTTGGCACTAAGTATATGTAGTCATCACATTGGTTACGAATTTAATTCTTTCTCTTTTTGTCGTAATCTTTTCAATTATATATCATTGCACTGTGAGTCTAAATCAAATAATATGATAATTACGATATTTAATATATTATATTTTATGAAATGATATATACATATATAATATTTTTCTGAATTTTTGATTTCTTTTATATTATTACGGATGCATTTTGCTCTTAAAATGTGGGAACAGAGAATGGATAATAAAAAGAAATTAAAACCAAATGCAGTGCTAATAATTTTCGGATACTTTGTAAAGAAGAAAGTACCTTTTAATAATCAAAATTTTGATGTAGTTNAATAAATAATATATGTAAAAGTTTTATTATTTTATATATAATATTTATTTATTATCATTTTTTAATTTGTCACAATTTTTGAGCATTTTTTAGCATGAATTCAAAATTTAGAAAATAATGCGTTTAAAAAACTGGAGGGAATGACTAAAACATGGCGGACCAATCACAAGTGATACCCGTATGGCGCCACTCTGATTATAGGCTCTCTACGTACAACATCCGTCATACGACATCTAACATTCATTGTTTCGATGAATGTCGGACGTCATATGACTGATGTTGTACATAGTGCGAATTCTACATTTCAAGTACGCTGGGTTCATTCGGAGCGACCCCGAGCAGCTCTTGAGACCTGAGAGAGAAAACGAACAATGCTATAGATACCCCAAATATAGAACACAAATTGGCGTCACTCTCTTTATACCCTTATTCTACTAAGAGTTAAAGTCATTCGTATCCATTTTGACGCGAAACGCGGTCATTTCAAATTTATGCATTTGTATATACATACTTTATTTGAGAAAATAAAGCTGTCATGTAAATAAATGTTTTTTAATTGTAATTAATTTACTTATGATAAAAAAAATATATAAATACTTAGTTTATGTATTATTTAATTTAATATGGGTTTATTTGTTGTAGTAATTTAGTGTATGAAAATGCGAAGGAACAAGTACAGCTTAAAAGATGAATTACTAACTACCATGCTTGAAATCGTGTACTATGTGCACTACGGCCATTTTGACGCGACATTTCTGAAATTAATTGCGATACTTTAGAAATATAGTAATTTCACTAAAAATCGTCTAATGACTTCTGTACTGGACGCAAAAACGCTTGCCGCGCGGCAAAATGCGATGCGGTAACCAATAGGCGCATTTAGCGGACTCAATGGTTGAGTGAGTGCTTGTTATTAGTATATTCTTTTAGGTCATCCAATCAGCATTTTAGATCTAAAAGAATACACCAATAATAGCGAGCGCTCACTCAACTGTTGAATCCGTTGAACGCAGCCAAAATTTGTAACAGTTTTTTTTAATAGGTTTTGAAATGTAATCTGCTCACCGAGCGATTGGTTCTTACTTACGGATCCGTAAGTAAAAACCAATCGCTCGGTGAGTAGAATGCATTCCGAAAACCATAGAAAAAAAATCTGTTGCCTTTTAGGATGAATTCACATGGTGCGGAAAAGGACTGCGGAGCAGAGAATGCGTCATTGAAACAACCAATAAATTAACGCTATTCGGAATTACGCAGAATAACGCTGATTGGTTCTATGATGCATTCTCTATTCCGCAATTATTTTCGTGTAATTAATATAATAAGCAATAATATAGTAAGCAATTATTGCTTATTATATTATTGTAGAATATACACATAATATGTTAATAATAAAAAATTTAAATATTAAAATAAAAATCATGTAGGAAAGAAAATATTTTAATGATATTTATTGGAAGATATGCTCCCAGCATACTTTTTGTATCGCGACGCTCTGGGGCACGTGGGCTCGGCCGCCGAGTCTCGAGTAGTAGTGGGGGTCGCCTCAGAAATCTGCCCGAAATGGGCAACTAATTCCGAGTACACTGAATACACGTGGTGCATTGTGATACTGTAACACAGAGTGCCTATTGTTTAACGTTATCAATTTTTTATTATTGTATCACGTTCTCTTCAGACACTGGATATTTATGTTGAGTAAGTCTTTGGATATATAAGAATTAAGTACTCTGTGCGTCAGAATGTCTGATGTGATCATTATTAATAACTTACCTGAATATAAACGAAGGTAAGTTTAAAATTTTTTTATTTATGTCTAATTCTTCATCTTTAGATAACTTTATCCAAGAGATATCTCTTGAATAAGATTATCCGCAACTTATCTGGAAGAAATTGGATATTAGAGGTATATATCACTACTAAATAATTGTAGAATAATACATGGATATTATAATCATTCAAAATTCGGATAGCTCCAGTTTAGTACGTGACATAGTTTATAAAAATCATTTTCGAGCATCGTATTTGTAATTGATTAATTTTTTTCATATCATTTTTTTCAATTAAGTTTGAAAAAATGAGAAAACCTGCATATCTCATATAGCACAGAACATTATTTCATCGTTCTGTATCAGTTTGGTGTCCTAAGTATAACCGACGAGACACTATTAAAGACCGTTAACCCTGGGCAAATTTTCGGCAGTATAAATAGGGCCCAAGGAGGACCCGGAGGTAATTGAAGATATTTGAGAAAATATTTGACTCATACATTATTAAATTTACGATTTTTTATTACATAAATGTTTTT
The DNA here is from genome assembly GCA_017607545.1 of Acromyrmex charruanus. Lineage (NCBI taxonomy): Eukaryota > Metazoa > Arthropoda > Insecta > Hymenoptera > Formicidae > Acromyrmex > Acromyrmex charruanus. Next base: position 44,074 of record JAANIC010006441.1, read on the forward strand.
ATTCCATAAATAAATATGCGTACTTACAAAGCTACAATATCCTATATATTGCAGAAAAATTACAATTTTTTTTCTGCAGTTATCATCTCTGTTGATAATCAAACTTTGACGATAGCACTGAAATCACAATTTTAAAGAAAAATCGAGTATTATTGAGTTCTAAATGCATAAATACGTATACTAAATTAATAAATCATAAAATGAGTACCATATTATCAGTTTTTTAACTCTTAATCACTTCAATATCACACGCGAACTCTCGTAAGGATGTTGGTCTTTAATAATATTTCGTCGATGATAATATCTATATCGACGACATATTATTAAAAACCATCGATCTTCTAAAAGTTCGCTGTAGAAATTTAAGCGATTAAAAGTAAAAAACTAGAAACGCACCGGAAATTCGACATCCGGTATTACCCGGCACTTTTTTACTATCCGATCGAATAGTCGGATATCATTAGTATCCGGCAATATATTCTGTTGAAATTTTATATTGAAAGTTTGCGTCATTGATGCAGACTTCTATTCTTTTTAGCTGAACATCGTACACAGTTCGTTTTTTCTCATTTTCTTTTCACGTTGGGGAGATAAAAATAAAAGATAAATTGTGCAAGAAATTCAGCTAGGGATATGTCCAAATTATCGAGTCGAACATCGAGCCGCGAACCGAGTCTGAATCCACATTCAAAGATTTGAATCTATTCATTTCGATAATGTGAATGTGGATGTAAGATCTTTAAATGTGGATGCAGGCTTAGTTTGCGGTTCAGGAAGCGATATGAAGAAGCGATAACAGTAGCGCTATTGTGGATTCTATTTCAATCATTAGACGTAAAACAGGAACAGGATATAGAGTGTGTTCCAAATTACACATGAAACGCTTGATGCATCATTTATCCTCTTAGAACATATATATTGGAAGAGTCAAACCGTATGTATCAATGGGTGCATCCAGAAACGACGACCACTCACTGAGCAAAAAAGGGATTTATCTATTATTAATATGTTTATTTATTATAATTCGTAACATGGAATAACTTTGTCTACTATAGATAAACTTTCATATCATTCTTACTTATTTATTACTGTTTATTATTTCTCTAATGTCGTGTTTAGGCTGTAAGGTTATGTAGCGCTCAGTGAGTGGTGGAGCGTAATTTTAAGTCGTTCCATCACTCACTGAGCGCTATATAATTTTACGGCCTAAACATGGCATTAGATATACAGTAATAAATAAGAAAGATGATACGCAATAACATCCCATTTTTAATAATTTCATATGCTTTCATTTGCGAATTTTGAAGTTTGAGGCTAATTCTACAATGTAGAATTTTTGTTTTCTACACGTTATACAGGGTGTCTGGAAATAATCGCCAAATATTTCATGGGCAGGTAGACAGGACTAAACTGAGTCGAAAAGTCCTCTACCATTTTGCAATTTTCGCAATTAAGATATTAATTACTAAAAATTGCCAAATATTGGTCTTGAATAATTTTTTACTCAAATACTATCAACTTTACAGAAAAACTGTAAGAGACAAAAATCATTTATTTTCTTCTCATAAAGTTCTGAGAATTTTTTCAAAATTTTTTCAGAATTTTTTAATACCGTATTTTCTCATGTTGATAAAAAAAAAGAAAATGCAGTACTAAAAAGTTGATAAAAAATTCTGAAAAAATTCTATAGATTTTCGGTTATAGGCAGTCAACTTTGGAATATAGTCATAATATATAGATTTCTTGCAATTAATGAAATATATTCAATTGTACATAAACTGTATATGATAGGAAGGAGGAATTAAAATAACATTAATCACGAAAGTTAACTTTAATTATAAAATGTATTGAAAAATAACATTAAATAAAGTATATTAAAAACATATTAAAAAACATATTAAATATATTTACATTTAACACATTTAACATAAACATTCATTTAAATAAAAACAAACATAAAAATACATTATGTATTTATTTTATTTTTATAGTTTTAATAGCGTAACTTTTTTACGGCATTTCTCATGCCAATGCTTTTACTGCCGCATTTTACTGAACCTGTTTTAAGTCTTTTAATATTAAATTTTCGCACAATAAAATGAATGCGCGAAAAAAGGTATGTTTTTAAGATTTTAAGTCCAACTGAATGACATGATGGGAATTTATATTTCCGACAAAGTGGACGCAATGTTTTCAATATATCGGACTTCAATATACAGAACTTTCTTCTGAGAGAATATCTTTTTCGCGCTCACGAATTATTAAGTCTGCAGCACATAAGAAATTGTAAACCAACTTGCTACAATATTTTAATCTTGAATTGCTTGCGTAAGAGTAATTACTTAAATCAGTTAAAATCTGCATATTTTTTATATTATCATTGATTCCAGCATTGCTGATTTGTATGTTTCACATCGTAAGCGATATTTTTTTTTATAACTTTTCGGACAATTCCTCCGCAAAATTTATATAAAGCTTGAGCTTCTTCTTCTTCTACAAATAAAGCATACATTTTTATTAGATAACATTACATATATGAACGAAATGAAACACTAATAGCATTAAATGACATTTTTGATAACCATTGCATAAGAATTTTAAGAGAATCGTTACTTTTTTTGGTTAAATTTTAAAAAATAAATAAGATAATATAAAGACTTTATAAGGAAGAGACTCGTTCAATCTAAAACTCTAGATCTTTAATCATGTAGATTATTGAAAATAAAACTCTTAACTGAATTGTTGCGATTTATCGAAATGTAATGAACCGGATGATCCTTATCTATCATAATCAACTTCAAATATCTAAATTTTCGAAATACTTTCATTTTTTATTAAAAAATGATACATTTAATCTTTATATCAAAAAACATTGTAAAGATTAAATTTTGTTTATTTTACTTTACTTTCAATAAGTTATATACCAGAAAAATTTGAAGGAAATGATTCCAGATCCTGTATTAATGTCATCAGAAATATCCTGCAGAATTGTTTTCTAATGTTGAGTTTTCTAATGTTGAGTTTTCTGAAATGAAACATAAAATAAATTATAAAGAATACAAGACAATGAGCATAATAATCATGTGACAATTATGTTATATTATTTGAATATAATTCATCTTATCTTCAAGGAATTCAAAATCAAAGATAATATTATCTTTGTGCAAACTGCTTTCATATTGCAATACTGAATCTGAAAATATTAAAAAATGTTAAAAATGTACATTTAATAAGTAAAATAATGTTATCATTATAAAATATTGTTATTACTAGTAAATTGAAAATTATACCTGTTGCAGTGGATGATCCTTCTTGTGCTTTTATATACTGAAAGAGGAAATCAGAATCATCAATTTCACAATTACCACTTCGATTTGATTTAAAAAATTGTACAGCACATATTGTTCTCAGTGCAGTCTTAAATTTTTTTGCAGTTGGAAAACTAGATTCTTTCATCTAATCATAGAAAACAAATTTTCTAATGCATCTTGAGAAAATCTGCTCAAAAGAATATATTTAAATTTTTTCGTGCATTGGTAGAATTCTCGCAATTGCAATGCTGTAGTTGTCGTCAAAATAAAACTCGTTTGAACAGATTTCCACAATGTCCCAATTTTCATTGTTAAGAACATAGATAAACATACTTTCATAAATTCGGTTACTTCTTCATATTTTTTTTTATCAAAAAACTCAATGCTGTTTTCTTTGAACGTGATGATATCAATCGAAACCAATGTATTGTTTTTAAAAACAAGCTGTCGTCAAGACATTCCGTTTTATTTTTTTATTGTTGAAGATATTTCAATGCAGCAGCAACTTCTTGACTGAAAACTGCTGTTGCCAATCAAGAAGTTGCCAATCCAACTTTCATCTTGTCGTAATGTGATGGCTGCAAAGCTGTTTGTCGCAAATGTGGCGTTAGCTTCAAATCTTGTGGCATATCTACATTTAGTAATTCCTCAATATACTTCGTGGATACAAAATTGCATGGGAGCTTCTCGCGAATTAATATGTCTTCAGGCAATTCTATATTTTGACCATTACTCAGAAAATTGCATAGATTTTTAAGAAGATACGGTGAATCGTACATAAAAAAGAGCTTTCGTTTATTATCACAGGGATGAGAACAGTAATTGACAACTTGTGAGTATTGTTCACAAATGATTCCACAATTCCTGAGTAGCGCTTGATTTTGTCCTCCCATATCCATAATCACAATATTAATACAGAGTTGCTTAGATTCATACAATTTTATTAAATTGAACAAAAATGCTTTTATTTTGATAGGACAGAAGGAGTTGGACATAAAATGATAAGCAACAGTTTGTTTCCAACGACTTGATAAACCACCTAGCATGAACACTAATGCATGAGTGGCCAATTCGTCCATTTCACCCATTGCACTTGGTATTGTTGGTCGTCCAACAACAATATCAGAAGATATATCAAAAGTGAGTGATGGCGTGAGCGTCATCTTGTCAATCATTAATACTGCCTCACGTTCATGTTTATTCATATGTGCAATCTACAAAAAATATACTAATATATATTTGTTATAATGTAATAATGCATAATACACTTATCCAACGTCAAATATTTGCACATAAAAAAATAAACATAAAAAATACTTACTTTTCTTTCTAAAGCATCTGTGAAATCCAACACCAGGCCGCATTTTAATATTCTTTAATAACTTTTTCTGAAGAATACATTCACATGGAAAGGAAAATCTCAAATCCCTTAATGTGAAATAGCCTACATTTCCACGAGTATTTCTTACTTTAAGAGCTGTTTGTATTGTACATACATTCCATGCTGATCCTTTCACGAGTCAGATATTTTAATTGATCATCATTAAAAAGTGATTTAGTGGCAAGTTCCCATTTCCTTTTTTCTGTTTCAAGCCTTTTAATTTTTTTCAGTTGTAATTGCGACTTTCGAAGTAGTTTTTGTTTTTCAGCTTCAACCGTTTCAACTACATGTTCTGATATGAAGATCATATTCTAACCTGATAATTTTATAATACCATTTAAAATAATGAAATAAAATATTAAATGAAACTAGAAAAGTTCAGATATTAAATTAATTGAAAATTAGTAATTTTATCAACATTAACATTTTATAATATTATTTTATCTATTGTTAAGATATGTGTGGATGTTGCATCGAGTATGGTCTATGACTCTTGAGAAATAAGATTGTCAGTTTGAAGATGGATCATTGACTGTAAAAATTTAGTACATATGACATTCGCATACATAATAATAAACAACATCAATATTTTATAATATAATTTTACTTATTCTTGAGAGATCTATAGATGTTGCAGCAAATACGGTCTGTGACTCTTGAGAAACAGGATTGTCAGTGTTTGAAGATAGACTAATTCTAAATATGAATGGAACAGCATTAGGCTTGAGTTTTCGTAGTCCATCTTTTCTGTTTTGTTCATATTGATCAGGGTGAAAATGATCTTAAAAAATGTAGCAATGTTATAGCTCTTGAGCAACTATTATATTTTCTTCTGTATCATTATATTACATTATAAAATATTGTACTTCACAAAGTCTATTGTTTTTATTTGGTATCTGGATTTTGGATTTTGGATTTTCTCGTCCAATTTTGTTAATCCATATCTTTCTACGAATGTTATCAGACTTTTCAGATGGCAAACAATGGAAATGCTTTCCTTTTATTTTACAAAACAGTCAGCTGTATAACATTGTGGCATTGCTGTTTAAAAGTTATATATTCTCGTAAAAACTTAGTCAGAATCAGAAAAAAAATTTTTCAGGAATTCATAACAAAGATACAGAGCAGCTCATAATAGTTAAAGTTAAGCTTATGATCAATATACACAATATCAAAACTACAGCAATTCAAAAGCATAAATTATAAATTATTAACTGAAAAGTTACAATGGTACAATTAACACGAATAAAATTTCGATTGCAACCACATGATTTACAATTATTAACTTATCATAAAGATAATCTATAAAATATCTAATTCCAAAACTAAAATAAAATTTATTACATTTAATGTGAATAAATATAAATTAGTTACTTAATGCATTACTTAAAAGCAACAAAATACATTAATGCAAGTATTAAATGCATGACTTGAAGAGCAAGATATACAGTAAGTCAAGTCTATAAAAAAAGTCACTCAACTCACCAGACCGAAGCGGCGATATTCTCGTATCAAGACGTATCAAGATCAGAATCGTTATTAAAAGAAAAATATGATGCTTCTCTCGATAGACGGAATCGTATTGCAAGTTACGTGTGATTATTCTCGTATTTCTGTGTTCGTATGTACCCAGCTTTATCGTGCGCGCGGGCACAGGTCGCCAATGGCGGCCAAAAGAATGAGGAGCCAATAAGATAGCTCGGTTGTCGGCAAACATAAAAGGAATGCGCTACTTTGATATCTAGGGTGCGTTCAGGAAGCTCACTACTCACTACCAGCTGCTATGCAGTACTATACATTGTTCGGGGAGTTAATTGATAGCACTATAAAATACTATCGTGACGTTATTGTTGGTAGCGTTTGACGTCATGACTTCGCGCTACAAATGCTATCGCCAAAGAGATAGTGCGTTGATAACGTAGCGTTCGTGTGTTCCATGAACAGCGGTATTTGTAGTGAATACTAAAGTGAACATTGTTGGCTGAAATTAACGATCGCAATAGTATTCATTACACTTAGCTTTTAAAATTACGTGGAAATGGAATTACGTGGAAATGGAATTGCGTGATGAAGAGTTATATACTAAAATTGAATCCAACGGATATTATTAAAACAAAAAATGATAGGTTATGGTTGTTCAATATTTTGGTAATTATATAGTTTAGCTCATAAATCAATAAAATTAAGCTTGTTCGACGCATTTTTGTATTAAACGAAAGAATCTAGTAGAGAAAAAAAATCTCTCTGCCCCGCGAACTGAGATATTAATCATTAAAGTTCACGACTATTCACTTAGTATCCGAAAAATCCAAATTTTGGATTCGGCGATGACCACACGAATCCATTTCTATTTCAATTCTCAAGGAATTGAAATAGATAGAAATGGATTCGTATGATCATTGCCGAATCCAAAATTTTGATTTTTCAGATACTGGGTAGCTTAGGAAATCTGTCACAGCCACGAAATATTGCGATGAGAGCATGCGCTGCAACATCCAAGCCGAGACAAGACACTTTCGTCCCGATATAACCCTTTGAAGCATACATTTTTTTTTTACATAGGATTGAGTGGAAATTTGTTACTCGGAGGCTTTCGGGGTCACTGATTACGAATCTGACGTCAGATTTTCAAAATTCAAAATAGCGGATCGATTTGCAAAAAGTGATTTGATGAAACTAGGTAATCGTAAATCTTAAGTCGCAATTCTGTCGCAATTCTGGAGTTGGATTTATGAAATTCAAAGTTGTAGGTCAAACATGTTCGACGAATATTGAAAATGATTTTATCCATATATATGAACACAAATCTAGAAACAAATAAAAAATTATAAATAAATTGACTTCTATATTCGTTAAGTCCACATTGCTAGATTATGCCGAGAACGAGAATAAAAATTGTCATAATGGATTGACTGCTTTGAATTGTACAATTTTGACTTCAAATTCATGATCATTTCAAATATTTATCGGTCATGTTTACAATTTTGCTTTTTTGACTCCAGATTTATAATCAGCGATTTCAAAAACTGACGAGTACCTATTTTTATCCAGATCAAATCATTTTTCGCAATTTGGTCTGCCATATTGGATCCGCCATTTCGAAAGTTTGACGTCAGATTTATCAGCAAATCAAAAAATGTATACATAAATTTTTCCATGGTATGTTCATTATTGATTGTTTGAAATGAATTTTTATGGAAAAAACTTCCCTTTGTATTCTCCTTTTAAAAGTCTTGTAGACCTAAATAAACCAATATAATATAAAAAAGTATTTAAAAATATCCATTGCAAATCTAGAGCAATATAACCGTCGTAAACATCTTAACTTTCGATTTCCAAACGGGGCGAGATTTTGTTTGTTTCAAAAACGAAAATTTTAATATAATTATGTCATAAGAACTTGATAATTTCTATAGATCTTCCGAATTGATTTTAAAATTATAAGCTTTTGCTTAAGACAATTAAATATATAATAAAAATAATTTTCTTAAAAGTATTGTATAGACTTAAGACAAATCATTAGCGTTAAATAAAAATTCTTGGAAATATTACTTTATATAATTATTTTAAAGAGTTAATTTTTATTTGTAATTTAGGGAAAACTAATATTAATTCAACATTTAATGTTATATAAGAATTATACAAGAGTTAGAATATAGTATACAAAAACTATAAATGTTACGTTGTTACAATTAAATTTAAAGATGATCTGTAGCAATATAAATAAAAATAAATAATCTTGTATTATTGGGAGTGTGCATTAATTTTCAAGGATTTTCAAGAGAGGTGTAACTAGTACTATCGCATCGGGCCATATTGTTGCTACCTTCATGTTCAAAGCACCATCATTTAATTTATCTTGATCATTTAATTGATCATCCTTAAAATAATAAATATTTGGCTTTAGTTTTCAGTATGTGTCATTTTACCGAAGTGTAAACACTGTTTTTATGAGCATTGAATATCGAATTTTGTGTCAACAAAACGCAATTTGTAGGAAGCTTTGCTTTTTTACTTCCATTTGAAAAAAAGTGCTGCTAAACGAATGCTATCGAAAGCTTATGATGATTATACTTCATCGATTTCAACATGTGAGTACTGGTGGTTTCGACGCTATAAAAAAGGTGATTTTGATACGGAAGACAAGGAACGTCCAGCCGAAAAAATTTGAAGATGAAAGCTTTACTCGATCAAGACCCCAATCAAACACAAGAAAAACTTGCAGAATCATTAAATATTGATCGATCAACGATTTCCAGACGTTTGAAAGCCATTAGAATGATTCAAAAGGAAATTGGGTATTGTACGAGTTGAAGCCGAGGGACGTCGAAAGACGCAAAATGACCTGTGAATTGTTGCTTCAAAGACACAGAAGAAAAAGTTTTTTGCATCGTATCGTAATGGGTGATGAAAAAGGGATTCTCTACGATAATCCGAAGCGCAAAAAATCATGGTGCAGGCCAGGCGAACCATCAACATCGACGGCAAAGCCAAATATTCATGGCACCAAACTCATGCTCTGTATTTGGTGGGATCAGCTGGTTGTAATGTATTATGAGCTGCTTCCCAAGCAGCCACGAAATCATCACTGAAGAATACTACCAACAATTGATGCAATTGAGCCGAGCATTGAAGCAAAAACGGCCAGATTACGTGAAAAGACATGATAAAGTGATTTTTTAGCACGACAACGCTCGGCCACATGTTGCGAAACCGGTTAAGAAAACATTAGAAGTGCTTAACTGGGATGTCCTATCACACCCATCGTATTCTTCAGATTCCCATCGTATTGCTCCTTCCGACTACCACCTATTTCGATCGATGACTCATGATCTGTCTGAGCAGCGCTTCCATTCTTATGAAGATACCAAAAAATGGATCGATTCGTGGATAGCCTCAAAAGATGTGTCTTTCTTTTGACGTGGAATCCACCTGTTACCAGAAAGATGGGAAAAAATAATAGCTAGATAGATAATATTTTGAATGATCAATTTGTAACTATATTTTCACAATAAAGCCGTATTTTTACAAAAAAAATTCCTTAAAATTAATGCACATTCCCAATAATTTACGCATTGATATGTTTATTTATTATATTTTAATATAATTTTTAACATTATAAATATGCTATTCAAAAAATTTTTTAGGCTCAACCTCTCGCCTCATTTGGGAACTTAGCATAGTAATCGTAAAGTTAATAAACACAAAAAAGATAAAATTTGAATTTTTAGAAAATTTTTGCAATCATATTACATTATTCTATATATTAAACGCATTCTATATGTAAACCGCACCCAATCCTTGAAATGTTAATGTAAATATACATTTAATGTACTATACACGTAATAATACATATTTTCTACAAATAAAATTAACTCACCGCTGGTTCATTCATTATTATATTATAGATATGATAGCACCTTATATGCGTATTTACCAAAGATGACTAACCGTGATCATGCACGTGCCCTTCGATATCAGCAAAAACTCGGATTGTTGTTTGGCGTTCAAATATTCCAATTAATATTTTAGTTACGCAAATATGATTCTATAAATACAAATAATAAAAGATACAAGTCACCCATGTATAAAAACTTTTTTTCTATTTTTATACATATGTTCCAAGAGATTTGCAATATTTGTACAATTCTATCTTTATCAATAGAACGTTTAAACACGGAACAATATTAAATAACGCTAAAATGTAGCGTCTTCGTAAACGTAGCTTAAATAAAAAAATTTGAAGAAATTCAAAACAAAATATTTTCAACTTTTCGTGTTTTTTTCTTTATTTAAAATCATTTTTTCGTATTATGTAACCTATGCATTATATAATTTGACCCTTAAGTGTGTTCTGTTTCACACATGATATACATGATATATTATTTTATCTTTGTTATTCACCGAATATTATCCTAGTTTACACCGATCGCTTAATATACGCGAATTAGTTGATAATAGTTTCTTATAAATTCTTAATTTTGATGTTAAATTAAAGAATAGACTATTACAAAAAGGTACACACTAAAATGATCAAGATCAATTAAATACATGAATTGTGTAGTATACATTTACATGGATCGCCGAAATTACGCTAATTTAATAGAAAGTTGCTGGTGTTCGAGACATCCGAGACAGATAGTTTTTTGCAGATTCGGCGTACGTGCGGATCGGAAGCTTCTAGAAGAATTCGTCTTTAGAAGTTTCACAACTTGGCCATCATCTCGTCAATAAAGTCGAAAAACATAAGCTAAGTCACATGTCGTACGTACACAAATTTCAACCGCTATGACGGCAAGCTAACTCAGATCGGTCGCAGCGCACGCGTGTTCGCATGACGTGAAATGCGTAACATTCACATGCGTACACATGCGTACATCCCAATCAGGACTCCTGATTTAGCGGGCGCGCATGGCAATAGCATATCGCTTGGCCATCGCGTTCGAAAATTGTCAATCGCTGCCCGAAACAGGGGGTCACCTCAAATTTTTCAATTTTGCGAGAATTTCATAGGCGACTGTAAAAGGAAGCCTTTGTTCTTCAAAGAGGATAAAAGACTAAATCGAGCAGCAATGCTCCTCTTTTTCACTGTTCTCGATCAGAGTAAACGCTTCGCTACAAGTGCAATCGCCTAGGAGACGCTACACCGCCAGAAAATCGCCGCGTTAGATTCGCGATCAAGAATTCGCGTAAATCGAACTTCAGCTCAAACGCCATCTCACTCAAAACTTTCTCGCTGTCGTTCTCGCTTTAACTCGCTCTCGAACAGCTGATACGAGTATTAAACGATCTGATCGGTAAAATCAGTGTAAACTAGGACATTATTGAAAAATGATAAAATAATACATCATGCGTATGAAACGGAAAGTATTCAAAAATCAAGCAAAAATAAAAGTGTACTTACCAAATCTGCGGTCCACGGAGTCGCAACTCATTATATACGTATAGTATAGATATCACGAAGAAAGGATTGAATGATACTACATATCAGAACTTGTAAAAATTTGCAAGTTGCAAAAGGGAGCAATGCGAACTTGTGAAATGTTTCTTTTTCCTCTTCTTCTATTAACGATACACCCAAAATATCACATACAGAATTACGTCTCATCAATATCACGTATAAGTGGATTCCCAAAGCCCACCAAAATGGGGAGCTGCTGGCGGAATGAAATGCTAGATGATACGACGTTCACTCGTGAATTTATTAACTTTAAATCTTTATGTTCCTCTGAATTGATGAGGACGTATAATTCTTTAAGTTAATTATTTGCGAAATTAGTCCCGTTGTCGGAATAAATCTGCTTTGGTAAAGCTTTGGTAAACCCTCGCCTAGCGATAAATCGACGTAGCGCTGCGAGGAAACCCTCCGAGGTTAAGTCGCTCACGACTTCAAGAATAGATCATCCAAGAATAGATTCCCTAAAAAGGGCAGTCCATCGCAGAAGGGGCGGTCAATTCGTCAATTTCCGCGACAGTCCTGTCGTCCAGAATAAATGAACGCAATTCTTTCACGCGGCTTATATAATCAAGCATATGTTCCCCCGGTCTTATGTAACATGTGTCAATTCTCACCTCCACTGGTCGATTGTCCCGAAGAGAAGGTCAATTAATGTTACGCAAGGTTCATCCTCCACGCTCCTAGGCGCGCCCATGGAGTTTATTAATCAATAGTTTAGTTAATGGCCTCTCATAATACGGTAGCACCGTCTTTCGCGCTCGTCGACAAGCACGGGCGAACTGTGAGATCGGCACATTGTATCCATCAAACCATGACACGCTGTCGTTGGCCTCGTGGAGGAAGATTCGAGAGGACTGTGCAAGATCGGCTGCGGAGACGTTTAATGAGTAGGACTCTTAGCTGTCGAGGAAACGTTGGTCAGCAGGGATATCCAAGCTAACCGGGGGTTGGACAGCTCCCAACGCAAAGCATTTATTTCGCGCCTCATTTCTGTCATGGCAAGGAATACATTGTTTTCGCGGCGCGTTCCCCCTCCTTCTCTTTCTTTGTCAAGTGCTTCGCGTTCCTGCGATAAAGCGTTGCGCTCATTACGCAGACGCGTGCTCTTGGCGTCACGGATTCGGTGAAAAGCATCGCGTTCTCTGTTTATTTCGGCGCGTTCCTTTTCTAGCGCGCCACCTTGATTCCAAATACGCTTCTCTTGCTTGGCTAGAACTTTAACGTAAGGTCTCTAGCTCGTCTTCATTAAGCCTCACGTTCGCGCCTTCGTCCCCCTTCTTCTCGCGGGTATTCATGATGGACCACGTGAGGATGAAATTATCTTATCCCACCGCTATCACCAGTTTGTTACGGCTTGCCGATTACCGTAGCTTAGAATCGCCTCTAATTGGCATATGACGTCGATTCCAACACAATTTGCATTAATCGCCAGTTTAACGGTTTAGAGTTGAAGTTTTATTTCTTGAAGGGTATTTAGTAATCGATAAAGTTAAACGGCGCAAGAGGTATCATTTATTCGCAAGGTCCGGTTTTTATTAAGCTTGGCGCTAGACACGAATTTGTGAAATAGTCATTATGGTCGACTTGGAATTGTTCCACAGTTGCTCGCCCGTTCCGATAAAGAACAAACCGCGCGTGCACCTGAGAGCAGGTCTCGGCTTATGATTGGACAAGAAGTGAGTATTTGAGAGCAACGAACACATTTATCGAGATGACTCGGTGATCCGAGGTGCAGATAATGACGATCGGCGAGATAGTTTGCTATTCGGTCATGAGATAACTCCGAGTTGAGACACGTTTCACAGAGAGCCTTCTGGCTCACGCGGTTCAAGTAGAGTCGCGACAGAACGAGCCGTTGATCCAAACGCGATAAGCCTCGCCACCCATAGCGTCGTTGCGAGACAATACCAGAGCACATAATAAAAGATCACGCTATATTCCGATCGATCGATTCATGTTAAGTTGGAAGCGGTTACTCGAGTCGCGGCGACCTCGCAATATTAATACGTGAAGCGCGGCTTGATTTAAAACACGTCCATCCAGCACGCGGCCTAAGGTGCCGCCGTGGCAGAGTATGTTGAAGTAATGCTCTCTGCGCCTTAAGATGGCGTCGCCCAGGTTCCACGTGACCGAGAGTGCTTGGCAACATGGATTAGGGCCGATACAATGGATTTATTAGAGTAACTCACTACAGCAATTCTTTGCCCATCAGCGTGGATTGGTGTCTTCGGCAGTCCATGTAGCACGTCTCAGTAATTTGGATGGAGACTCTGTTCGTTATAGAATCTCATACTGACTTTTAGGAAGAAGGAGGCGAATGAAAGGATGTGATTGAGGGTGTAGAATAACTCCTGTTCGTTTGCACTCTGATATTTATTTAAAATTGTCAGCTCCAAATTCTTACAAATGATGTCTCTGGATGTGTCGCTGACAGCGAGTATTCGTTCTTTGTACAATTTGATCGTTCGACTATTTCTCTTACGTTATTAGCAGCAATTTCTATTACACTTGTCTTATACTCGTCTAGTGATGCTTTGTTGAGAACGTGGTAGTGGATTATTTCAGACTATTGACCGGGCGTTAGTTATTTATTATCATTTAATCACAAATGCGCTACAAAAATCTACTTTTGCTAGTGTTAGAATAAGCTAGTTACTACGAGTTAGTTATTAGGTTCTACGAGTGAGTTATAAAAGCGTAACACCAGAAATTATTATAAAAATTACATGAAAATAATATTCACCAAACACTGATGTCGCGTCACGGCAGTCCGCAATCCAAAAATATAATTTTGGGAGGGGAAAAGCCGCGGCTTACGGGGATCTCAGGTTCGATTGAACCTGATTTAATGATGCCACAAGAATCGATAAAATGGTAGGCTTGGAGATATCGTAAGGCTTGTCTCCTGAATGATATAAATATTCTGTGAAGTCGCGTCAGTATAAGTAAGGCAAGAAATCGTCGGACGATTTCGCGGAATAATTATTTCACAAATTTGACATTGTTCAAATCTTTCTTTAAAGAGCGAAGATACGCAACATGCACTACGTAACCACGTAGAGTACGGATTAATCGCCAAGATTCGATCATCGATGGGTGCGCGTGAACGCGGAGACGTGGGACACATGTTAAGTCCAATTCATTGGCGGAAAATTTCAATTACCGGAATGTGAAAAGAAGCTGTCTTACCTTGAGAGCTCGGCTAAATGTTCTCTGATGTTTCCGAATGCTAGCGGAAAGAAGTGATCGGGGAGGAAGGCTTCTGTAGTTTCCTGGATGAATTCACTTGTTGACTCGGCTACAGCTGTTCTCTCGCACGAGCGATCACTTTTCGTTAATGTTTTAATGGTGGTTATATTATTAGTATGAAGAGTTAGCGAAAAGGGGCATCCGCAAAGCACACTCGAAATTAATTAATTAAATATATATTTAATAGCAGTTGGTACATTAATTAGTGGGTTGCTAATTAATTCTGTGAGAAAACTTGCTTCTAAGTTAATTAGAAAGGTACGAACTTACAATTGTTACGTCCAAGCTCCGCATGCATGGAGTTGAGGAAATGAACGCAATGGGAACCGGACCGTTTTGGTCGCATCCAAGTGTTACGTCTGAGTTCATAGTTTTGTGTGATTCGTTATCATAGATCTCAATACGCAAGTTAGATTAGCGCAAGTTAGACTCGGGATTGCGAGATCGTCACGATAGTAGACTCGTTGTCACGCTACGATCATTTCCGACAAGTACAAAACGCGCATGTACCTCTACGCAGGTACCACAATTTGCGATCGGACGCATGAAAGAGGGAGGGGGAAGGGAGGAAGGGAGCTTCTCGCATGTGAAATGGCTCTGAAGTATAACATGTAGTACAAAAAATTTTCTGATCGACACGGTGCAAATAGACTCGCAATGTCATGCAAACTGAATCGGAAATCCAAGCGCGGTAGGCATCGTCCACAATATCGCGGCGCGCACTCCCAAATTAGGGCACATACTAATCAATCATCATGCGCCTGATTAGCGAAACGAAGCATTAATCGTGCACCCGCGTCGGATTTGTCGGATACAAAGTCGCGACACGCGGTATGTGACAAATGAGCAAGAGGTGACTCAAGCTCAAATATGACGGCGTCCATGCGCCACGTGGCTCAGAGCGCCAGACAATGCTATCGTGACAGATGTTAGGTCGAATAGAGTTCACCCTGTTGTTGGTTAATCTTGAGGGTCTCTATGACAGTCGATGTGGCTTGATGATGTTCGAGTTTTTGGTTTGATGTTACGTTGGTGTATCAGTGAATACGTGTTTGGAAAGTAAGAGAGTGATGGTAGGAACACGATCGTTATAGCTGAATTCTTGGAAATTATATATTGGGTGGATCCATATATCCGCTCGGTTTTTGTTAGTAGTGAAAAACGGAGAATATAACATTGATTAAAAATTCATCCTTTGTATGAAAAAAACTTGTTTTATTTTAGCCTTCAAAAACCGAGCGGATATATGGATCCACTCAATATTTATTATCTTATACCCGATATAACAATTAGTCGCATATGGACTTATGGTGTTACCCAGGGCAGTAACTCCAGTCTTATCGTCAGATCGTCTTATCATCAGATCTTATGCAGTTACATTTGGTTATTGCTATGATTATTATTATTAATTAATTATTACTACTATCTCTCAATTTATCTCATTATATTCGTCGCTACCCAGCAAACATGATGACCTCGATTTGTCGTCAGATTTTCGTCAAAAGTTATGTCATTAATAATCAAAATATAACGTCAATGGAATGTAAAAATTACGTCGAAGTATCACATACCGATGACATCATTTAAGTTCGCCAGAAAGACGTTATTTGTGATCAAAAATAGATGTAACAAATACGTCACATTTACGTATTATATACGCTTTGTGTAGCGTCTCCATATACAGATAAGGATACAATAATTTCAGTTCTTTTAAATATTAAAAAGAAATTTATTTATTATAAAAATTGAGAACATTTTGAGGATAAATTTTTGAGAGAACAGTTTTTCGTAAGTATATAAAGTTTAAAGTAACCACACAAGATATAGTAATAATTGTCTGTAGTACAAAAAAAACAAACATATTTCTTTTAATAAATCGTACGCATCACATACATATATTTATATATTATATAAATAAAATATTTAAATAAAAATAGAAAATAATATATTCTCATTCCTAGCAAACAAAGTAACAGTAATATAACATCTCAAAATGACTAATAATTAATGTTTTAATTTTTCACTCAACAATGTAACTGTTATGTACAAGGCATGTTATATACAGTTATTATTGAGTGGGAAATTATAATATATTTATATTATGTTCTTGTTGTTTTGCTGAGATTATTGAATAATATCACAAGAAAATCATACATCATATATAAATATAAATAAGTATATAAATATAAGTATTACAAATTAAAATCAACTTTTACACACATTAATGTGGAAACATGTATCTTTCTCATTTGAAAATTTTTTAGGAAAAAAGCTATAATAGTATGTCTTATAAAGACCTTTCCTTTCCTTTCAAGAGATTTCAACAATAAACATGTACTTCCATACATTATGTGCATAAAAGTGGAAATGATATATGTTTGTTGTTGAAAGGAAAAACAAAACACTTACTGTCTATATGTGATAGCCTCCAACATTCCAAATCATGTAATTTATCAATAACAAAAATTTTTAAATTTTTTGAAGTAAAAGAATAAGAGATTCATAAACAAAATTTTCTACCTAATATTAAAATTATATCATTCTTTAAAAAATTATGAATTTTTATAATCTGATCATTAATCATGCAGTAACAATCTGATTTGGAATATTGGTGAACGATTGAAACAAAATCTTTAAAGTAAACCTTTTTGAACTGTTTGTAGTTTAATATTGCTAGAGGTGATGGCCCCAGATTATATTGCATTAAAAACATAATGGAATACAATTTAGATGGTTCGTTTTGTGTTGAAAAAGAATTAATTTGTTCTAATTTGTTGCAAATCTCAATTAATGGCTGCTTTGTATTCTTTATAAAACGAAATAAGTAGCCTAAAAAATTTTCAAATAAAAAAGCTGCAAAGTTGTCGAGTTTTCCATATCTCAAAATTAGTACTGTTTTCCTATCGATAGACTATTGTTACGCCACGATTCTTTTCTTCGGCTCCACGTCGCGACTATGATTAGCGTCTGCGAGACTCGAGCGGAGCCTTCTGATAACGGTCTGACAGAATTGAAAAGAGGGACCGGACAGGCTCCGCGAAAACTCGTAAATGCCCGGAAGGAATAACAACCTTAATGCAGACTCGAAAAGAGACAAGATTGCAAAAGACATTATAAATGCACCGAAGTCACGCAATAGTAAAAATCTAGGCTTTGTCATCCGAGACTGACTAACAATTTCATTTTAGAATTTCGGTTCTTTCCGTCCCCCTTCAACGAAGGGGACAGATTAGTCACTGTATACATCCCCGGAAATCCCACACCTTACACCGTCCTCCACAAGCACCTCATCCCGATGTGCTCCTGCAACACTTTCCTCGCCTCCCATACTCGTTAACCCTTTCCTCTCCACATACACACTCACATTCTCACAACTACATTAGTTAACCAATCATTTTACCATAAACAAATCGAAACAAATTGTAACTAGATTAATAATATGTTTTTTTTTATATATATACAAATATGTATGTTCTGTATAAATCTAATAATAATATTTCCTTTAAATAAATGTAAGTTTAGATTGTAAATGAAATTTGCCAGCTTCCATTTATTTGTTAAATCATCACTTGCATTCCTTTCCCTCTAATACCTGAGATCGCACGAGGTCCAGTCCCGGATCAAAAGGATTAAGTTCCTTGACCTAAAAGTAGGACCGACGTTCGCACTGTCCTGCGGAACAGGTGTCATAGCGTCCCTTCGGACGTTGACCCATATTCCGGGACCGAAAAGGTACGTACGACTCACAGGTGTTCGCCTCCGCGCGTATACCTGTGAGATTGAGTCTAACCATCCTTCCATACCCTCTCCATTCTCCCTCATTGGCTCCTTGACCAAATTTCAAAGGGTTTGGACGTAACACTATTAGTCAACTCAAAATCTTAACTCTCAAGTATTTATAACCTTAAAATGAATCGATATATTTTTCACTTTGTATGCATGAAGTATTAAGAAATTTCGTAAATATAATAACTGTATCATCAGCAAAACGAATTAAATAAAGAAAAGCATCACCCATATGGTCATTTTTCAAAAAAATTAGCCATAACAAAGCTAAATGTCGGCTTTGTGGAAATAAATAGGAGATCTGGCAATATATCAAATCTTATTGATCATATGAAAAGAAAGCACCTAATTCAATGGAATCACATACTATCGATATCGTCGATGATAATGATAATCCTACCATTATCCTGCCATTATCAGGAAAGTAAATGTACAGCTTAATATTCCAAAAATGTTTGAGCAGTGTCAACTTTATCCACAAAATAGCGAACGTAAAAAATTCTTAGATGAAAATTAATTGACATGTGATTACGATTGATATGCATCCTTTCAATATTGTCACTCATCAAGGACTGCAATCATTTGTCAAAGCATTAGATCCGCGTTATCAATTACCAAGCAATACTTACGTGAAGACACTGATTTTTGAACGATATACCATATTACAAAATAAGCTAATAGAAGTTTTGAAAACAACTAGTTACTGTGCAATTACTACAGACCTATGGATATCAAAGGCGACAGAAGCCTATATGACTGTTACATCTCACTTATATAAGGGAGAGCTAAAATTAGCAACGTTGTCAACAAAATAATTGATTGAAAATCATACGACAATCAATATTAGCAAGGTAATTTATTACATTGCTTATAAATTATTATTTTATGAATTTGGAATAATCTAATATAATAAATAAATCTATTAAAAAATATTAAGTAAGTTTTATTATTATAGGTTCTGAGTGAGATATTCGATAAATGGGGCACAACCCAAAAGGTAATTTGTATTGTTACAGACAATACCCATAATATGATCAGTGCCGTGGATAATCTACGTATATGTCATCAGCCATGCTATGCTTTTCATAAGGCAAAATAAATGGCTGTTAAATATTGAATTATAATGATATTATGCGTTAATTAATATTAAAAAAAAGAATACCATATTATTTTATTATACATTAGAGAGGATAAAGTTTGTTTTTATTTAAAATATAATATAAACATACAATCAATCTGACTGTAAATGATGCCCTGAATTATATAGATCTGGACAAAATTTTACAAAATGTAGAAGTATTATTACTTACTTTAAACAAAGTATTCTCGCTGCAGACAAATTAAAAGAGATATAGAATTCTTTCAATCATAAAGTACTCAAATTGATTCAGGAAACTAAAAATTCCTCGCTAAAATAACACTTTATATATAGCAAAGCAGATCATAGACATATTAGAATCACTTACGATAACTCAAATTTTCTTACGCAGTAGGCCTTTGATATTATTATCAGAGGAAATATCAGTATCGAGCAAAGAATAACAAGGAATTAGGCGTTCAAGAAACGATACGAATAGAAAGAGAACTTCATTCGATGACAGATTTGCGACAGAGTCAGGAAAGTTCATCGAGCAAGGCGCTGAATACAAATAAATTACGAGAAACCTGTCAGATTTGTTATAAAGAAGGACATTTAGCTTCAAACTGCAGAAAATTAAATAATTTTGAAACAGATATTTTAATATGTTAAATCTGCAAGAAACGCGGACACAGCGCTGACAAATGTCGACTTCGCGACCATCAAGCATGACAATTCGTTAAGGGGATGCTGGAGTGTCCTGTTTTACCATTAATTATTAAAGATTCTTTTCTCTTAATTGTGTTTATGGATTGAAAAATCCTTCTCCACAATTAAAGTATCGACAACAACGCAATTCGCCAGTTACATTTGAATACGAAAAACGAAAGAAAATTGAAGACTTACAGTTTTGTTATCGGCTTCTGTAGTCAACACGTCAATATATGCTGCATAAGAGTTTCTTGCATGTTCATAAAAAGCTGGCGAATTGGAGAAAACCTGAAAGAACAATCCTATGTTTTTAGAAACAAGATAGGGGTTGGTTTTAGTGTAAGAGGAAAGAATAATCGAAAATTTCGTTTGTATATTACGAGTTTTATATATATATATATAATATATGTATACAATTTTAATATTGCATATTTAAACATAGGGATTATGCATAAATAGCTTAGCATTGATAACTTCTATCTGCAACGTATATATATTCACACATTATAGTATACGCAATATTGTATAATATTGTCTATATGTGTATTATATTTAAGTACACACACCACTAATATTTTAACATAATTAACTTCTACATCTTTTTATTAAACGTAGCAAAAAATGTTATAGTTACGTATATTATATGTGTAATATATCTATGTATAGCCAATACATATTACATCCTGACCTAAAATGACATTGTACAGGAAAAATGCTATTAGGGCCATGTGTCAATGTATACTATCAATAATTGAAAATCTATAGTTACGTATTTTCAGTACTCACAGTTAATATCGGTATATAGTATCACTTTTTCCAAAGGTAGTATAAAAGAAGGGCAAAGAGCTAATAACGTATAAAAGAATTTTAATTTAAATAAGCAAAATTAATACAAAACAATTAAAATAAAATAAGACAAACGTTTCAACTTCAATCGAGTCATTTTCAATGCAATCTTACAATAATATAAACATCATTCTAAATTAAAAATTCGTACATAATCTTACAATATTCTTACAATTCCTTAATATAAAATTTTTACTTTCTGTGTAATACGCTGCGAGTCATTTTTATCAAGAATTAACAAAGTCATAAGAAAATTCTGGAAAAGTAACTGTAAACAAAAAGAATTAATATTAATCACATAAAAATTAGTAATATGATAATGTACCTTAGTAAATCTGTTAAGAATCCAATAATACACAACGAGAAAAAAATGTAAAATGTGGTCCATTTCGTGGTACAATAAAATAGTCTTTTTAATTTAATAAGTTATTATAAGCAAAATCGCAAAGGTAACAAGCATCTGACTTACACGATGTCAAAAAACGAAATGTCAAGCAGAAAAACATTATCGAGAACGGAAAACGGAAAAATAGGGGAAAAAGGAAAGAAGATATTAGAAAGGAGAAAGAGAATGTATAATGTCAGAATACAAATCCGGCAAAGACTCCGTGTCATTTTGGCTATTAATCCCATGCTTCTGTTTTTTAATATGGACCATTTCAGATATCAACCTTTTATTATATGAAGGCTCTACATCTAATATTTCCACTTTATCCCATTTAAAGTTATGATTCTCCTCAATACGATAGTTGGAAATCACTGATGGAGATTTTGAACTTATATTGATATCCGAAACATGTTGATGCAATCTGGTCTTTAATTGTCTTTTAGTTTGGCCAACGTAACTGGCATCACAATCCTCACAAGATATTCTGTAGACCACATTTTGATTCTGAACGTGTTCTAAATCATCTTTTCCTCTCCTTATGAAACTTCTTAATGTGTTAGGAATAGTAAAAGCCAATTTACAATTAAACATATTAGCAATAGGTATAAATCTTTCGGATATCGTATTAACATATGGAATCGTAAAAAACTTCTTCTCAGTGTCATCTTTATTCTTATTAAAATTATTAATCTTATTAATGTGATATTTGATTCTATTATGAATAGTCGAAAAAATAAAACGTAACGGATATCCATTCTGTAAAAAAATCTTAATAGCGTCAATCAAATTATTTTGTTGGAATTTCGGATGACACAAACAAAAAATCTTATCCACGATTCCATAAATTACACCTCTTTTATGACAAAGTGGATGGTGTGAAATGTGTGTGGATGGAAATTAAGAAATCTGCCGGAAAAGGTTGCTTTCCGGTATATATCAAAAATGAGATTCCGTTCTTCAACAATCAACATCGTATCTAAAAAACTTATTTTCCATCAAGGCCAATCTCCATGGTGAACTGCAATCTAGTGTGTAACGAATTAAAAACATCCAAAATATCACAAACACTCTCAGACGGAGCGGCTAAGATAATATCATCAACGTATCGATAATAAAATAGCAGTCGACAAGGCAGCATTCCAATAGCCATTTTTTCAAAGTCCTGCATAACAATATTTGCAACAACAGGTGACAAAGGTGAACCCATGGGGGTCCCAAATATTTGCTTGTATATTTTTTTATTAAAAATAAAGACCATCGAATTTAGAACCATCCGAAAGGCAATCAAAAACTCGTCCAAAGGAATTTTAGTCTTCTTGGATATAGCATCCCACCTCACAACCACACTATCAGATGAAATCTATAGGTATATTAGTAAAAAGAGATACCACATCCAAGGAAACCAAAACAGAATCTGATTCCAGTTTAACATTCTTAAGTTTATTAATCAAGTCAAAGCTATTTTTTATGAAACTAGGAGGCTCTGGTATAGAATCTGTAATAATGTTATGCAAAAACAATGAAAGATTATATAATGGGCTATTTAAAGATGAGATAATGATTCTCAGAGGATAGTTTTGTTTATGTATCTTCGTCAAACCATAAGCTCTAGGAATGACCCCATCAGTCGTACGCAATCTCCGATACGTCAAGTCATCTATTAACCCTTTTCCTTTCCACCTACCAAGCAAGTTACGCAAATCAAACGTAAGTTTCTTTGTAGGATCTTTGGTTATCAATTCATATGTATTTTTATCCGAAAGTATCAATTCCATCTTGGATATGTAATCTAATTTATTCACTTTTTCCTATGATCAATATCATTTTAGGGTTTAGTCAAGATGTAACATATATTATTGTCAATATATGGACACGTGTTGCATATATATGTGTATGTATATATATATATATATATATATATATATATGGATATTCATGCAGATATTCTCTATGTCCATTTTTATGCAATATTAAAATTTTATATTATAATATATAATGTGTATAATGATATATAAAATTTAATTCTAACGTTATATATAAAAAGACATTCATGAGTACGAATTACAATTACATTTTATGTGTATTAATGTATGTATACACAATGACACAAAAAATATTATTCTATTATTGACATATTAGAAGACATATAAATATAGTGAAGACATATAAACAGTATCAGGCTGCTCCTCGCCCTGATGAAGTGAACTGCAAGGCTCACGAAATGTTGGCATTCCAAGAATGGATCTAGATACGGAGAAAACCCGCGAAACACACAACAGTTATATGTTAGTGAATTAATGATATATGCAATATTAAAATTATATTTTGGGTACATTATTGTGTATATGTACATTATAATAGGGGAGAACGGGTGGTGGCGATCACTTAAGAAAATTTATTAATATTTTCAGTTAAAATTGATTTTTTTCTCAAATTTGTTGCAGAAGCATACACTACAGGATTATAGCTTTAAAGAGAAAACCATTAAAATAATTATTAGATGCATTACATTTTTATTTATCGATGTAAAAGATATAGCAGTTTTGATCGGTGTGGCCCATCTATGAGGGCTCAGAGCGATCAGGCTGCGGGTTATGGTAATCGGGGTGAAATCATGACGAGTCTATTTTGATTGGGCATTTCAGTTGCAAATCATGAAAATCATGTTTTATAAATCAATTATGTCAAAAAATTCGTATATTAAACTATTTTTTAATTATAATAACAATTTCAACATGTATTATTCGAATAAAAAGCGACTAATTAAGTATTTTTTTTCTTTACACTTTATTTTGTAGGAACATAAATTGGCTCATTGCACTTTCAAATTATTACTTTTTCACAATTTTCATTCATTAAATAAAATAAACTTCTCTCTTACTAACAATAAGTAACTGGTAATTAATATATTAAATTCTTGTAGATTTCTTTAATAGCCAACATACTTGTAATCCGAAATTAAATTTAATAAAGTCGAAAAAATTCGTTATGTTGCACATGTTAATGCTCGTGTGATTAAAATGCATCATAAAAACGAACGTGCTTTATAATTCAAAACATATGAAAAGAAGAGCATAAAAAACCGCTTTAATATATTAAAGCTTCGAAATCACATTAATTGTTAAGTTTTTTGACAGCTTTTCATCAGTCTTGAATCTTTATATTTACCATTTTATTTTTTTTTATCTTCATAGATGCTGTTTCCTTTTTTTCTTTTTTTATTCGTTTCGTTTTAGGAACTTCTTTATCATCGACTTTGGAAATCTTTTTCTTTCCTATTTTATCTTTTTTTGAAAGTCCTTCATCTTGAGTAACGTCTTTCTTTTCTTGTTTTATTTTTTTATATTTAAATATATTTTTCTTGCCCTTTATTTTTTCAATCTTAGCTTCACGTTTCCTTTCTTTCTCTTCTAATTGTTCTTTCAATGGAGAACTTGTGTACAAGATATTTCTGCTTTCTACCTCTTTGTGTATTTAGTTTTGATAATATCTTTTGAGTTTGCAATGAAAAAATTAATTTAATATTAGCAGTATTTGTCAAGGGCATAACTACAGTATCGTTTGCAGATTCTAATAATGTTTTATTATCATTTGAAATCATCATATCATTGTCAACTATCATATCATTTACGTATTGATTGTATTTGCGAAACTGTATAACTAGAATCTGTTTCTATATTATTGATACATCCTGCTTTTTCGGAAGATAATTCTGCTGTTGGATTCATTTTTTGTTGATCTCTCTCTTCTGTTTGTAATAGTGCATCAGCAGCTTTAAAGTCTTTTGAAAAAATTCTTCGGTTTAATGGATAGATTCCTGTAGTTTTAAATCCTGAAATTCCTTTTTCAATCGAAGAGACTTTACAATAAGCTTTATTAACTATTTCAGCTAGATCGTCGTGAGAAATTTTTTTAAAAGTCTTCTTTCTTTAGAAATGCATCGCATTACTTACGACAAGCAGCTTTAAATGGTCCAAAAAAGCATACATCTAAGGGTTGTAATCTGTGAGAAGTATGTGGCATAAGTGAAAGCATTACAATGCTATTTTCTTTGCAATAATTGTAAGAATTTAAAGAAATATGACTGATATGGTTATCTAAAATTAGTAAAATTGGGTTGTCTTTAGTACACTTTACATAATCTTTAAAGTGATACAACCATGAAAGAAATAATTCCGTATTGGACCATCCATTAGGTGAGCATTTGTATGTAGCTCCAATCGGACCATTTTTTGACAGTGTATTTTTCACTTTTTGGCGAGGAAAGATAAACATAAGCGGGACAAAATTACCCGAAGCACTCATGGCACAGATTAGCGTAACATTTTTACCTCGCTCTGCAATAACAATAGAAGCAACACACTTCTGACCTTTCTCAACAACAATGTTTTCTGGTTGTTGTACATTAGAAATGCTTCGTCCATAGAATGTTTCGTCCATATTCCATATTTTTGTTGGTGAAAAGTTATATTTTTCATAAAGCAATTCCAGATTGTCGAAGAAAATATTTACATCACTCTCATTGAAAGATGATCACTCGATTAATATTAGTTTGTTCAGGTTTGCGAACAACCATATGAATTCTTTTCAAAAAATTGTGAAGCCAATCTTTTCCAGCTAATTTTGTCTTGTTTGTTGAATTTGTTTGGAATATGATTCTGCTCTGCAAAAGAATAAGCTCCACTTCGTATTTGCAATGCAGTTAAACCATAAAATAGTTTCGCCAATGTTTTAATCTCTTCAGCCATATCGTTTTCTTACCATAGCCATATCACTGGTGCAATAACTGTCTTCCCACCCATTTTCGGATCAATTATTATTCCTGTTTGTACTCTCTCTCGTAGTGTACTAAATGGAATATTGTAACTTTTTACAGCTTGGCGTATTGACATGGTTCCTTCAGTAATCGTTTTCACTGTTTTGTGTAAAGTATCTTTATTCCATTTTCCTTTATTTGTAGTTCTTTCTTTTTTTCGAAGCATCTAAAGAAACGATAAATTCAAAACTTCAATACACAATTTTAATGTAAAAT
Organism: Acromyrmex charruanus; assembly: GCA_017607545.1. NCBI lineage: Eukaryota > Metazoa > Arthropoda > Insecta > Hymenoptera > Formicidae > Acromyrmex > Acromyrmex charruanus. The sequence goes on from JAANIC010006441.1 coordinate 70,814, forward strand.
GTATAAGTACTCTATAAATTTATTGTAAACAACCATTCAGAAAGTGGTTACATATGGAGAGAATCATAAAAATCAATCTTTAAATTGTTTTGTGCATATTTTTTATGTAATTGAATATCAGCTCATCTTACTTGTTCACTCGAATAATCAACAATTGTTTTAATTATAAATTAGTATGTTAAGCAAGTTATGAAGCAATAAGCACTTGAGTTACCTTTTTTGCGGCACACGTCTGCTGCGCACGCCTGCAGAGCGTTGCGACCCGCGCTCCATCTTCATGACCTCGATCATCCGCGTAGTAAAAAAATATAGAAATTAAAAAAAAGATGTAGATAATTAATATTCAATTTTTTAAATGAAAGATTTAAAGAATCAGATTACATTTAGTAATCATAAAATATAGTGTACATGTATTTAAATATGCTAGAAACGTTATTATAATAAACGTTATTATAATGTCATTACTTCTTATATAAATTGTTACTGAAAATTTTCATCGAATATATCTTTTTTGTAGTTATTCATATAGTCTAATAATATATTATTTTAAATAAACTTATGTAGGGATATCACAAGGACAAAGATGAAAGTCTCAATGAGTTTTCAATAGAGGGTTTTAATGAGAACAGAAACAATACAGAACGAACGATACTGAACGACTGACTCCTCGGACGCGCATGCTCGAACCCGTCGCGCCAGCTGCCGAAAAACAGAAAACTATCGTTTCCCGCAAGCGGCGAATGACAGTACCGTATCACGTACTCGTGAACCGATGTCACACATTTTCCGCGGGCCCTACATCTCGGCCATTCTGCATAGGCATCGGTCCCTGATGCCCGTCTTCATTGTCTGTATCTTCGCCTGAGGTATCAACATTCGAATCGCATTCAGTTACTAACCATCGTTTTATGTTGTCACTTGAGGTAGTAGTTGACCGAGGTCCTTCATGTTCTCCTACCTTACTCACTACATAACGGTCACCGCGTAGCACATGAATAATCTGATATGGACCTAGGTACTTCGGATACAACTTACTTCCAGGTGTAATTTGGGTGCGCTTTATCGCTACTAAATCGCCTATTGAATAAGTATTCGGTCGCTTTCTTTTGCGATTATAAACACGCTGATTTTCCTTTTGAACCTTTTCTATCGCAATCTTAGCCTGTTCACGCAAAGTTTCACGCTTTTCTTGCAGCAATAGAATCGTTTCATCCTCTATTATTTGTTTTAACTCGAGATCATCTTTTAAACGCATGTTTTTCCCAATTAATAGTTCAAAGGGCGATAGACCCGTACTACGCGACATAGATGAATTAATATATTGTTGCACGCGATCTACAAATTTATACCATGTTTCCGGATGTGGAGCAGAAAGTTTAGTTAGAACTGGAATTACGATTCGATTGATGCGTTCGACTTGCCCATTTCCGCGTGGTACTCCTGTGGCTATCAGGATATGTTCTATTTTTTCATCGGCACAATACTTTTTAAACGATTTAGAGGTAAATGCAGTACCTCGATCCGATACAATCTGACACGGATTTCCGAATATAACAGCTTGTTTTGACAATCGATTTATTACCTCTTCCGCTGACGTTGACTTCGTCGGGTATAGCCATGTAAACTTCGTAAAGGCATCTACGACTACTAAAATATGCGCGTAACTTTTTTGGGTACTCGGTATGGGCCCCAAATGATCAATATGATAAGTTTCTAACGGTATTGCGTTCTTCGGGATGTTTCGCAAAAATCCTTCTTGTTTCCCGTGTTTCCGCTCAGCAAGAATGCAAGTGATACAATTCTTTATAACCTTATCTATTTTTTTTCGCATTTCCGAGAACCAAAATTCACGCTTTAAAAGTTGCTCCGTCTTTCTCACTCCGAAATGACCTCTTTCGTGTGTTTGTTTTATAATATCCACTTGCATTGATTTTGGAATCACGAGAAGCAAATCACCGTCGCATCTCTTATACAAAATATCATTCCGCAAGATATAATCATTGCACGCTTTGTTTTCGACTGATTCGATAATCTGCGTTAACGTTTTATCATCCCGTTGTGCGTTTGATAATCGTGCTACAAGACTACTATTATCTTCGCGAATGTACATAATCTCAGGTAAATTTCGACTAAGGGCGTCGACATGACGCATTGCCTTTCCGGATCTATGCTCGATCGTACAATCAAACTCTTGTAGTAATAGTGCCCATCTTGCGACGCGTACGCACAAATCTTTTTTACTCATTGTAAGAACAAAGGCATTACAGTCCGTAACAATTTTAAAGGGTATACCTAAGAGATATACTCGAAACTTATTCAGCGCTCTAATCACAGCAAGAACTTCGAGCTCATAACTTGAGTATCTAGATTCGGCCTCAGATGTTTTCCAGCTCGCATAACACACTGGGTGAAATAATCGATCTTGATCGTCCCGTTGACATAAAATTGCTCCGAAACCATAACTAGATGCATCGGTATGAAGTTCCGTATCTGCACCCACACGATATAACTTAAGTAGTGGTTCCTGACTTAAAATAGTTTTCAATTTCTGAAACGCATTCTTCTGCTCATCGTCAAATCGGAACATTGCATCATTTTTAAGAAGATCAGACAACGGACGCGCTATTTCGGAATATGCCGGAATAAATTTTCTAAAATATCCGGTGAGACCTAAAAAACTTTGAACTTGTTTTGCATTGGTAGGAGTTGGAAAATTAATGACTACTCGCGTCTTGTGCTCCGAAGGACGCACACTTCCATTCTCGACGATATAACCTAAGTATTCAATCTGATTTCTTAAAAATTGACACTTATTCCAATTTATATTCAAACCATGTTCGCTCGCTGTAGTTAAAACGTCTCGCAACTTTCGCACACCATCTTTTGCGTTGCGTGAAGGAATTATCAGATCATCTAAATAAGTTAGGACAGTACCATTATTAATTAATTCTTGAAAAGTAGCATTTATAAACTTTTGGAATACTGCAGGCGAGTTGCAAAGGCCAAACGGGGCTTTTAGAAATTCGTAGTGTCCGTCTGGGACGATGAAAGCAGTATACTTGCAACTATTCTGAGTCAAAGAAACATGAAAGAATCCATCTTTTAAATCAATGGTGCTAAAAAAGAGCGAGTCTTGTAAGCGATCTATCTGATCATCGATCAATGGCAGAGGATACCGGTCTTTTATTATTTTCTTATTTAATTGCCTATAATCTACGCACAATCGCGTGTCACCATTTTTTTTTTTGACAAGCGTTATCGGACTAGCATATTCTGAAATACTGGGTCTGATAATTCCATCACGCAACCAATCATCGATTTGCTTACTTACTTGAACTCTTTCGGCAGGCGCAAGTCTTCGCGGACGCTGATACACAGGTATTTCATCTTTTAGTACAATATTCATTTTTACTTTAGTCTCCTTAATTTTTTGCGGCTTGTAATTCTCTATCAAATCTTTAATTTCATGTTTAACTAACGAATCTTCAATATTATCAATTTCAATCTGCCGTTGACTATCTACTTTACATCGAATTTCCTCAACATTTATGCTAAAGATCTCTGGTATATGGGTTTCAGAAGAATCTGTTACTTCATCAATATGCTTTGTTATTACCGCGTTACCTTTAGTCAATTCAATTTTCGCGTAGCTCAATAAATCCGAACCTAACAATAAACTATGATTCATGTATATGTCTGAGATTATATGTATTGTTAAATAATAGCTACTGCCGTCTACTTCCACGTTAATCGAGAAACTTCCTAACGTTGATATTCGATCTTTACTTAAACTTTTACAAGAAATCGCTGGCCCGGTTAACGGCGGAGATCCTATTTTAATATATTCTTCCGCTTTTATTAGATGCAAATCGCTACCCGGATCTATTAGCGCTACTAACGTTTTCTCTTTAATGTTTACAGCTTTATATATTTTTTGGTCATACAATACCGTATTACATTCGTTGACTTGCTTAACATCCGCACGTGTCTCACAATTAGCCGCTATATGTCCGAAGTCCTGACACTTGAAACACTTGGTGCCCTTGCTTTTGGATGGGCACTCTGCTGCCCTATGATTTTTTTCTCCACAATTATGGCATCGCTTGACGTCTGTTGATTTGCCGTCTTGCACTCTCGATCCTTCTCGCCGTACGTCCTTTCCTGGTTTCGTAGATTGGTTCTTCTGGCTGGATTTCTGGATATTCTTCATTGCTTCATATTGCGTCAGTCGTTTTCTTAAATCATTAATGCTTCTCGCACCATACAGTATGGTCTTGCTTAAAGGTTCATCTGGAATTCCCTCGATTATATACTGTATCTTAGCTTCGAGCTCAATATCGGCATGACTAGCAATTTCCATCATGCGATACATATATTCGTGATACGATTCATCGCTTCGTTTTCTTGTATGCGATAACTCTTTATGCACTGACTTGCTACTAACCGTCTTGGAAAATTCTTTAATTAGGGATTTTCTCAATTTTCTCCATGAAGTGGCACATTTTTCATACGATACAAATAATTTGGCAGATCCACGCAACAACTTTTTGGCATAAATTATCTTCTGCGGCTCTGACCAACAGCACACTTCACTCGTTTCTTCGAACTCTTCTATCCATTTCCGGATATTCTGCTTTCCATCGCCGCTAAATGTCTGCAGCGAATCCTCGACATCTTTAAAAGAAAGTGGCAATTTTGCCGCCCTTCTTCTCACTGTTGTCTCGTTCTCGTCATCGCTCGCGCTGTCGCTACTGTCGACATCTTCGTCACTTTCATCATCTCTCTCGTCTGCTTCCTCGTCCTTCGATTCCCTTTCATCTGCATTCTTCGGTAGACTCTTGTTGCGGGTAACTACCGCTCTTAATCGCTCACGCAACACAGCTTTACTTCCATTGACTTTCAGATTCAATCTTCTTAATTCTTCTTTCAACTCGTCAACGGATAATTCATCGACGTTCAACTCTGTTTCCGCCATGACACCTCTAGTAATAATGCTCACAAAATCGACGTAATCTCACACACCAGAGTGTCACCGACAGATTTTTTCGCTAACGCCACACACGACTCACTTGATCTAGATTCAGATCCCGGCTGAGCCCCCAAGTTTGTAGGGATATCACAAGGACAAAGATGAAAGTCTCAATGAGTTTTCAATAGAGAGTTTTAATGAGAACAGAAACAATACAGAACGAACGATACTGAACGACTGACTCCTCGGACGCGCATGCTCGAACCCGTCGCGCCAGCTGCCGAAAAACAGAAAACTATCGTTTCCCGCAAGCGGCGAATGACAGTACCGTATCACGTACTCGTGAACCGATGTCACACATTTTCCGCGGGCCCTACATCTATATCTTTTTTGTAGTTATTCATATAGTCTAATAATATATTATTTTAAATAAACTTATTTTAAATAAACTTATTTTAAATTATTTTAAATAAACTTTATATTAAGTAAAACATTAGATAAAAAGAAATGTATATTATTCTTTAGAATCCTCGTGATCGGTCCGATCCGCTGAGCGTTGTGACCCTCTTCTCCTCTACATATAAAATATAAATACATTTACAACTGCTTTCATATGAATTTGACCGAATGCCTTTCGGATTAAAGAATGCGCCCGCTACTTTTCAACGATTAATGGATTTAGTATTATCAGGATTGCAAGGCGAAGAGCTATTTGTGTATATGGATGACATTGTCATCTACGCTGCTTCACTAGAAGAACACGAGAGAAAATATAATTTGATAGAACGATTGCACAAAGCTGATTTAAAATTACAGCCTGACAAATGCGAATTCTTGAAAACCGAAGTTATTTGGAGCATGTAATTAGTAAGGATGAAGTTAAACCCGATCCGAAGAAATTAGAAGCTATAAGAAGCAATTTCCAAGGCCCAAAACACCCTCCCAGAAGTATGCTGCACTCCCAGAAGTATGCTGCACGCGTTCCTGGGAGCCCCTCAGTTATGGCCTGTGCAGGACACCCGGAGGGGTTTTAGTGGGTGCAAGCCCCACATAACCCCGGGCTCTCCCCCGAGGCCCGGGGTATGCGTCAGGCATTTCCCCTCCGTTACCAAAAAAAAAGGCCCAAAACACCGAAAAATATCAAACAATTTCTTGGATTAGCTGGATATTACCGAAGATTTATACTAAATTTTTAAAAATTAACCAAACTCCTCACCCATTTGTTAAAAAATGACACTAAATTTCAATGGACAATAGGATCAAGAAGACTCTTTCCAAGAAGAAATTGTGCGAAGAACCTGTCTACAATATCCCAACTTTTCCTAACCTTTTATATTAACTACTGATGCTTCCGAAATAGCGATTGGAGGCATCCTATCACAAGGGGAAATAAATAAAGATCGACCGATAGCATATGCTTCGTGAACTCTAACGAAAACGAAATAAAATACGACACTTATGAGAAGGAAGCTTTAGCCATAGTACATTGTGTCAAGCATTTTAGATCTTATCTATATGGACAGAAATTTACTTTGGTTACGGACCACAAACCTCTTCTCTGGTTTAAAAATGCACAGGACGCAAACATGCGAATACTACAATGGAGATTAAAATTAGCTAAATACGATTACGACGTGGTATATAAAGTAGGCAAAACTAACGTAAATGCATTATCACGAAATCCGGTAAATCTTGAAAAAGCGAACTGCAATACAATTAATCACCACAAGCCTTTGAACCTTAACGATCCAAAAGATGCAGAAACAATTTCTAAAATGCTAGAGAAATCAGATGAGGAGGACGAAGAGGACGAGGATTTTAAATTATATTTGACTGATGACGAACTACTTGAAGACTTATTTCCAGACGATCATCCACCTGAAGAGGGTACGAATTCAGCACACGAAAGGAGACAGAAAAACTACAAGAGCCACAAGCTATGGAAAAGGCTACAACGCGCAATATTCCTCAACATAATAAAATGCAGACTCAAAGCCAAACAGCAAAAAATAGAGATGCCCAGGATAAGCTACCCAGAGATTTCCCACAACAAGAGAATGAGACGGAAAGAAAATAAAAGACAGAAATGACTCATTGGAAAAGGCGATGCAGAAAGCGACAATGAAGAGGAAAATCAAGAAAAAGAAGAATTTGAGGAAGGACATAAAATTCAGAAATTAAAAGGAAAAACAGAACCTATTATTGTTAACGACCAAAACAACGTGCCATGGAGCAATATCAAAACCGCATTACAATTAGTTTTTATGGATTCAACAACCAAATTAATTATATGCAATGGACTAGTGAAATACCCACCTAAAGATCTTCGATCTACGATAATCGAAGAAATGCATTGCTTACCTACGGGAGGACACCGAGGTGTCACAAAGATTTATAACAGAATAAAACACAAATACCATTGGGAAAATGTAAAGTCCGATGTTCAACGATATATACAACAATGTTTACAATGTCAGTTAAAAAAACTAGTTCGAGTAAAAACCAAACAACCTATAATAATCACTGATACAGGATCATCTTTTGACAAAGTAGTCATGGATATCGTAGGACCCTTACTTAAAACCGAAAGAGGTAACGAATATATCTTAACCCTACAAGATCAGTTGATCTAAATTTTGCATGGAGATACCCTTATCGGATCAAACATCAGAGACAATAGCAGAAGCCTTTGTCGACAGATTTATTTGCGTATTAGGAGCACCTAAAGCTATATTAACCGATCAAGGAAGAAATTTTTTTAATCAATGAATTAATGAAGAAAATAACAAAAATATTCAGAATCCTTAAATTCCGTACAACTGCATTTCACCCTCAGTCAAATGGATTCTTAGAATGATCACACCACGCATTAGGAGAATACTTGAAACAATACGCAAACGAGCAGAAACATTGAGACAGCTGGATTGGCTTAGCCATGTTTAATTACAACACTAGCGTCCATGAGGCTACAAAACATACTCCATACGAACTAGTGTTCGGTAAAATAGCAAGAGTACCGTCAAATGAGCTCTTCAACTCTGAAGACAAATTAGCTAATTACGATGATTATCTAATAAATTTAGTTACACAACTGCATGCAATCCAAACAAATGCTCGTGAAAATATCATAGAAGCTAAAGTTAAATCAAAAAAACATTACGACAAGAAAATTAATCCACAAACATTCAAGCCTGGAGATCATGTATTTTTATTAAAGGGACCAAAACCCGGAAAATTTGGAGATCAATATACCGGATCTCATGAAATCTTGGAAATTTTAAACAAAAATAATGTTAAAATTAAAATAAAGAAAAATAGTCGCATCGTTTATCCTAACGTTTGCGAATTTCTCACATTAAACCAGTTTATAATAATTAAACAAATCAAATCGACATTTCAGATGATGGATTGCTGCATCAAAGGAATAACTGTCATATTTATATTAATAATATGGACTCAAGGAACTTACGGAATAATAGGATATGACTGTGGCTTCGCAGCAGCAAATTTAACTACATTATCATTATTAAACGTGGAAGAGTGTGATATTCCCCCACAGAATGTAAACTCTAACAAAATCTATATACAAGTACTTCAACTCAACGACTTTAAACCTGTGAAAGTAATACAATGTAAAGTCGAAATAGATCGTAAAAAGATGTGGAATGTTTTCACATACGATGGATATATGTAATGGGCAATTCTCATATATAGCCGATGTATCTCGAGATGCATGTCGACGCATGCATACGGAAGCTTTGAAATAGCCGGAACTCACATAAGAGGTCTGCTATCTAATCAGACTGCATCACGTCCAATAGTTTTGGCCGGGCATGTTGACAATGACAGTGTATGTACCGGCAGTGCTTATTCCGATCCTTACGGAAATTGGGGAAATATCATTGTATTAGGCAGCCTTAAAATTACTTTACAAGATTATATTGCTGACGTTCGGATAAATACAAATCGTGTACACCTCAGATCAGAAGTAACCTGTGAACTGAGTTCCACTCATTGCACTGACATAGAGGGAGGGGATACCTTTTGGGATCCCGTACCTGTCGATCATTGCAGAGGTTCCGATTATAGCGTACTATACAATGGATATGCTAATAAAATACTTGATACTACCAATGAGCGATCTCAAATGGTCTACTCAATAACAACGACCAATATGATTCTCCCTTTAACTAGCACTGGAACATATACCACTTGTGGACATACACTTATTAGAACCGAACATCCGAAATTAATAATTTTCG
>JAANIC010006441.1:85044-90637 GCA_017607545.1 Acromyrmex charruanus
ATGAACCGTAATTTTATGCATTTTCGCGAGTCTGCTCTCTCGGCGGTATCTTGAACATGTTTAGTGAACAAAATATATTTTTCTTATCGGTACACATCTACATGTCCTTCATTTTTTATCCTCGCAAAATATCCAACACTGTCGTTGCGTGGATCTTGCACGTATAGCATGTTGACATGTTTCTCCTTCTTTTCACTGGTGAGTCGCAGAGAAAGGATCTGTTTATTCTCGATGCCGTACACGTTGATCGACAACCGTTCAACCGTTCGAATTTAGAAATGTCTTTTAAAGTCATTAGAAACTCAATGTTTGTGAGATTCAATACTATCGTATAATGCGGATATGATGATTCCCGATCCATATACTTTTCAGCCGGGTACAGCGCGACGACCACCGACCACGCGAAGCACGCATTGTCCGTCGTACGCACACTGATCATCTCGTTTCGTCGCTATTTCCCACGGCACTTTGATATGACATCTTGCGCGCATGGGATTTAATTTGTTCACATTGATAGTCAAATTCAATATACGCGACAATGCCTATCCGCTGTTGCGTTCCTGGAACTCTTCGAGCGATGCTAGAATAGGCTCGATGACGTGCTGCTCGTACCACTCGCGCAAATCAGTGTATCGGTATATCTCACTGTTCTTTGTAATTATGCTCTTATTAGCACGTTTAACCTTCGTCGCGAACTCACCGTTGAACAGTATTCACTTTTACACTACCGTGCCTTTCTGCAGCATCTCGCACACGCTCGAGCACTATTTCTCTCGCGTCTTTCAAAAATCACCGCGGGTCAATGTGATTAGAGCACCTGTCAATATATGGCTTTCAAACGCGGCGTCGCTCTCTCGCCAAACAAGATCTTTCGTCGCGACTCGCGTACTCATCACTCGCGTACCAACATGCACGAAACGTTTCTCTAATTAGAATTTTGCACCCGCGAGTCGCGATTCTCGCCACCACGGATTGTCTATATCCAACGGCGAGACGCAGATGCTTGGCACGACGAAGTTCTTCGAGCCGCTCGATGCACTCGTCGCATCGTTGCAGCCATGCGAAACACTCCACCAGAGTAGCGACCTGACCGCACTGTTCCAGCAGTTCGCGTTCCACTCGCTCGTGGTTTTCCATGTCTTTTTTTTACAGTCTTTAGATCACATCACACTCTTCCACGGAGCACTTGCACGTGATTCGTTCACACACGTTGCAGCACCGTGACGTATCTAGAATAACGTTCTAACACCTTTTCATTATGTTTGTTTGCGAAAGTGCACTGTTCACACTCAGAGCATTGATCATCGCATCTATCGAAAAACAGTTTTAGCAAGATCGCGATCACAAAACTCCATCCATATATTGTCAATAATCAGCAGTTCGACGCACTTTTCATTACCCGCGGAATCTTAATGCATATGCACCAACCTTGGCTCTTATCTGCGATTTTCTTCGCCCAATAATAATCATCCTTTATTACATTTTTATTCCACCAAATGTCTCTTTTCATACACATCGTCCTCGTAATATTTGTCTCTTAACCGTGGGTACACTTTCTGTCGCGCAAGTAAAGACCAGTTAGCAACGGGTTCTCTAATAACTATTCCATGTTTCTCACCACGTATACCTAATTCTCCATCGCGTAGGAATTGCACCGGCGAAATTCGCACACCTATGTCTCTTTTTTGTAGATTACCGAGAACATATAGCATCATCTACATTACAGTCTTTCCACATATTTTCCAGTGTTTTTTTTTTTTTCAATATGTGCAGTGTGAGCATTTGCGGAAATATAGTGTACATTGGCACTCTGCAATTCGTGCAAGACCGACCGCTTAGCGCGTCAATATAACCGATATCGTGCTTCCTTACAATATATTACAAGATACATTCCCACAACATCGGTGTCAGCCAAACGGATTATGCATGCTGCACATACAGTTAAAGCACCACTCGTTGTATAGTAGCACTGGATCATGCAGTGTTTAGTACGGCCGTTTAGTGCACGGATTTTGGAGACGGCACAAATTTCTCTGCTTAATCCGTATCGTGTTCGCTCAAATCACTAGCATAACCAGCTGATAACACGTCGTCTGATAACACTTCTTCGTCGGAATCTTGGTCCACTATTTCTTCAAAATCCATTTCTTCGAGCACTTCGAACATTTCGTCTCTAATATTTGCGAATTGTTCCAGATCCACGTTTCGAATATACTCGACTACGTTGGCTATGTTCTCAACGTTCGTACGATGGTTAGCCATATTTTTTCTATTATTCTTATTGTCAATAACCGAAACGACCGATTCGTTCGTATTTCAGGTTACCAACTGTGGTGTCGAGCACTTATGACTTGTTTCGTTACGTCCAGTCCACCAACCATTAGAAAATAAATCTTTTCAACGATATTAGAAACATAAGCAAAAACATAGATCCTCAGAATCGCCAGATCCACAGCAATAAAATTTATGACAAAGGTTACAAACCATATAGAGAAAATCCTATTTATACACGATCGATTCAGTAAATACAAAGTCTAAATGTGGATCCTGTGAAGATAAAGACTCATATTTCCAAAAAAAAGTAAGTGTAAAAGCAAGTTGAAAAATGTTTTCTCATCAACAATAGGAAGTTGGTAAAATAAATGAGAGATCACAAAGCGTAGCTTTTTATTGTCGAGCATAAAATTTAAGTAAATACTTTCTAGACGAGAGAACGCATATTCAAGTAATAAAAGAAAAATCGATGACAAAAGAAAAGGGTACGTTCGTCTTGGAGTACTCGCCTTTGTGCGAATATCTGCACACCCTTCCACATTTACTGCAGAAGAGTTATGTTTTTTGTTTAGCAGCCGAAAACATCGGCGCTTCTCTTAACGCGTGGCGACATGTCGACCGATCTGATAGTGTATACAAACATTATATATAGCTTTTTTTCATTCAATCGTAAATATTAATTATGAGCGATAAGACATGGATTGAGTAAAAGAATATATACGTCGAAAATCGATCGAGCGCAAGGGATACTGTTCCTTGTCACCAGGTCTGCCAAGTCCACTACCATCGAAGGAAAAAGCGAGATATTGGGAATGTCCTGGTGAAAAAGCATCAAAATCGCCAATGTGTTGCTCATCATTAACGTCATCAATATCATCAAAATATAAATCATAAGATATCGCATTTAGAGTGACTAATACTTTTATTCTCTGCCGAAAAAGCGAATAGTAGTTAAAAAATTTTTCATTCTCGTTTTCCAGAAAGCGCTGCTAGCGATGTTCGATCGCATTCGAACGCTGTCGATCGCGAAAAAATATAAAAAATGAGAAAAAATCAGTGTAATAAGTGTAATGTGAATAAAAAAATTTTGTTCGCATTACTACATATGTCTTTTCTTCCCATTCTTTGCCTTGATGCGCTAAGAAAAACAGTATTGGAAAAACTGTGTCGAAAAAAAAGGACACTTGTACTCTATTAATACCTTTCTTCCATCCTTTCTCTAACTATGATCTTAAGTGTTTCATATGCAGTAAATGTATCCTAGATAGCCTCGCTATGGCAAAGGATGCTTCTCAGCGTCAATCTTTGCTGAATCTTGTCCGCGCGCGAGACTAACACGAAGAGCTGTACGAAGAGCTTAATATATTGCAACGTGAGTGATTTTTTTCCCCAACGTGCAAAAGTATTTTACCATTAACGCTAAATAGTAGAATACTTTTGTACGTTTATTAAGTGATTGGGTGATAGTGAAAGTGATAATATTGTGATTTAAAAAAAAAAATTTCGTCAACTTTCCTCCAGGATATTTTTTATAACAATAACAACAACAGCAATGACTAATTTACGGGATTTAATTGAGATCCGTTACGACTATCCCGTTGAAGGAGTAAGTTTTTTTTTTATTTGTATCAAATATTTTAATGAATTTGTGCTTCTTAGACCAGTGCAGATAGCATAAGGTAGGTGAAAAATTAAGAACAGGTCGCCACTAGGTGTAATCGGTAAAAAATAATGAGACGAATGATATATCCAAAATTAAAGCATTTTGTAGTGGGGGAAGGGGGTTGTGGGGGGGTTTTTAGGGGGTAAGAGTGGTTTTTCGCTATTTCCGGCGAAACTATGCCTCCGATCGGAAAATGTTGTGTGGCAATGTTGTAGATATTGAAAAGATCTACAACTTTTGTATATATAATTTTTGCACATAACCTCAAAATTTTTGAGATAAATTGAAAAAACCGATTTTTTCGTTTTTATTTTTTTTCTTGTGCAAAAAACATTTTTTTTTCACCATATTTGATGGAAACGTACCTTTTTATGGTCCAAACAAGCTGTAATTTTTCGGAATAAAAATATTCATTTTTTCGATGTATATTAATTAAAAAATTAATATTTTTATTCCGAAAAATTACAGCTTGTTTGGACCATAAAAAGGTACGTTTCCATCAAATATGGTGAAAAAAAAATGTTTTTTGCACAAGAAAAAAAATAAAAATGAAAAAATCGGTTTTTTCAATTTATCTCAAAAATTTTGAGGTTATGTGCAAAAATTATATATACAAAAGTTGTAGATCTTTTCAATATCTACAACATTGCCACACAACATTTTCCGATCGGAGTTTCGCCGGAAATAGCGAAAAACCACTCTTACCTCCTAAAAACCCCCCCCACAACCCCCCTTCCCCCACTACAAAATGCTTGAATTTTGGATATATCATTCGTCTCATTATTTTTTACCGATTCCACCTAGCGGCGACCTCTCTTTTCACCATTTCCATGTCTTTTCGAGCTAACTGCACTGGTCTATCTAACATCTTTTTACTTTTCTTTTTTCCAGTACCTTATGGTCGATAACGAGCCACAGGTCAGGCTACAATTGCGAAACCAGATGGGGATACAAATCATCCCTCAGTAAGAATAATAAATAAATTTATTTTCTAATTCGCTTTTTATAATACTTCTTTTAAATTCACTTTGTAATTCATTTTTCAGGATGTACCTCGTTATTATATTCAAATAAGAGGGTTTATAAATATCATCAATTGGCAGATGGTACAAGCTGACAGACAGCGGGAGGAACAAGTGGACATATGGGAGGAAGGTGACTTGTTCCTAGCTGAACTGTTCGGCCTCCGACCGTACGAGCCCGATCTGGAGCCGGAAGATTGGAATTATAAGTATCATCATTTTTTGTTTTACAGAAACGATGGCGTCTCAACACTATATATTTTTAAAATTTTTAATTTTCATTTTAATTTTTTTTTAATTAAATTTCTTTTATTTTTTATTTCATTAAAAAAATTTTTTTTTAATTAAAATTTTTTATTTTTTATTATAATAAAATATTTTAAAATTTGTGAAAAAAATATATGTAAATTATATTACTTGAATTTCGCATCTATTTGTTTTCTTTTTTCCTTCTTATTTCCGCGCTGCTAAATTACGCGCGTCGACAGCATCTTCGCACTCGACGGATCTAGAGAAATAGTCTTATTTTAGCAAAGAGAACTTCTAACAATTACAGATTTTCTATCAATATAAATTATTACACATATATTTTATATATACATATATCACTTTGTATACATTTCTTTTTTTGGAA
>JAANIC010006441.1:98453-114918 GCA_017607545.1 Acromyrmex charruanus
TATTGATGATGTAAAATTGATTTTTTTTTCAATATATATTACAATTTATATATATTTATAAATAGATAAATATTTATACAGTATTTATTTCTGTGTCTGGACATTAGTATTATATAACAAAATTATGTATAGTATTGAAAATATAAAATGAGCTCCTCCAACACCCATTCCTGTGAGGACGCAACCAATATAGATATTTTTTTGTCTCTTCGATTCTAATTTACTAATAATTTTGTTAATAATTTTGTTTTGTGATAACTATTATCATTCCTGATAATAAAATGTTAGCAATTTGGGACCAAATTGTCAGCAAACTCGATCAGATTTTGACTACAAAACCATCTGCATTTGATTATGAATTTGTCGACAAAGTCTGCTAACAGATTATGCCTGCAGATTGGTGACAGAAACCGAGCAGAGTCTGCTCAAATTAGGTTCTGCTCTTAATGTGTTCTCAATTTGCCGTTAAATTATGCAGGACTTTGTTCTATTTCTGCTACTAATCTGCTAGCATAATATGTCTAGTAGGTTTTGTCATATTTCTGTCGATTTGTTGATAATATCAGATAATACAAATTCTGTGTACAATTTGTTGCCTCTACAATCAAAAATTAGTAGTAGGTTCTGCTCAAAATCTGTCTCCGCAAGCTTTGTTATCAGCTTTGAACATTTCCGATTTTTATTAGTATACACACACACACGCACGCACGCACGCGCGCGCGCACACACACACACACACACACCACACACACACACACACACACACACACACACGTATGGATAGGGTTGCCATTTCAAAAAGTTAAAAACTAGAACTGACGAACCGAAAACCTCGGACATTTCGTTTGCTATCCCGGACGCATACATTTGCTTATCTTTTTTGATGCTTTAGAAATAATTATTTCATATATAAGCCTTTTAAATCTTTAGATAAATAATATTTCCATTAACAGGGATTTTTCTTTAATTAATAATACGTTATCAAAAAATATTTGACCTATTTTCTTAAGGGGTAATGGCACCTTGTGTGCCGAAAAAGTAGGGTTATTTTTCGGAATTTATTATGAAAGAATGAAAAGATTTATTAAAAAGCGGCTTGGTGCATATAAAAGTACATGTCTTTAACTACATAAACAAATTTTTTTCAGATTTTTTAAAAACAAAATGGCGGCGTATCAGCTCTCGCAGTAGGGCACTTGACTTTCCGCTGACCGCATCGGACGTACCGCTACAGGTCGCAATTTTGCACCTAGAATAAAAACCAAAATTTTTTCTTAAAATATAGCCCAAAATCTAGTGCACATCGGAGGATTTTGCCGAAAAATTGTTTTTAAAAGAAATGGCATCAATTTTGTTGTATTTTTGTTGTTGTATTTGCAATTGTATTTTTGCAATTGTATTTTTGTTGTATTTTTTTTCGGCAAAATCCTCCGATGTGCACTAGATTTTGGGCTATATTTTAAGAAAAAATTTTAGTTTTTATTCTAGGTGCAAAATTGCGACCTGTAGCGGTACGCCCGATGCGGTCAGCGGAAAGTCAAGTGCCCTACTGCGAGAGCTGATACGCCGCCATTTTGTTTTTAAAAAATCTGAAAAAAATTTTTTTATGTAGTTAAAGACATGTACTTTTATATGCACCAAGCCGCTTTTTAATAAATCTTTTCATTCTTTCATAATAAATTCCGAAAAATGACCCTACTTTTTCGGCACACAAGGTGCCCTTAAGTACATACATTTAGTTGCTTTTTTCTTGCAAATTGCACAATACTATCATTTCTTTATTATTATGTTTACAGTATAACATCTTACAGTACACATTTTTGTTATTACAATGAAACATTTAATTTGACAAACAAAACCTTATAAATTTTTACAAACAAAACCTTATAAATTTTTACAAACAAAACCTTATAAATTTTTACAAACGAAAACCTTATAAAATCTATTCGTCTCTATCTTGATACTTTTCTGAACTTCCAATATCCCTAAGAACTTTTTTATCACACTGTAAAAAATACTGATAGAATTCCTCGCATGTCATTTCAAAATTATATTTTGTCTTTATAATATCTGATACACTTTCTACTTATTCCTTTCTGGACTCCATTGAGCTTGTAACAACGAGAATATTCTTTCTACATTTGCGTTATGAGCTGGCAAACAGAAAAAGTATTGTGCTATTTTTTTCAGTTTCTTATACTTCTTTCCACCTTCTGACTTTTCAAAAAAATGACACCACAACTTATTGCAATTGCTGACACTTTTAATACATACATCTTTTATAAATTTTTGAAAGCAAAGAAATTCATTAAATAATTTTTCATCATTAATCTTTATGTTACGAAAACATAAAAATTCTACTGCTGATAAAAAATTCTACATCTGACCATTGTAATGATTTTTCTGCATTAACATCCATCCAATCAAAAACATTCAGTTCTTCCAGAGGTGCAATCCACGATTCTAAGTAATTTTTCATTGTGACATGAAAATTATGAACTGCGATGAATTCTTCAGTACTTTCAAATCCAATATTTGCAATTTTATTCAGAATTTCTTTAACTTTTAATGGCATGAATTTCTGATTAATTCGCTCATTCAAATTAAGAACAATTTCCTTTAAAATTTTTCTTACTTCGATAATAGAATTGTCAACTCTTTCCAGTTTTTCAATATTCGTATACATTATGTTCATAGTTGAATGTATTACAAACAAAAAAGCTTCACTGAAAGTGTTTTCGAAAAAATTTTTTAACACTTTTGGTGGATTATCTACACTTAAGAAATAGTGCTTCAATGGTTCAAATAATTTTAATAACCGTTAAACAACAGGATATAAACTTAATCATCTCGTCTTTGAGTGATATGAAAGTTTAAAGTATTCGATTTCAGATTGTTGGCACAAATCTTTCAAAGCTTCTGTTCTTATAGTAAATATTGCAAAATAATTGAAAATTTTCATTATAATAGATTCTATATCAATAGAAAAATTATCACAGCCTTTATGAACTGTGTTGTTAATAATATGCGCTGGACAACCAATGCCAATTATTTTTTTATGAAGCCTACTTTTTAATTTGGCGTAAACATTATTTTTTCCTATTCTGTTTTTACCATCAAAATTTGTGTTACAGTTATCGCCACTAAAAGCAACACATTTAGACGACAATAAATATTTTTCCAATTCACTTTGAATTACATCAGTAATTGTATCAGAAGTTTCGTCAGTTATTTCTAATATTTCTAGAATTTTTGTTGTAATGCTCCTATTATGAACATCGTAATATTGAATAAATATAGGTAGTAATTTTATTGATCCACGATTACTGGTATCGCATGAAACACTTACAAAAGACATTTCTTCAATTTTACGTTTCACTAGTGGAGATAATACATTTTTAATTATTGCAGTGGCTTTAGTTCTATTACAAGTAGCAGTTTTGGTAATATGAGAATCTTGAAATAATAATTTATTCAAATTCATAGTGCAGTCAACAGATATGAATGACATATGATGATATATTGTGTGATACGCAATAGCTCCTTTAACTTTTTCATTTTTGGATGATTTTGAAAAAAAATATCAATTTTTGAAGTGTCAACTTGATTTTCATTGCTTGTGCTTTTTTGTATTCAAATGTTCCTTAATATTGTACGTGCCTTTATTTGTGATTGAAAAATTTGATGAACATAAGATGCATACTACTTCCCAATGTGTCCACATTTCAAAAATGGATATTTTGTTTGTAATTGTGTATTAAATTTACATTTTCTCTTTGACATTTTGTCACTTCTGAAATAAAAGTTACGCAAAGTAAGTAAATTATAAAATTATATTTATTACCTTTTTTTATTAAAATTCGTACGAACTGTTACGTCCTACAGACGCCACGATATCTTTTTTCTCTTCGCCGCGATTATGGTGGGCGTCTGCGAGACCCGAGCAACGCCTTCTGATAACGGACTGATAGAATTGAAAGAGGGACCGGACAGGGGCCGCGAAAACTCGTAAACGTCAATCAACCCAGAAAGAATGATAAGCTTAATGTAGGTCCCAAAAGGAGACAAGATTGCAAAGACATTACAAATGTACCGAAGTCACGCAATAGTAAAATTCTAAGCTTTATCATCCGAGACTGACTAACAACTTTATCTTAAAACAAGCGCCATATCGCACTTAAAAAAATCGTAAACGCATAGAATAACTTTCAACAGGAGCGTTATCTGAAACCAGACTCGCACTGACAATGATAGCATGGTAACCATCTGCTTATCTAGTCATATTTTCCGCGAGAATAATAGAATTCGTCATCCGTCTCAAAGCAATCTTGGCTTTTTAAACCATAAATCATTTTCTCTTCTTCCCAAAATTACTCTATGTACTTTAGAGCAATCACGATAAAACGTTATAAAAATCGTAAATCTCGCGTGACATTACAACTAACATTAGCATCCTAGACAAAGAGCTCAACACCCCTTTTTCGGGGTATAAATAGAGGTCCCGCGGAAGCACAGAGTGTCAGTACGGGATTTAAACTCATCTAGTCCGCGTCAGTATAGAGTTTTAAAACCATTGAGAGCGCATCAGCAAGGTAGTTACTAGTTATCTAGAACAATCCGAAAATTAACCCGCGCTAATCACCCCAGTTCGATCCGAGTGTGAATTCTTAAAAAAAATCGCAACTGAAGTTAGCCATACGCCGACTACTGCAGTCCAGACGCTCTTCGCTGACGACGGACCTCCGTGGCTTGACTCGCCTAGAACCTACCCCCGATATCTTGGGGACGCCTTATAAGTAAGTCATAATTATTTACAGTCCACCCCGCGTTTCCCCGCGTGGAAAGGCTCATCGTGGATGAATATTTATACTCGCGTCTTAAAAGAACATACGTCAATTGATAACTCGTCGGTTCGTAGTGCGTTCTATCAAGAAACGCGGACGACCCCCCTGTAGCCGGAGGAGTAGGCGGAACCGTTCCCCAGGGCTACCCAATCTCGCGCCGACACAAACTATAGAACAATTCACGGGAATCTCCTACTCACCAACGGAACCGTTGGACCTTACCTCCTCTCCTGCCATCGACCTTGATATCCAAGAAATCCTTGGTTATTCCCCTCCTCCTCTCGAGGAACGATTCCCTCCACCTCCTCCCGAACAACGATTCCTTCCCCCTCCTCCTCTCGATCAACGATTCCCTCTACCACTTCCCGAACAACAATTCCTTCCCCCTCCTCCTCTCGATCAACGATTCCCTCCACTTCCTCCCGAACAACGATTCCTTCCCCCTCTTCCTTTCGAGCAACGATTCTCTCCCCCTCCTCCTTACGAACCAAGATACCCACTCCCTCTTCCTCCTTCGGATCAACTCCCGCCCCTTCGATTAAATTCTGATCCGATCAACCGGGATCGGATGTTCCGGTTCTATACGTCCCCCTCTCACGAAGGGGACAGATTAGTAACTGTATATATCCCCGGAAATCCCGCACCTTACACCGTGCTTTTTAAACATCTTCATCCCGATGTGCTCCTGCAATACGTTCCTCGCCGCCCGTATCCACTAACCCTTTCTCCTCCAAACACACACGCACACATACACACATTCACAAATTATAGATAAATAAAATTTTTGTAAAAGGAAGTTATAATATACGAAACACCTTGTCTTTATTAATAAGTATTTTATTAATAAATGTAATCTCAGATATTTCTCTGTCTTTTATTGATATCACCTCTCGTATTCACTAACCTCGAATACCTAAGATCGCACGAGGTCCAGTCCCGGGTCAAAGGGATTAAGTTCCTTGACCCAAATAGTAGGACCGACGTTCGCACTGTCCAGCGGAACAAGTATCATAGCGTCCCTTCGGACGTTGACCCACATTCCGGGATTAAAAAGGTGCGACTCACAGATGTTCTCTTCCGCGCGTATGCCTGTGAGATTGAGTCTAACCGTCCTTCCATACTCTCTCCATTCTCCCTTATTGTCTCCTTGACCAAATTTCAAGGGTTTGGACGTAACAAACCAATGTAAACTATTTTGCTGCATAGGTAGGTATAAATACGTCGCAATGCTGTGAAATCAATGAAACTGAAATCTGAAGTGTTTGAAAGAGAACTGTGACAACGTAAATAAGAAAACCTGACCAAAATATGCGCGGCGACTCGGCGTTTATTTGACAATGAGCTGTGCGCCGGCACGCAGAAATGCTAGATGGCGCCGACGACAGACGATTGCAGCTTGCTTAATGCCACACCAGCGCGATGTTTGTCGCGCCGGTCGCGCGTGACACGCGATATCCAATGAGCGTACAGCTTTACCGATGTTCTCATTCTAAAGTTATATGCTTATTGAATATCGTGTGTCGTGTGCGACGAACATCGCGCTGGTGTGTAGCTGGCATTACACTATATGCGGATAAATTTTATTCTCAATCTGCAGGGCTGCCAATCTTTAATGTCAACACTACACTTACACGCCAAAGTTTTTTTCGCCATCCAGTCAAAAAAATATTTCCTTTTTATATAAAACCCCGGACTCTCATGATTATCCGGGACGCCTTTCGAAAACCCCTCCGGACGTCCCCGGACGTCATAAAAAAAAATGATAGCAACCCTACGTATGGGTGATCTACGTAAGTAAGTATTATTAGTTATCTCTTAAACTGTTGTCGTATCAAAAAGTTGTTTATGACGCAGTTTCATGTACTTGAGGAGAGTATATTTTGATCACAATGTTATTTTTTTAAGCGAATGCGTCAAAAGGAAATATGAAAGTCATTTTTACTTTTTTTATAAATGCGATTAAATGAATTCCGTTAAATAATGTGTGATTATATTCTCATTATTCTGCATATAAAAGTAAAGGTAAATATATCAAAAAATCAAAACAGATTACGAAATATTTTATATTGAAACATTTAATATCTGGTACATATTGGAATGTGTTCAAGATCACGAGATTCACCGCATTATTGATTTTCTCGCAATAAAATTCGATAAATTTTTCTTTGTGCGTATAACAGGGGCTTCGAGAAAGTTCAAGAAGAACGATAATCTTTAATGGCATTTTTTCTATTTAATTGATAGCAAATTCGTCTGAAAATTCGGCCTTTCTCAGGCGCGTTCAAAGAATGGTCTTCGTTTCGCGATACTTTCCCATTCATCGTTAGACACAGTTCGTCGATTTCGAATGTTGAAAACCATCATTTGAAGTATTGTCTACTGAAGTAAGGATCCACTGAAAAATTAATACGTCCGTTATCAATAATGAAAATAATTATCCGTATGCTTGGGTACATAAGTATTTACAAGCTATGGCTACATAAGTATTATGAAAATAAGAGAGAAAAAAGTCCATGTTATACACACAATATTTGATTCTCTTAACGGCCGCTCAAGTCTACCGACAACTGGAGAGCGCTCGCAATTGTGTCGAGCAAGCGAAATAACTCGCGCTCTGCCTCTAATCTTTCTCTCTCTCTCTCTCTCTCTCTCTCCCCCCCTCTCCCTCTCCCTCTCTCTGATTGTCGATCGCGCATGCTTAATGCGATTCTTTTCAAAATCTGAACTGAATAACTATGGGCGCCGAGGTGATACCTCAAAAATTTGATTTCAAATTTCATTGGTAATTGACTGAGAAATGCTTTGTCTAATTGCATCTTTAAATTCGTTCTGATCGCGACGAATACCGCACTTCTCAGTTCGTTGTTAAATCTGAGAGATCCTTTAGTATAATGCCGAGAAAAGCTTTAGTATAATGCCGAGAAAATCTTTAGTATAATGCCGAGAAAATCGTTTCATAAAACATCGTGAAACTTCTTATGTAAAGCTATTGAAACGGTTTTCCATTTTGCGTATGTTTCTAAAACTCTATTTGTAAACTTAATATTGTATATGGACCTTTTGTGAATTAAAATTAAGTTTTATTTAAATTATAAGAAGAATTAAAACTGTTTTTCCTTTTTTGTGTTGCAACATTAGTGTCTATTAATCGTACTTGAATCGTTTCTTCGTGTGCTCTCGAACATCTTTTACTTTGAGCCGAATTCTTCCGCCGATTTCAACAATTGCCATTTCGGAAGTGCCTCTATCACATTTAGTTGCCGTGACTGAAAAAATACGATTGAGCATCCATCTGCCTTGCTGACCACCCAAAGCGAAGTATCAAATCTGAAGAAAATAGGCGCTGAAAACATCACCTCCACGCTGTCGAGACCCGCATTAATCTTCTCGAGAAACTATGGGCGAAGTGCGAGTTCATTCGAGCACAATACATAAAGAATCGTTTGATGAGAATGAGTACAATACATCTAGATTTTTCGACTCGATTGAAAATACGTGCAACAGCGAAGCTTGCTGAACGATTATGTCGAAAAAATTCGAAGTCATTACACCAAATTCTTTTACGAAGAAACAGAATAATGAACTCTCTCTCATTAAAAACGTTGCTTCGTCTGAAAATTCGGCCTTTCTCAGGCGCGTTCAAAGAATGGTCTTCGTTTCGCGATACTTTCCCATTCATCGTTAGACACAGTTCGATTTCGAATGTTGAAAACCATCATTTGAAGTATTGTCTACTGAAGTAAGGATCCACTGAAAAATTAATACGTCCGTTATCAATAATGAAAATAATTATCCGTATGCTTGGGTACATAAGTATTTACAAGCTATGGCTACATAAGTATTATGAAAATAAGAGAGAATTAACGCGCTTCAACTTTTCCACATTTAACACTAGTGAAGAAAAAGTGAAGAGCGATACTGCCGAAGAACTCAGCCGTGTTTACAACGCAATTACCAACGTTATGAACGACTAAGAGTATATAGGAAGATCAGTAAATTCACACGACTTCGACCTCTTCAACATTCTCATTGTGGAACTTTTCGATCTATAGATTCTTTTCGAATGGGAGTCATATTCGAGTAACTCAACTAATCTATCAGATCACGAAATGAACTTCATAACGAAACGAACTCATACTCAACGCTGCAAAACCAAGGTTAAACAAGATCTCCGGGGATTTGCTGCAAACCGCGAAATTGCACCACGCGAAATGCACTGCCGATTCGTCACAGTGCATTCTATGCAAAGGCAAACATAACATGATGTGTGAGAACTTCAAGTCGAAATCCGCATCCAACCGCAAGATCATCATTGAGATACATCGATTATGCTTTAATTGTCTGAAGTCGCATCCGGTTTCGAAGTGCCAGTCAGTGAAAACGTACACGTTGCTTCACGAAACATACGTTCCGCTAAAACTTGCCGAAGTCAACGCAGTGTCCGCTGTACGTCACAACGAGGATTACAAGGCGATCCTTCCCTCCAACCGCTAGAGTATCTGTCGCCATGAAAGCCAGCATATCGAATTCTGATCGACCAAGACTCGGAGGTATCCTTAATTTCAGAGGCACTGATACAGCGACTGTATTTGTCTTGATTCTGATTACGATCTTCGGCATAAGCGGTGCATGCACCGGGTTTAGTAGAAGCAAGACTCTCAATCTGACGTCCCTAGTAGATAGCACAAAATTCAATGCTGTCGCCTTCATTTTTCCGCACCTCTCATTTAAGGCGCCAACATGAAGAGCAAACAGGAGTAGCCTCATATTAAGGACTTTCCACTGACAGAACCATACAGAATTTATGGCCAACGATTCAGTGGATCTTTTCGGAGGAGAAATATGTCCGTTCATTTTCCACGAGAATCTCCATAAGGGAGATTCACGAACTCTGATCGCCCAGAAAACACTCCTTGGATGGATTTTCTTCGATAGCTGCGATGAAATATCAGAGAAAATATCGCGCAGCTCACTTCAATGTACAGCAGACCATGAGCTAGTCACTCTCGTGCAACGTTTGGAGCAGGAGAAGGAAATCTCCGCTCCTTGTTTTCAAGCGATAAATTGTGCAAGGTTAAGACCTCTTCGCGCAAATCCACAAACGCACAGCTGATGGACGGTACATGGTGCGTTTGCCATTCGTCTCGCCACTAACCCTCGCTGAAACTTACAAATCAGCAGAATGTCTCTTAATTTTTATGGAGCTCCGATGTGACCAGGATCCCCAGTTCTGGAACTCTATCGCGCTTTCCTACAAGGATATGAAAACTTAAGTCACATGGAACTGGCGCAAAACTTACCACAAGATGTTAAACACAAGATGTTACTTACGAAGTGATGTAAGAGTCCAGTATCATAACGAAACTGCGAATCGTTTTCAATGGATCGCAGCGTACCATGTCCGGTGAGTCACTTAATTTTAATCTGTTGATTGGCGCTAATCTATTGCCACTTTTCTCAAATGTACTAATGTTGTACACCGTTATGTCCTTGTGTTGGACGTCAAGAAAATGTGTCTGCAAATTCGCGTCTTTCCGGAGGATCAAGATTATCCTTTGGCGGCACTGATCTCTCAGGTTAGAAGAATCCAGAATAGAAGTTAACGACAGTTACTTACGGCCTAGCGTGCGCGCCATTTCTAGCTATCCGCATGATCCGTCAACTCGCTGACGATGAAGATCGATTCCCATGAATTTCCGCCGCATTGCGCCACGATTGTTAAGTCGTCGACAAGCACATACTTTGTATGTCGCGATCACGTTACAAATTGAACTTTACCGGTTCTGTATGATGGGCGAGTTTTCATTGTGGAAATGGACCGTAAACTATCGTGAAATTTTTGCTGTCATTCCGTCGGAGCACTGCTTCATTAATGATTCATTCACATGGGAGCATGAAGATCATGTCACACTGATACTCAGCCGAAGACGCGCGTTCAAAATCGACGCCTGTACTATCGCGGAATATATCAATAGACGCGTTTTCGTGGAAACAGAACGACTCTTTGATTCGCTTAGATGGTTGACTCCAATCACAATCCAAGTAAAAGTTCTTATTCAGTCAGCCTGACTGCGACAACAGGAGTGCGTTTTGACAACTGACGTCCAGTGGCAAATATTCTTCGACGAATTTCCGCAACTCCAACGCCTCCATATTGGCCGCTGGCTGGTGACAAAAATTTTCATCTGGAGTTGCACGCCGTCGCTGTCCGTGTGAGGGATGCCGACATGGTTTATTCTTCGCATCATCAAAGATGGCATCACAATCCGCCTGCTTATGGCAAAAAGCAAAGTTGCGTCAATTAAACCGATTTCACTGCTGCGATTGGAACTTTGCGTCATTTTTTTATTAACTAACTTAATTGTTTATTCATCGTTCTGAGTTTGCATAGCGCCTGTTACCTTATGGTCTGATCCCAAGATTATCCTCCATTGGATTCAAGGACACGCTTTCCGGTGAAAAACATACGTGGCAAATAGAGTGTTGCAGATCTAAGAGTTTCTTCCGGAAGCACGATGGTGTCACATTCCGGAAAGAGAGAACCCAGCTGTTTGCGCCTGCAGAGGCATTGCAACGAATAACTTCATTAATCATATCCTCTGGTGGACCGATCCAGCCTGACTTTATAAGAACGTTAAGTAGTGGCTAAGCGAGAGTGATGAGATTTCCACAGACGATCTGCCTGAAAATAGAATATCTACGCACATAGCAGCCGTCTAAGGTGTTAGTGAACCTGAACTACTTGTCAGATTCTCTTCGCTACACCTTCTGAGAATCACTTCCTGGTCTCCGCTGGCGCCATCGTCGAGATCAACCCGACTCAGAACAAAAGGAGCCATCATTAAGCTTCGATAAGCTCGATGAAACTCTTAATCAGTTTTATGTGGTGCAAGTCTTACATTATCCAACCGAGGTCGCTGCCACTACGGACAGCCACACGCTTCCCAGACAGAGTCAGCTAAGAAAGCTGAATATTGACAGATTACTCCGGATCGGCAGCTGCCTTAGACATATAGCATTCTTTGTCGATGAGTGACACCTGCTGATCGTACCTCCAAGGCTCACTTGCCTACTAGTATCACCGCCGCACTCTCCATGGAGGAGTTCAACTGACGAGGAAATGATTACAACTGACGATTAGGAAAGCTTCGGCTTCGATTTTGAATTCCATGAAGCCGAATCTTGATCAAGCAGTGGCTACATCGATGCGTGACATGCACGCAAGGTGGTCACGCCGCAGCTTCCCCGAGGAAGAGTAATCCCGACACGTTCCTTTCTTCAAACTAGTGTCAATTACGCTGGATTACCCATCTTCATTCGAATGAACAAAGGGCGAGAATACCATGCACACAAATCATTCATTGTCATTTTTGTGTGCCTCTGTTCCAAAGCCGTCCACATTGAAACCATTTCTGATTATACAACGGAGGCATTCCTAGCCGAAGGCATTCCATCGTCGATTCACATCCCGTCGAGGCCGATATTGTTTGGATATCTTTTCGGCACGAACTTCATGGGAATCGACAAGCAGCTAAGGGAGCTTTTTCGGGCTTCATCGTTCAATGGCCGTCACATCAGCATCCATAGAGGAAATTAGATGGCATTCTAACTCTCTGTCGACATCGCATTTCGAGGGCCTTTAGAAAACAGTAATGAAGTCTCTCCACATCACTTACGATAAGTTATAGGGGACAAAGCTCACTTTCGAGGAGATAACTACATTACTCACGTGAATGGAAGTCTGTTTGAATTCTCAGCCGCTACGAGCACTCATTGACGATCCAGACGATACCTCTGCTCTGACGCCCGGACACTTGTTCATCGGCGCTTCGCTACTCGCTTTCCCTGAACCATCGATGATGGAAAAGGCGGATTTTCTTTTTCCCGGTGGTAGCTCATCCAAAAAATATGTAATCTTGGAATATCTCCACACCCAGGCCACTCGTCCGAAGTGGAACGAACAAGTAGCACTATCTGTGTCGGATTCGTTGTGCCTAGTTCGCCTCGAGATCACGTCACCGAGAAGATGGTCCCTGACTCGGATCACCAAGCATCACGGAGACGACAGCGTAGGCCGTGATAACAGTCCGCATCTCCTCCTTTAAGTTCGGCCTTTGATCAAAGTGGAGCTGCTGCCAGTCGACGTCAACACGACTACACCGTCCGGAGATGCATAAGCAATAAACCGATATTTACTATTTATCAAAAGATTCCGCGTTAATTTCCGAATATTTCTTTATGCAATACGATGTTTCCGCGTTTTTTTCATTTTTTTTCTTGTTCACATTTTCAATGCTACTGTTGTCCTTATTTTACTCACCGAGTTGTGTATGCCTCGATGTCGATTCTCACTCATATCATTACACTAATCATTTTATTACTTGCATAATCAATATACAGTATTATGCACTTTGTTAAATACGCCGATTCCGTTGTTGTAGAAAAATAATTTTCACACATAAACATTTCGCGATACACTACATAACATGTGAAAACATGCGTATCAACACGTGACCATTCGCCGTTATATAGTATCAATTGACTGTATAGTATCAATCGATAAACCGCAAATTGATAACACTCTCTGTGACATCTACAATTTAGAGAGAAGCACATCTATTTCGTCACAGCAATATGAGGTGGACGAGAATGTTCAAGATTGCTAGATTCGTCGCATTATTGATTTTCTCGCAATAAAAGAATTTGATAAGTTTTTTTTGTGTGTATAATAGGGGCTTCGAGAAAGTTCAAGAAGTGAGCGATAATCTTTAATGGCGCTTTTTCCTTTAGTTAACAAAAAAAGCCCATGTTATACACACAATATCTAATTCTCTCAACGGTTGCTCAAGTCTACTGACAATCGGAAAGTGCTCGCAAGCATGTCAAGCAAGCGAAATAATCCACTCTGCCTCCAATCACTCATTCTGATTGTCGCTCGCGCATATCTAATTCGCAGGTCTAAGCATGTCGATTCTTTTCATGACAAACAATCTGATCTGTCAATAGCTATGGGTACTGAGAGAACATCTCAACAATTTGATTTTATCGAAATTTCATTCATAATTGACTGAGAGGTGCTTTGTCTGATCGCATTCTTAAATTCGCTGATCACGACGAATAACGCACTTCTCAGTTCGTTTTCATCGAGAAAGTCGCTTCGTAAAAAATGCCGTTTCTCGTGAAGGAATTTTCCACTTTGCGCAAGTGTTTCTGAAGTTACAACACTCTATCTGTAAACTTGACATTGTATATAGAAATTAAATACTTATAACATTAAAGATGCCTAAAGCATCCATTAAAGAGCCTCGGCCATTATAAGCATTTAATTTCTAGTATTATTTGTGTTCTCATATATACGGTCTAAAATAAGATTCTTATTATACATAAACCTTTTGTTAAAACTGCGTTTTTCCTTTTTTGTACTGCAACATTACTGTCCATTAATTGTGCTTGATCGCTCTCTTCGCGCACTCTCGAATAACATGCAATATTAAATATCTCGTACAGTATTGTAAGAAATAAGCGACAACGCGAGAAAAATATCAGGGCGTTCCGGGATTCGAATCGAAGCCTGGTCTCCTCCATATTGATAGATTTCCGTCTTGCCACTGAGCCACACAACCTTGATGCTGATAGCTTCTCTGTTGTGTTTGTTTTCTTTAAATTTCTTATACTATTGACTTTTTGGTAATCATACCTTTATACTCTTATAAACAAAATAATGAGACGAATCAATTAGTGTAAAGAATAGTTAGTTATTAATAAAACATCCATTTTACTTATGAATTTTTTTTAAAGCAACTGTGTTTTCTTTACCTCAACTTATTATACCGTTCATAAAAAGGTAAGAGAGATTATCAAAAAGTTAATAATTTACAATATATTTTTAATATATGCCAGAAAAAAGTGTAACATGCCTCATGAACTATTTTTTCTTGACATTTGTTTCTTGATATCTGTCTAATACTTTTATATAAGGAAAATAATTATAGAAAATATATTTAAAAAAATCACATAATTGCAAAAAATTGGAGATGATCTTTATATCTTTTTGGCGCCTGTAGCTTAGCAAAAGAATGTGATCGAAATATATCTTTCTAATCTTGAAGATTAGTGCGATTTATTAGAAGATTATTAAAAGTAATTGCAAAATGGTCGGGCGTGCAGCCTCATTTTGCATTAATTCTACAACTACGTAATAAAAATATTTCCATGTGATGCTAAACGTCATGCATTATGGGTAATAAATATTGGAAAAAAGCGTTTTGTTAAAAATAATTATTATGAATTATTTTTTTTCACTTAATATATCATGGTGATCATATGTTTTTTATTCTAAAAGATAGTATTGTACTCAGGTAGTTGTCCTTTGGAATTATTTGTTTTCTCGAAACTCAATTTTTATCATTACATGTGTATTACACAAGAAATGATAATAACTTTAAAATGTTTAATTTTGTTTTGTTTGATTTTAACAATATTATGAATATATATACAGCTTGAATAAGCGATATTTGTATCAGAACACTAATAAAAATCGATTATATCGATTCGAAACAGACCTTGTTTAAAAAAAAAACGATTCTTTATCAAAAGATATCGGTTTAAAATGGCCTCATTTTGGAAAAATTGATTTTTCAAGGTTAGTTTGCGATTTTTAGCGTATCGATACGCGCATCGCATTCGATACAATTCTATTCCTACAATACAAACATTCGAATATAGGCGGGATTTGTTGAAAAATGACTGACCAATTAAAATTGACTGTTTAGTGGCGCGATTCTCATTAGAGGATCTCTAGAAGGCGATAATACGGCTAATATTTTAATCGATCGATAAGAATTAAGTAATAGTAATTACACGAGATGACTGATGAATAAAACGTAACGGTTCATTTTCATGAGTATTAAGGGGATGCTGGAGTGTCCTGTTTTATCATTAAATATTAAAAACACCTTTCTCGTAATTGTGCTTATGGATTGAAAAATCCTTCTCCACAATTAAAGTATCGACAACAACGCAATTCGCCAGCTACATTTGAATACGAAAAACGAAAGAAAATTAAAGACTTACAGTTTTGTTATCGGCTTCTGTAGTCAACACATCACAATATGTGTTGCATATAAGAGTTTCAGATCTTGCACGTTCATAAAAAGTAGCTGGCGAATTGCGGAAAACCTAAACGAACAATCCTATGCTTTCAGAAACGCGGTAGGAGTTTTAGTATAAGAGAAAGGTGTATCCGAAAATTTCGTTTGTATATTACGAGTGAAATTGACGTGCAGCCATGAAACTAAGCAGTATTTTAGTTCCGCGATATTCCGACAGCGGCGCCGTCATGAAAAGTGCGTCGCTGAACCATAAAAATGATCTGAATTATCGACCTACTCAGGCCCATATCAATATAATAAACGTGCCCTGATCAAAGTTTTTTCTTTTGAGAGGAAAAATAATAATAAAATAAATATGATATTAGTTATTTCAATTTTGTTGAAATAATTTCTTCCTAAACAAGAAACATACTATATTATTTATATATGAATACAAATGAAGATAATTATTTTAATTACACTGTTCTGTCTTTTACATACATTTTATTTAGTAAATTATTGATGTATATA
>JAANIC010006441.1:118949-163060 GCA_017607545.1 Acromyrmex charruanus
ACGTGTGTAGCTACTTCATCTCTTTTTGTTACGTGTAACAAAAAGGTGTACTGATCTTTTTATTTCTACGTTGAAAAAATAAAAAGAGATATATTTTGTTATGGTCAAATATACAGATATTAGTGATATATGCTTTTATATTTTCAATATCAGAATATACATACAACTAACATAAATTAAAGCTAACGAGAATCAAACGCAGATGATCAGACATCTTAAAAAGATAATCAAATTACGAATTCTCTGATAAATTCTCATTTTATGTGTACAGATATATTCATTATATATGTATATATATATATATGGATATTCATGAAAAAGAATTACATTATGTATGTGCAATGTCGTATTCATTTATTGATATTATATTATTATTACCTAAAATGACATTGGACGTAAGGAAAAAGTGCTACTACGGCTTCGTATCGATAGCTATTAAAGTTAAAAATCTGTACTTTATGTATATTACAGATTTTTAATACTGGTGATATATATTGGAACACGGTCTACACTGCACATGATACAACTGTATTTCTAAGGTCCGATGATACAAATATAAGATTAACTTCAATTACGGTTTATTTTTTTCTCAATTCTAAAATTGGGAAATTTTCCAAAATAAATTTTACATTTGTGGAACCGACCCTAATACACGTCCCTGCTAAGATGGTAATGTAGGAAATGGAATAAAAATATCGATAATTAATCGATCGAATTTCCTGCATGATCATATTAACTCAGAGGGCGTAAGCATCTTATACATTGGAAATAAAAACCTGTAATATCGACCTTGATTAACTTCAGCCTTCGCTCCAGCATCCCCTTAACAGTGTACAGAATCTTTTACAAAATTGAAGCAATGTTTGTAGTTTTACACGTGTCGTCGAAGACAGGACAGCGAATAAATGATGAAGAATGAAACTGTCAGCAAACACAGACTATCGCAAACACGTTTCTATAATCATTCTTTTGTCTGTGAATTGTTTACTACGAGTAATTTCAGATGAAGCCACTTAGTGAAAATAAAGTAAATTTTATCATAACGTTATGTAATAAAGGTTTGTCAGTACGAGAGAAGTTGTACGAGAGACTCACAGGTGTTCGCCTCCGCCCGTATACCTGTGAGATTGAGTTTAATCGTCCTTCCATACCCTCTCCATTCTCCCTCATTGTCTCTTTGACCAAATTTCTAAGGGTTTGGACGTAACAATATGTCGAATTTAATTTTTTCATACATTCTTCCAATATTACCGATTTTTCGCACACCTTTCACTGCTGCGTTCTCATACCTTCTCGCGCGATCGTCAACAAGAACTACCACGCTTTTCATAAAATCTCTCGCGAACAGTGATTTCCAATCTCTCTCCGTAAATGATGTGTAGCTAAATTCCAACACCTCTTCTCCTTTATACAGGATGTAACCAACGTAGGACTCGATACCATACGCTCGTAACAATACACATCGCTACCTGTATCCGAAATCACACTTGACGGATCGCTATCCGTACTCTCGTTCGGACTATTATCACTATCGCTATCGCTTAACATATTAAAATCACTGTTAGAAGAACCTTACCCCGTATGCATTTATATATCGTTCCTTCGTCGGAAACATCAAAAACCGCAAGCCCATCTTATCTTTTACACATACTACGCATATGAAAAAAACACGACGCATCCCATCACATTCAAAAGGATGTTGTATCCTCACGCACACACACAGGATATGTCGGAAAGAAATCCATTATTCACATTTTTTTCTTTTTAATTTTAATAAAAATGTAAACTAAAACGAGTACATACATCGTAATATACTAAAAAATCATTATAATATATATATATATATATGAGAATCATCTTAATATATATGAGAATCATAATAAATCATCGTAATATATAAAAGAAACACGTACTACTACTCGCTCTGAAATCGCGTCCACTGATTATACAATTTCATAACGTTTTGTAACGCGCAACAGCTACTGTGTCTTCCACAACGATATGTATTAGTAGCGTCTAGATTTTCCAACGATTTAATATCACTAATGTACCTCGATCGTTTCGACTATAACGTCGTCGTTATTCAGAATGTCCACCAACCACCCCCGTTTTTCGAGTCCCTTCACATATATAACCGCCTCGCTTTCTCCATCGACAGCTTCAGTGATCAAACGCTGCGCCATACGATATGGTACCACCCCGTCGTTCCACCGCAATCCGTGGTGATGTGTCATCAGCCATGAGGCGTGCGACTGATCACCCTTCGTCAGGAAACGCCATGGCATCGGAGACGTGAATATGTAGTGTGTCATCTCGATTCCATTTCTCAAAACTGCTACCTCCTTTACAACGAATCGCTCACCCACGACAAATCCTTAACAAAAAAAACCTTCCATATAATACACATGTTTTTTGTAAAAAAAATAAATAAGACAGACAAGAACTATACTTTAAATCGGCGAATGTCGGCACCGATAACGTCGAGATATGTAGCCACGAATGATCAAACCAAACCAATGTGACAATCGTGCGATGTGTCTCTCTTTTATCATGTCCTGCGGAGAATGTGTGTGCTCTCTCGATGCAAAGGAACAATCGTACGTAAAAGTGAGATAACTATGTAGTACGTTATAAAATATAATATGCGTAAGTAGATATAATATGTGATTATCGTATGCGGAACGTCTCTTCCTCTCCCCCTATTGGTTTTCTTTACAAAACGTTTTTCTTTTCTTTCGTCAGTGATGGTACTTTCCTCAAATCGTCAGCTACACAATCCAAAAGCCGATTCACCATTTGCTGCTTACGATCTCTAGGGGAAGATGTCAAAAATTGTGTTCTCAATTTTACATATTTCCACCATTGACGTTTTTCCTTATTTTCAATATCGTGAATATCATACACATCTAGACGAATCAACTGATGTCCAGTTTGTTCTTCCGGAGTTCCCACGGTGTACAGATGACCATTTTCCAATTTTGTAATATATTGTGATATTCCATCGATTTGCTATTTCGAGGTTGAAGCAAAAAGCGCCATATCCATATCTCCAGATGTCAATTCTGCTGACGATGTAAAAATCTCACAATCGATGTTCGGTGCAATCTGTAATGTTAACTAGTAATTTTCATTCATTTTAATCAAGATGCTTTTTCATAGTGACGCTAGATGATTTTTAGCGCTAAAGTAGGCCACGTAATTAAATTTGATGCTTGATATTCGTCAGTTTTTATCTCGTAATTTGTTTGGATATTAAAAATGAGCGTTAAGAGCTACCGCACACAAAATTCTATAATAGTGACTATAAGACGTGAACTTAAGATGATAAGCCAATCAGGATATTGCTTTAGATTACGTAATGGAAATGGAAATAACAGCTAGTAAACTTATCCATAATCTCGCAATAAGGCGAATTTTAACTGGTTGAAACTCGCCTTATTGTCAAGTTTCCTGCTGTCTATTTCCATTAGATCATATAGATTTAAATAAGCAATATTCTGATTAGCTCATTGGCTTAAGTTTACGTCTGGTTACGGATTTCTGCGGCAGCCCTAATCGGGTTTAATAACATCTATAGTTATGAATTTAACTAATGATGTTATAATATCTTATATATTGTCGCAAAATAACAATTTCTCTCTACAGTTATCATTTTTGGTAATTGTACAGTTTTGCTTTAGTATCTCAAAAATCAATAAAATTAGGCTTATTTGACGCGTTTTTAAATAAAATGAAAAATTTCTGGCAAAAATATGCATAGTAATGATCCGAGAACCGAGATATTAAGCGTTAAATTTGAGGACTATTGAGGTTAGGAAATCTGTCACAGCTGTAAAATATTGCGATGCGAGCATATACTGCGGTCACATTTTCTATAATTATATGCACATGTTTGGTATTTTTCGCTACAATAATGGAGTGCATCCCTGATGAAAATAGAAATTGGAGCGTAATGGTATATCTACATAAACTAGCGTAACTGCATAAACACATGCATAAAGAAAATTATCTAATTACATTTTACGTTTTTATAAGAGAAATGCAATTGGATAATTTTCTTTATACATACGTTTGTGCAGCTATGCAAATTTAATATAGATCAACAGGCTATAGGGAGCCCGTACACACTTTCTCTAAATCCGGATCTACAATAGATTTTTAAGTCTTATGCCATAAAAAATGAACGAATCACAATCAATTATTCTCCTTGCATTCAACTATAGTTGGTCAATTTCTTACGGCTTAAAACACCTATTGTAGATCCGGACTTAAGTCCATTCTACATTAGACGCAAGCCGATCGCAAGCTTGTTGCGACAGCCAATCTGAAGCTTGCATTTTGAAATCAATGCAAACCGAGACTACAAGGTTGGAATAAAACTGGCAGTTCAAGTGTCGTGGGTTCGCGAGAGGGCTCTCGATCGGACTTGTCCAATAAATTGATTGGTTTAAGTGCTCTGGATATCCTGATTATAGTGGATTCTGAACCATTCTACGGTTGCTTCTCCCTAGATAACCGACGAATCCTTCTAAAACTTCGGGGCAATCGGGACAATTTGCGTCGACATGTCGAATGATTTAGTATAAAGCATACACTACAGGATTCGAAGCGTTCAGGGTAACCCAAATGAATGTAATAACGTAAGACCTTGATAATCTCTCTTTTCATTTTCTGGTGCGGAAGTATACCACTCAGGGCATTTGATGTTGCCGTTTTCCCTATGCTGAAAGAATAATGAAGATACGCATCATGCACTGCGCAACTACGTAAAGTACGGTCTAACCGCTAGAATTCGAGCGTCGATGGATTCACGCGAACGCGGGTATGTGAGACACATGCTGGGTGCGATTCATCGGCGGCAGATTTCAATTACCGAAATATAGAAAGAAGTTTGCTTACCTTGCGATGCCCGATTAATGTTCTCTGGTGTTCCTGAATGCCAGCAGAAAAAAGTCAGGGAAGGCTTCTGCAGCTTCCAAGATGATCCAATTATCAATTCAGATCACGCCAGATGGGCTGCTTCCTCACTCTTGTTAATGTTTAGCAACGATCGATTATATTGAAAATGTTAAAGCTAGCAAGAAGGTGGGAATATTCATTAAGTTCACACTAAGTTAAAGTTAATTAGGTATATATTTAACAATGATTCATATTAGTACATTGATTAGTGGCGTGATGATTAATTCTTACGCGAAAGTAGACTTATCTTCAAATTAAGTTGGATTATTATGAATTAAAATTTAGATCTTATGATTACGTCTAGAATTAGAAATGGAATTAGATTTTATGATTACTTCTAGAATTAGAAATGGAATTAGATTTTATAATTACTTCTAGAATTAGAAGTGGAATTAGAACTTAGAAAAAGAATTATGTTCGCACGCGGCACTTAAACTTAGAGCGGCGGGTGGTCGGACAATGGAATAGGAGTCTGAATTTCGCGCGCGTCCACTTTATACGATGCGTACCCCTATCTTCTCTTCTGAGTTTACCCGAAGACGTTCCTAAAGTCCCCCTCCATTGACTGCACCGCTGTTGATGTAATGCGTCAAATGCGTTCTAGAAGATGCCCGTGTATATTATTCGGGCCCGGTGGCCCGAATACCCGGAGTATGTTCGAAAAATAATCATTGGACAAAATGAAGTTGCTGCGGACGTGACACCTCCCCCCTCCCTCTTAAAAATGAAATATTGGACCGCATCCAATATTTTATCGATTAATCTAAAAGGAAAAGATTAATTTGTTTAACGTAATTTCTTTACCTTATCGCAAGTATTTTCTGGCCTAACGCAATTTTTTTTTACATAGGAATTGAAGTTATTGATTATCATGATTGTTAAACCGTAGCCATTTACTCGCTTTCTTTGTCGTTTAGCATCGCGTGGAGTTCTTTGTAGTATACAGTTTTCTCACTTGCATTTACACTGGTGGGTGGACACCGGTGCGGTGGGGGTAGGCGGTCGAGCTTCTGTCATAGGACGGGGGTTTACGGGGATCCTCCACGGTGGTGAGGAGAAGAGCTTCCTGGTTCTGCCGTTCCGGTGGTGTGGTTTTTCCAACAGACCTTGCCAAATGCAGCAACAGGTGTGTGATGGAGCTTCACATGGCCCCGAATAAATGTAAACTCTAGCCATAGACTGAGTGGAGCGCATATCTATGAATTATAGTGTCGACTATTAATTTTACCAGGCGTATGAAGATGGTGAGCACTCCGACGCTGGCAGATCCGAAGGTTATGAATCCTTCTCATACTCGTTTATCAGCATTTTCGGCGATTTTCGTTAGAGATTTTTCATTTAACAGATTTAGCATTGAAATGCTGCCAGACGGGATCGTTCTTCCCATTGTTCCCCAAGCTATAGTGTTCAAGGTCGCTGGTTTCTCCACTGGGAACATGATATGGGTGCGGAGTCTATTCAGATCCTCCGTGGTGTAGATTTTGCTCGTTGCTAAAGAGTCTGGATTTACATACTTCTAGGCTGGGTGTGTAAGCGGTTGAATAATTGGCGGGGCTAGAGTCTCAGTTGGCCGCTGATTGATTCGGAACCATGTTCCGTGGATTCGATACATGACGGGCGGTAAGTCGTTGCAGTCAATCACCTGTCTTATTAAGATATGTGACCTTGGGAGTAGGAAGGCTGAGGCATTTTTATAAGTGACGGGTAGCTCATCATAACATTCTTCGGTGTGTCGTAGCTTGCACTCGACGGGGACGCACTGGATGATGTGGATGACTTCTCCAAGTGGCAACAGTTGGGTATCCAGGCAATTTCATTATCCGGAAAGCTATCTCGTTACGGGCTATGCTTGAGAGAGAGAGAGGGCTTTCTGAAGTGTCTCTCGAGCGTGCACTTCTGCTCCATGATGTCCATATAGAAGCGATTGAGTTGGTTTTTAATATGTTTACATAAACAAATTTGGAATTTATGTAGGAAAATATGTCGAGGTTGTCCACTGAAATGCGCCCAGGGATCTTGAAGATTCGTCCACGCTGTGTTTCCAATATTAGTAATTTGGGGTGTTCTGTTCGAAACAGCTGGTAGCTGTTTCAAATTGAATTCTTCAGTTTTGATTAACGTGAAGGTTGTATCGCGTGTAGTCACGGTGTATACAGTGGGCGTTGATTGGTGATAATTTAGTGGTGATTCCCTCGTACAATACGTCGTTTTGGTTGAACTTGCATGGATCGGATTGGGGCGCTATCCAGTAAGTTTCTGCTCCATCAGTGTCGAAGTACATCCTGATGTGGCATCGTGCTGATAATCCTGATGTGGCATCGGTGTGGCATCCGATGGTAAGATGATTTCATTTGTTGATCGCCTTATTGTCACTTCCAGTGATCGTAACACTACCTTGATGCTTGA
The DNA here is from genome assembly GCA_017607545.1 of Acromyrmex charruanus. NCBI lineage: Eukaryota > Metazoa > Arthropoda > Insecta > Hymenoptera > Formicidae > Acromyrmex > Acromyrmex charruanus. The sequence continues at coordinate 126,315 of JAANIC010006441.1, forward strand.
ACTATCATATCGTCCCATGTGCCGAAACCGTCGATGTACTGTGTCCCATGACAGCGACTGTCCACTCCGGTGCGGCTTGCCAATGTTACGCTTCGCCAGTTGATGGCATTGGTGTTGAGTCTGTCTAAGGTTTCGGTGGGCAACATCACCAATCCAGTTTCCTGTGCTTTCCTACATCCATCTGCTCCGAGTTCATGTATGTATTCCTTATGACCGCCATGCATTGCTGAAATATGTGATGTATACGTGCATGCCGCAATAATAGATTGTGCGGTCTATCTCCATTCGGCATTGAAGGACACTTAGTTTGTCATAATCGGAAGTTTGGATTAATTGGATGTATGCTTTGGATGCATCAAGTTCAACATTTTCTAGGTCACAATTGCCGACGTCTAAGAGTGACAGCGAAGTTGAGGCTACGTCCTCCACAGTCATAGCCCACCAAGCCGAGCGCTGGGAGGCTGAAGAGCAGTATAATGGTGGCGAGGGAGAAGGCGGCTGCCGGTCGATTCATCTTGGCGCGTGCCGGTCGTTGTACTGGCGCGTCGGTGGTTGGCATCAGCCGCTTCTACTGGGTCCGGGATGGGGGTCATCATCGTTGGGCAGATGCGCTCCGCGTTCTCCGATGTAGCGCAATTTCTTGAGTTTATTCCCGTGTACAATTTGTGTCCTATTCCTACTTACGGCTATCTTAATATTATTATTATCTAAGTTTTCTAACCTCATGCGATTCTGTGTACGGCTTTCCTTTTAGCGGTTCCTTCAATAAATAAACCTCGTTTGAATGTTTGTGAGTTAATCTTCCTATCGTAATAACGTTTTAATCGATTTTTTGCGCGGGTAAAATTTTCACGAGCGAATTCTTGCACGTCCCGGAGGTTGAATAGCGAGATCAGATAGTCCACGTACGTCTCGTTTAAGTCATTCGGTAAGACCGGATCGCTCGTGGGGATTCTAGTCGTTCTGCCGAATACCAATTCGTGCGGCGTGAACTTCGTGCCTTCGTGCACGCTCGTATTATATGAAAAGACCGCCAGTTTTAAGTGTTCATCCCATTCATTATTTCGGTCAATGTTTGTTTAAGGTACTTCCAGAGTACGTGATGACTTCTTTCAATTGAACCATTCGATTTGGGGTGATATGCCGTGGTTCTAAATTGCGTGATGTAAAATTTGCGTGCTATCACGCGCATGAGTGCGCTTAAAAAATTCGAGCCTTGGTCTGTGAGGATCGCTCTGGGGTACCGTAAACACAAATAAAATCGCTCAAAAATGCGCTAGCTACGTCGATCGCTGTCGTTTGCTTTAATGGTATCGCAAGGGAATATTTAGTTAAGAGATTCTGTGCAGTTAATATATACAAGTTACCCGCTCGAATCTCAGGTAGTGGACCCATAATGTCCATTGAGATTTTTTCGAACACTGTGTCCGGGATATCCGTTAGGACCATAGGTTGGCGAGTTTTCACGCGTACAAGTTTTTTTAACTGACAATTTCTATAGTTTTGTATGTAACATTGAATGTCAGCTTTCATGTTCGGCCACCGGTATCGTTCTTTAATATGAAGATATGCTTTCCGCCTTTATCCTCCCATCGTGGAGTCATGATATTCCTTTAAAATTCGCTTATTGGAGGCACTGAAACCTGATTAGTACAAATAGAAATCTTGACATTATGATCGTGGAATGTGTCGTTTAAAATATTTTCGATTTTACCATGGCATTCTATCGACATCGCCTTGACATATGGAAATCGATGTCAGAGCAAGTTCGTTTACTACATCCAATAAAGATGAGATTACTTCCACCATTATTTGATTGTTTATTATCTCCGATATGCGCTCCTTAACTACTAATGCGATTATATATCGATTTTGATCGCTGATTAGTTTCGCTCGCCCGAGAGTGGCGTTCTCAATTTGCGGCAGCCGTTCCTGATTTGCAAGCATGCGCGCTTTTCGATCGCAAGATTCTCCTCGTTGTATGACGAGTATCACTAAATTATCTTTTCTCGTAGCGAAATTGTCGAGTAGTATTCGTTGGTGAGGTGCGTCGGGAATTGAGGCGTCGCTGTCGTCAACTACTGTCGACTAACTCGATGTCGCTTATATTTAGAATTTCGTCATGCACGGGGAAATATACGGCTGTCGGGCCGCTATGGTCGTCTCGTGCTAAGTCTCTGGCGAGTGGCGTGACTGTTTTTTCTAAGATTGAGTTTTTATCTTGGAAAGTAGGATTTTATGGCAGTTTAATTTTTTGTTATCCTCGGCGGTTGGGAAGATCGTTGGGTTTCTAGAGAGTACGTCGGCGTTCAGGTTCGTTTTTCCTGCTTTGTAAATAATGTTATATTCATATTCCGCGAGTCTAAGCCTCCAACGCAGACATAGGGTCCTTGACGGAGTCGAGCTATGTTAAAGGTTTATGGTCCATTACAAGATCGAACTTGTGCCCGTATAAGGAAATAGTTTACACTGTAAATTATAGTTAAAAGTTTCTCGATTTTAGAGTAGTTTTGTTCGGCGGCGTTTAATAATCGTGAAGCGTAAGCGATAGGGCGATTTTATCTATTGTTCCTTGATTAAGTATGCCTCCAATCGCGTATTTCGAGGCGTCGGTGGTGACTATAAATGGACGAGTAAAGTCGGGGTACTGTAGGAAGGATTCGGTGCATAGTAAGGTTTTAAGAGAAACAAATGCTTGTTCCTGCGCATCGGATCATTCGAAGTTTATATCCTTTTTCAGAAGATTGGTTAAGGACAAGCCGTCTTCGAGTCTGAAATGAAACGGCAATAATATCCCGCCAGGCCTAAAAATTGTTTGATGCCCTTATGATCGTTCGGTCTGGGAAAATTTTCTACCGCGTGAATTTTTTGATCAATATCATTTTTTTTAAATTAGTGGAATAGGCCTACTGGGGAAACCACTTAAAAAAAAAACGCATCAACAATAGTACCTCTGAGGTGATGTGGAAAGCTATTGTCCATCGTAATTACAGTATTATAATAATTGCTTACTATATTATTGCTTATTATATTATTGTAGAATATACACATAATATATTAATAATAAAAAATTTAAATATTAAAATAAAATTCATGTAGGAAAGAAAATATTTTAATGATATTTGCTGGAAGATATGCTCTCAGCATACTTTTTGTATCGCGACGCTCCTGGGGGATAGCGTCACATGAGCTCGGCCGCTGAGTCTCGAGTGGTACTGGGGATCGCCTCAGAAATCTGCACGAAATGGGCAACTAATTCCGAGCACTGTTTTAATTGACAATTTTCTTCATATATCTTTCTATGCATATCTTTTACATCCATCTTTTCAGTTTTCTTTATGTCTTTTACAGTTTCTTTTATTTTAATTTGTAACTCCTCATTTTCATCTATAATGTTCCTGAGAAAATTCTCATTTTCATCCACCGATTGTATCCCGTCTTTTTCTTTGCGTAATTCTTCCTTAATTCCTCTTGTTTATTAGTCAATATTTCATTTTTCTTTACAGGAGGTTGAATAAAAATGCAACAATGTTATGTTTGCTAATAGTTTTCCTTATCGCTGATAAGGATCATTCCTATTTTTCTGTTTTTTTTTTCAACTTTCCATGACAGTTCTCTCGATCCTCCGAGCAACACATACAAAAAACGAGATGGAACTGAATCAGTGTTATCACATTAAATATTAAGTTGTTGCATTATATGATATATATAAATATTAAAGGCATATATTTATAAACATAAATTAAAAACATATAATTTGCATAAAATTAATACAAGAGTCAACTTTTTTACCTTACGCCTTCTAAATGAAAAAGTTTAGACTCAAACAAAAATTAAATACCTTGTAGAATCGCGCACAATGTAAATATAAAAATAATATGGAAAGTTGACAAGTTCTGTGACTCAGATCGTTAGAGTAGTTCCTGATTATTAAAATCATTTCATACAGATCTTGAGTCCAACTTATTAAAAAATAGATATACTATAAAACGTAATTTTATTCTGAAATATTCAATTGTATAAACAAACAAGTTAAAACATTTGTAAGATAAAATTTATTGAAATAATATGCTCACATATATGTTTCAAAGTTTTCTGTTTGTTATGGAGCCATGTTTTGATTTGGGGTGACGTCCGATTAGTCAATACAGTATAAACTCTTTTTATTTCTTGAATTTCTTTTAATGACTAAGATTTTCCATATATTTAGCAAACTCTTCGAGCTTCCGCTTTTTTTTCTTTTTCAGTTCAGCGTAGTCTTTTAGTTTTTCCATAAGGAGACGCTAAAGAGAAACAATATTAGAAAATAATTCATCTAGTATATAATGGCTGCATTCTTTGATTTTAATTTCTTTAATGTAAAATAGATTAAATCGATAAAAAATATGTTTAAAATTTAAGACATTTTCTTCTTTTATTTATTTTCACAGATATTCATATCAGATAGTAGGAGAAGGTCACCGATACCACTTTGTTTTTAGACGATATTTCTTAAACAAAAGGTAAAAATATAACTTCAAAAACATAAGTACAAACTAAAAAGTGTCTTCTATCAGATAGTATAAGCAGTTTTTGTAATACTGTTTGCAATTTTGTAATAATTAATTTTTCGTAAAATAAGCAAAAATGAGGGTCTGACAAAATGGGCTCCAAAAGTAGGCAGTAATGTTTATATTCCTATTCTAGATAAAGATATATCCTATAAAGAAAACTAATTTATGAAACTATAAACATTTAAAATGACAATATTATCAATAATACAGTCACTATTATTTAAACTATGCAATTTGCATAAAAAGATTGTAAAAATTTTCTTCTCGGATTCGCAGTATTTGTTTTTAGCTGATTTGGTATAGAAATAAGCCACAAATATATGAATTATGAGTTTGTACTTCTTTAATTCGCTAAACAGATCACGTTTTTATTAATAGTAATAAGGTGCAAAAGTTAATTTCTGAGAAATAAGGGGGTGTCACTTTAGGAGACCTATGTCGGTATCGGTGACTTTTCCCTAATATTGAGAAGATATTAAGTGTTTCAGTTAGTTTTAACTAATCAGAATATCTAATATTAAAATTGAGAAAATTAATATTAACAAATTCTGTGTTATAAACATGCAAATCACTTTATCCTTTATTTTAATGAAAATTTAAGATGCTAGAGCTTATCCCTACCCTAAACAAGAAGTGACTAAAGGCCTATAGTGAAGTGATTTGTGAATGAGGTTGTGTGCGCTGTGTCTCTGTGTGTGCGTGTGCTGAGCAAGGGACTTCGTTTCCATATATGCGAGATGTGTGTGTTCGAAATTCGTGGCAGGCGCGGAAGTTTGCTCCACACGTTCGCGGTGCCGTATCATATGTCCAGAGCTAAGAACCGTGGGTTTTTAGTGAATAAGCAGTGGTTTGTCTCTTGGAGACTGTGTTCTGCCAACTTTCGGATCGGAGGACTCAGCCGAATCATAAGATACCTTTTCGATATCTTATGTTTAAAAGATGTCTAAAAGATATCTTTTAGATATCTTATGCAACATGTATGTTATCTGGGAATAGGTTGTTTACATACATGTATGTTATCTGGGAATAGACTGTTTTTATTGTAGAATAATAGTATGTATTTTATGTGATAGCGCAAATCGTATATTATTATATTATAAAAATAGCATAAAATTCATTAGATCTTTTGCGTTTATTGTGTTGATTTTTTTATTGTCTTGATTTGATGTAAAAAATTCTGTGACATACGAGGATATATCTGAAATAAATAATTTATATTACTATTTTAAAAAATATCTGAGAATACAAAAATTGTACACAACAAAAAATATACTGTATAAAATAAAATTGTTTTTATACTACTTTTATCTATAATAATTAATTAAACAAAATCGTAGCTTATTTCGAGTTTATATTGTAAATAGAATACTTAAATAAATACAATTAGCATAAGAATATAAATACTAATATAATATATTATACTACACATTTGTATAAATACTACATATAAGTTTTATTCTATTTATAAGCTCGAAATAAGCCTCGATTTTGTTTTAAATTTTTTAAAAATATACAAGCATTTTTACTCTAATTTTTAATTAACTTCCGTCGGGCGCGACTGATCTGACAATGAGTGATACACATGTTTTGTTTACATATTACGTTTGTATTATTATTATGCCTTATATTACCTTTTTCTTTCTTTTTGCGAATAGAATTTACTTAAAATTTAATATTTTGATAAAATTATAGTATTTAACAAAATAGTTAATATGATCAATTTGATACACTGCGCCCGATTATGCTAAAAAGTCAAACCGCGCCCGACGAAAGGTTAAAATATTAATGTATATATTAATAAAAACATCAATTCCTCTTATGTTTCGTAGTATCATTACTGGTATCATTAACTCATGTTACGAGAATTGTTAATATTTGTTTCGACTTCTTCTTCTGAAGACTCGGTATTAGAATCTTGTGTAGCTCCTTGAACTGCTTCTAAATATTGAAATTTTGAAAATCTCTGCTTGCTTGTGGTTGACGATAATTTTTCTTATGTATTTTACCTTTATGATCCATAAATTCAGCCAGATCCGAAATTTCAACATCATTTAGATTGAGTTGAATACAATACGTCGCTATATGTTTCCTCAATGTTGTACCGCGCAAAGTTGCAGGGTAACTTGCGTTGCATTTTTTTGAAAATTTGCGCATTACAACGTAAGCTCTAAGATATTTTTATCTTTATTAAAACCAGACCAAAGATGTATGGATTTTGGCTTAGTACGTTCGCTTCTTTTCGCAACTTTAAAATTAAAATTACACATTGGAATAACTCGTTTGATAATAAAACTGGCACAGTACGTCCCAATTTTCCGTGTATTAGAAATCTTACATATTTTTCTGCAATTTCCTTATCTGCTTTTGATAATGCGTTATAAATATCGCTATTCATATCTTTATTTATTTTTTCGTAAGTTTCAAAGTCTTCAATAAGTGTTCTTTCTATTTCTCCTGCCCGCCGCCTGTTAAATACATGAATTAATGTCAACGTAATTTCTGCTAAAGAGAGCCATTTGGAATAAGAAAAAGACTCTTGTAACGCCATATAAGCTTCCGTTCTCTTTTCTTTCAGATATTTATATAATCGGCATGCGGAACCTCACCAATTACAATCGAAGCTTCTACCCTTTTTTGTTTTTTCTCTGTCTCTCTCTGTTATACTTCTGTTTCGATAATTCGTTCTGCAATTCAAGAATGTGATTTTTATTGATTCTGGTTTAGCATTATCTCTGATGCGACAAGGATGCACGATTCCTTTTCTAAACAACGATCTTGATTTATATATTTCTATATATAATAATTATTATATATATTATTATGGCTTATAAATATATATTATTATTATGGCGTTTCCAGCTGATAATATATTACTGGTTTATACAATGATTCAATTTATTATAAGCGGTANAATTCTTATATCATTTTGAGATACTCGCTATGGTTTTCGAATTAGAAAAAGAACCATCTAAGCCAATATGCGGTTAAGCCGCGCCGCGGGAATTTGTAGGACGGCCCACACTCGAGCGGCGGCGGCGGCGGCGGAGCGCAGGGAGAGGAAAAAAGCGCTTCGTCGCCGAGTGTGAATCGTCCTACGAATTCGCTGGGCGCGGCTTAACCATATATTGACTTAAACATTTTCTTTACTAATTCTTTACTAATTCAAAAACTATAGCGAGTATCTTAAAATAGTATAAGAATTTTTTGTTCCCTTTGATCCATTCTCCGCTCCCAATGTGGCCCCGACCCATCTTAAGAGACCTGTATATGTATTTTATATATATATGCATCAATAATTTATTAAATAAAATATATGTAAAAGACAGAATAGTGCAATTAAAATAATTATCTTCATTTGTATTCATATGTAAATAATATGGTACATTTCTTGTTTATGAAGAAATTATTTCAATAAAATTTAAATAAATAACATTATATTTATTTTATTATTATCTTTCTTCTAAAAAGAAAAAAACTTTGACTAAGGCACGTAAGAACATTTTTTGATATGAGCCTGAGTAGGTAATTCAAATCATTTCTATGATTCAGTGACGCACTTTCCATGACAGCGCCACTATCGGAATATCGGAACTAAAATAGTTAGAAACTGCTCGGTTTAATGGCTTCACGTCAATTTCACTCATAATATACAAACGAAATTTTCGACGACTCTTTTCTCTTATATTAAAGTCTTTACTTCGTTTCTAAAAGCATAGGATTGTTCTTCAATAATTGATGGTAAAACAGGACACTCCAGCATCCCTTTACTTCATATGTATATAGCTTATTTAAAATATAAATATATTTGTAAAAATATAATATAACTTTAATGTTAATACTTTTAAGCGAAATAAACATCACGCGCATGTAAGATTGCAGAGATGAATATTTCTGATATACACTTTGTTAATGTAGCACGATTATATGAACCAAGTCGATTTATCATCTGAAGTTGAAAAGTGAACGTATTACCCTCAGAGTTATATAGTTTACATCCACTTTGTCAGGGGTCAGTAGTGCGCGGCAACATTTTGTTACAGGTTTGAGCCGTCATGTCCTCTCTCAGATTTCTCTCTGCTTCCACCTTCTTAGTACTCTTACATCATGATAGATACAACAATTCGCCGGTGGTATCGATAAATCGTTTCGCTTGTGAAGTAGGTAATCTAGCCGCATTATGAAGCTAGTAAGGTACGTGAGAAATTATATTAATAAAAAAAAACATAACAAAAGGAATTTTCTATGCATGCAATGAATTATGTATGTATATGATTTCCGTGAGAACTGCAAATGATTCTATGCGTGCACCCTAACCTATACTTTAAACGTTTTTGCGCGAAAACACTGATATTTCTTCAAAGATTAATGTTGTTTTTGCAGATTTTTGATGAAACTCAGTCATGAGACTGTAACGATAGAATTAAAAAATGGTACTCAAGTCACTGGTACAATTACAGGTATGTCAAAATGACGTTTTATTGTGACTTGGCATCAAGTAGCGTCGGATTAGAAACAAATCTGTGTTGATAAAATTAATTACACCAATATGGCAGATCTATTCGTAATTAAAAATTTTAAGTTTTTTTTGGGTATAGATATATGTAAGAATATATTTTTGTGAAAATGTCAGAGAATAGAAGTGTTACTACTATTCCGTTATTTATTATAACAACAATTTGATAATGACGTTGCATTCTTTATGACTGTAACGATAAGCAGTTAAACACTGAAAATGTGCTAAAGTCTTGGAAAAATCACTTTATGTACCTTGCACCATTATGCGCTTATTTACTGAAAAAATAATTTGTAATAAGTAATGAGTAATGTTACTTCGTTACCAATTACAACTTACAAAAAGTAATGATTTACAAATGCTGGGTTAACTTTTTCAATAATGAATGACTTTTTCAACTCGTTTCAAATACTGAATGACTGAATGACCTTCCGAGCCCTATGTTACCATTATAGTTCTATTGAAAAAAAATCATGTCACACAATTACATTATGAAATCATGTAATTAAGACAAGTAAATCATGTAATGGATAATTCCAAATTAGTACGTGATTTTCTAAAATAAATAATTTAAAAAATCATGATATGTTCTTTTTTTTCTATTTCTATCATTTAATTCTTTAAAATTCAATAACTATAAAATCACATGATGGACGAAATTATTTCTAATATGTGATTTTTTAAATTGTAATTTTAAAAAGTCAGGTATTGATTTGGAATAATCCATTATGTGATTTACTTGTCTTAATTATATGATTTTGTTATGTGACTTTGTGATTCTTTTCAGTAGGATAATAAAAAAGGATAATAAAAAAAAGAATAATAAAAAGAAATTGTTATTGTCATTATTATTATAACGGAGTAAGGATAAGGAAAGTAATGGTATGACAAGTAACTAGTTATTTCCATTCCATGTGTATTATTATTAATTATAAATTATTTTAAACCTTTTCATTTCTTACAGTGAATGGATGTATTAGTGTACTAATGTCATTGTATATAAATTAAATGTAAAGATGTGCATTTAATATGAATACAAAAACCAGTTAAACCATGAAATTATCAATACATTTTATTGTGCTTTTAGATAAAGTACATATTTTCTAATTTAAAATAATTGCATTTCACTTTTACATTCAAATTAAATCAATATATTACAGCTTTAATATGTGCCAGTGCATTCAATTGAAATTTTTATTAATTATATATTTCAGAACTGGGATTTAGTTGCATATTTCTGCCGATTTTTAGTTCTTGTCCATTGGCATTTAAGCTGCGCGCGGGTTGATGAAATAAGGGACAGAAATCAAAATCGGCTGAAATGTGCAACTAAATTCCAGCACTGGTATATTCATATGTGATCTAATGTCATTTATTATTGATAAATTATTTTGCTGCAGGTGTTGATGTTGCCATGAACACACATCTAAAAACAGTAAAAATGACAATAAAGAATCGTGAACCAATACAACTGGAAACCCTTAGTTTACGGGGAAACAATATAAGATACTATATTTTGCCTGATTCATTGCCATTAGAAACATTACTAATTGATGATACACCAAAGGCTAAAGCTAAGAAGAAAGAAGCTGCAAGAGGTATGTTTATGTGTCTAGGCATATATTTGTGTGTCTAGTTTTAATAATAAACAGAAATATCCAATGTTAAAGTAAGTTACAGATAGCAAAATATTCCACAATCCATTTGTTAAAAGTACTTGTAATTCAGTGCTGAAAGGGATAATCCAACAAGTATTAATCCTATATTTATACTTTTAACTTTAACTGATAAGAGATATTTTCTTTTTTATACTTTTTTGCAATCATTACAGTTATATAATAAAGTTTTCTTTAGTTATTAATTATACTATTTATTTGTAGGTGCTGCCCGTGGTAGAGGACGCGGCGCCAGGGGCGGTAGAGGTGGCAGGGGTGGACGAGGTAGAGGGAGAGGCAGGCGATAGTGACATTCAACATATTCTTCACATGTATTTTCAACATACACATTTTCTATCTTTGTGAAAAGAATCATTATTCTGCTAATTTTATAAAAACGAATCTATGCGAAGCTGTTTTCTTGATATAGCTCTATAATAAATTTCAAGATAACGTGGACATCCATTTTTAACAGATTTAAATGTAGAGCATACAAGCATTCCGATATTTTAATCTTGTATTCAATTTTATTATCTTGATATGCTTGTAAAGAAATATAGAAAATTTGTAAAATTGATTTTTGACCATTACATCTATGCGTGCTATATAATTAGCCATAATTTTCATTGTAATATAATTCATTTAACGTAATGTAAACTCCTTATTTGTTAATTCTATTAATTTGAATAATCTAATATTAATTTAAATTTCATTGTATTACAAATTTTTCTAAAAGGAGTTACAATTTATAATTACAAAGATATCATGCTAGTACAAATTACATTTATTTCATTTGCGCCAGAGCGTATGTACGCCCACCACCCGTGCGATACCATTGTAAAACTCAAAGACAATATATACACAATAGATTTAGATCAATATATCTACGATAAAATTACTATTCGATATAACTAGAATGATATAAGACTTCTCTGTAATTTAAATATATTGAGGATATTTCTTCTATATATTTCTGAATAAAACAGTATGGTTAAAAGCAGTTTTCATCAGTTTTTAGATTTAAATGTCATTTTGCGTATCAAACCAAGTTCGCTTTTGTTATGTCCGCGTTAACGAACTTCAACGTACACTCGTATATTTGTCTAACCACTTCTGTCAATATTTACGTTACACGAAACCCTACTCGTGACAATGTAATTCGCACGTCGTTACTCGCGACGATCCCGTCCAAAAATGTTCGCACATGATTATGTGGAGGTCATCAAAAAGGCTGATCATCAACTGCTTACAATTTGTCATTAGATGCGGCCGCAGTAACTTCGATGCGGATGATTTAGATGACATTTCGGATTACGACGTCCTGGATGTTCCTAGTAATGTAGCGATAATTGCCTCTGTTGCCGCGGAGAATCATCTCCGTTGTTATGAAAAATGCATTTATTTAAAAATATTCAGTTTAATCAGTGAGAAGAGCTTTTATTTTGTCGTATAAGTAAAAATAATTAGACCGCAAAGTGATCATTAAATTTTTATATAATTTTTTAATGCGATTTATACAATTTATATTATGTGATTCATACAAATTGTTTATACAAATTTGCTTCTAAATGTAAATACGTAAAAAAATGTTACTATTGGATTTCTTACAAGACAACCGAATCTATTGATTCTACAACAGAATCTATTGAGATGAGTCAATATGCTGTCAAATGAATTTGAGCCAAACTGAGAAAAAAATTTAAAAGTTTAAATTATAGTATTATTGAAATATTTTTAATCTTTCGGAGGATCAATTATAGTAGATCTATTGACCTATTTAATTATAGATCTATTTTTCGTTCTTGCATTAGACTCTGCACTAGAACTTTTTTCTCGCTTTGATTAAATATCAAATATACTTGTTTTACTTTAAGTTCCAAAAGCGTATATCTACTAATTCAACCACAGAAAATAGATCTTATATAAATTTGTTCATCAGAAGTATGAAATTCCATTTTTTTTTTAGATTTGGATTATTTTTATTAAAATATATTTAATATTCATTCTTCTCAATATGAGTTGTGTCATTTTGGTTTCTTAAAATTAATTAACTTTTATAATTTAACACAAATTAAATGGGTCTTACAGATCTAACATTAATAATCGTGTTGCAGATTTTGATGTCAATAGGAAAGTTAAATATAATAAAATGTCTGATTGATCAATTCTAATCCTATTAGATTAAAAATATTATTTGATCTAATCTAATCTTATTATATCCTAAAATATTATATGATATGAATTAAATTTTACATAATAGCAAATTCGATTGGATGTTCTCAGTATGCACTGGTGCACATCGAAGTCGTCGTATACAGATTGACGTAAAAATGTGTGTTTAATATAAATACAAAAACCAGTTAAATCGTGAAATTTTTAATACACTTTATTGTACTATTAGATAAAGTATGTATTTCATAATTTCAAATATTTGCATTTTACTTTTACACTCTGATTAAATCAATGATTTTAATATGTACTAGTGCGTCCAACCGAATTCGCTATAAAATTGATCAATAAAAGGCAATTGAAAAAAAAATAAGGTAGCAATAATTGTAATCGATCTCACGGTATATCTCAAAAGATAAATTAAGCCGAAGATATACTACCGGCATGTCACGGTTTGTGAAATGCTGGCAATGCTGGCATTATAATAGAGAACGAGAAATCGCGGGTGGGATTAATCTTGGCAATAATAAAAATCATTGTTGATTTTATTATTTTGGTTCGCTCTCGGTTCTTGGCGGCGTAAATCAGGGCGGAAACGATCGATATTGCGGATCCGGGGGTAGTTTTACGACGAGACATGAAGTGCTCAAACGGACGGTTCAACGTCCTTGCAGTGCAATTTCAGCCGCAAACGTTCGCGCTACCAAGGCAACCGCGCCAGGACGATCTCCAGCATCGACCGGACGCGCCGGGAGCGAGGAGGACCTCGCCGCCGGAAGTGGTGACCAAGGTGCTGCAAGCTCTCGAAGAGATGGGCGAGCCCGTGGGACCGTCGACGGTGGAAAAGATGCGCGAGCCTTCGTCGAAGTCCCTTGGGTACCTGCTGCATTCGGGAACATCGTCGACGAGGATGAGCTAACAGATTCGCCACTTCGCAGTTTCGATGAACTTCTACCCTGTGGAGTCCAGAGTTCTTGGTACATCAGCCACTCGGGACTCTCGTACGTGCGGACTCTCAGAAGAAGCGAACGATTTTCGTCCATAGAATATTCGACGTTCGTTCTTGTGGTTTTACCTTTTTCTCCCTTTCTCTTATACGGACGTGTAAGTCTTAATTGTAATAATATTATATGCGCGTGTAGAAATAAACTGCATACGATACTTGAAAGATCCGGAAACTTTGCAGTTTAGATTCCTTATCAAGAATCATTGATTGCGTTTTTCATATGCGATTGTGTATTTGTCTGGCTATATGTTGCATATTGTTGTATTTACTTCACCGGAAAATGTATCAACGGCGGAAGCTATTACAATAAAATCTTGTTACGACAAACTCGGTCCAATTTCCGAGTTGAATGAATTCTTCGCATTGAAATTTCGTTAAATTTCTGATTGACCGTTGATTATATTGATGTAAAAAAAAAACAGCTTCATTTTTGTAGACTATTTCGTGGAAATTTTTGCGGCGAAAAACATTCGATTGTAATTTATCAAAAATGTTTCTAGAAAAGTCTTTTCATATACGTGTATAAAATATTATTATATCACCATGATTATTGTTGTTATTTAATGTATAATTATCACACAATAAATGTACTTTATTTTACTATTATTTTAGTGTTTATTAGATGCATAAACTAAAACAAAAAGAAAATTAGCTTAGCTGTTCATCAATCTTTCTTATTAAAATTATTCATCTTATTTTTGTAATTTAGAGAGATTACATAAAGGTGTATGTAAAATGCATTTAACAGGTGTTTTATTTAAACATTTGTGATTTATTGATCGGTACAAATGAGAGCAATTAAATTAGTGAATGAAGTTGCGATACGCAACATCTCTTTTAGCGGATTTGGGTGGATGCACTAGTGCGCACAATCTGCAGACTGTGTACACAAATTTATGTATAACGTCTATCGAGAGATATATATCACACATAATTACTTCAACTGAATAAAATTAATTATATTATAACAGTTATATTATGTGAATAACTCATAATAATCATATTTTATTTTACGTATATATCCAGTTTAAAACCAGCTTAATTTTAATGCTATTTTCATAACAAATGAATAAACAGTATGTAATAAATATTTAAAATAATTATTCCTTTTTAAATTATTTTAATTTCAACAAAGACGTCGAAACTCGGAATATAGTTATGAAAAAATATCAAAGTATCAATATTTAGAATAGAGTAAAAATATACAAAATTATAAAGAAATATATAACAATATTCTGATTGAATTATGATAGAACAAATATTTTGTCCTTAGCAAAGAATTATATCGTTTCCTTCACCAAAATCTGCTTGTATATACCAAAGATTTTGCATACTACTTGCAGTATCTTTTTAAGTGAATTAAGTACGGCAGTTTTCAGTGCGTATTTAGTGCATGCAATAGCCGAATTCGCTGTTCATCGAAATCCTTTTACAAGAATCCGATAACGCCGCAGGCAACACGCTCGCCTGACGATCCGGTCTTCAGACTCTCTTCGGTTCCACCGCGGCCGAGGTCGTCTGGTTTCGCGTGGATCACCAGAGCTCTGCCGATCGCACCCCGGACGCCCACTAGGCTCAAGTAGTGATCCATGCCGTCGATACGCGCCACTCCGTCCTCTCCGACCTCAATATTGCCAAGATCGCCGACGTGACGTAACGGATCACTCGGTGCTCCGTGATTCACCTGAAACGCAATCACTCTTCGTTTACCGTAACGTAAAATGAAGAGAGAGAGTGTTATCGCGCGAAGGAAATCGCGACGGCTCAATCCGCGAAGCGTGAGGCTATCAATTTGTGCTAATCGCCTCGCATTTGCATTCGGAGAGTTTCGATGCAACGACGGTAATCTGGTTTCTCCTGGAATTAATCTGAAAATTTAACTTCCTCGACTTTTGAATTAGTTTCAGAGATTTAGAAAAATCAATCACTCGCTTCATAAAACACTCACTTCTACATGCAAATGCTGTCCAGTTAACTTAGGTTTTTGCGAAAGTGGTAATTGGAAAAAGAGTTTGAAGAAATTTTTTTATGATCCTACGATAGAAATATATCATCTGCTTTATTAACGCGAATCTTTGTGATATTTATAAATTTATAATTTTTATATAGAACAACTGATACGAGAGAGACGCAGGAACGATATGTAACATAAAATGTATATTGTATTATATTGAATAGAAAAAGTTCGTAGTGTTATTTCATTTGTATCATGTCACATTACACTGTTAAAAATGTTATGAAATTTAATGTACTTTTAAGTTACATAAATTAAATTAAATTTTATGACACTAAATTAAATTTAATGTATCTGCAATTGAAAAGTACAATATATTTGTATACATGTACATGAAATTTAGTGTACTTTTCATAAAATTTTATAAAGTATAGTACATTTTTTATTAAATTTTATGTAGATTTGGAATTTAATGTAAGTAAATGTTAAATTTATGTTATTTATAACTTTATTTTCATTGATAACATTAAATATTTTTAATGTACCTGCTTGAAATTTGCTTCTGTTACATGTAACGGAAATGAAAAGATAATTTTGTTCAACTCATAGTTTTCTATATGTAAAAATTACCAAACTCGTAGAAATTCAAAATAAGACATAATAATCTTTCGAAAATAAAATATTAAACTTTTTTTTAATTTAAATTTCATTCATTTTTAACGAAGTTATGGTTGCTTGAAATTCGTATCGCTACGAACTTTTGTTCCAATATAATTCTTTTACGTAACAAAAGAGGAACGCATGAGCGTATACATGATTTTGTAATTTATTAAAAATTTAGTAATTAATTAAAAACAATAATATAAAGTAAAACAAGTAATCTATATTACTTGAGCCTCCTTCCCCTGGCGTTCAAAACTCTAATTTGATCCCCCCTCCTCCCAACAAACCACTACACTTATGAAGAAATGCTTATTAATTTATCATAATAATCATAAACTAATTATGATGAATAGGTTGTCCTATCCATCCTTTTTTTTCCCCAAACGGCAGATATCGTCTTTTTATAATAGTGTCCGAGGACGTTCGGAAAAATTTTCCAAAGGTGTCCCAAATAATTATCGCTTATAATTATCCTAGACGCCTTTAGAAAATCTCCGTGAACACACCTTAGAAAAAAAGGACGAGTAAAAGAGAGCGTCCGGACGAAAAGAGGACGGATGGCAATCCTAGATGTGCATAATTTAGAATTGTAAAAACATTATTACCATGTACGGATTGAAATGCGGACCAGCCGAATTACAACCTTTCCTCAAATCTCCTTTTTCGTGTACATGGAATCCGTGCAAGCCCGGATTTAATCCCGTGATCGTGCCCGTGACCCTGACCCCCTCAGGATGCTGCTCCAATGTCAGCATCCCTCGGGGTCCATCCACCGGCGAACCATCTTCACCGAGAGATTTCATTTCCACTACAGCTTTCAAACCGACTGCCTACAAATTAAAAAACAAAAGAATCATAATTATTTCAGATGTCAATATTTATTGACAGAAAAGATCAATACAAGTAATTATTTTAGTTGAAATAAAACAAAATATACTATAAAAGAGAGTAGCATTTCGAAAGTTAGATAAATAGCACATTTGTCTAATACAGAATGTCCCATGGGAAGCTGCTGAAACTAATTATTTTTAAACGCATATAGGAAATAGGAGAAATAAAATATTTAACATCATTTAGTAAAAAATCCATGTACACTGTACACGTACTATTAAGTTAGCATTTTGAAAATATCCCAGATAACAAGCTATCGTTATTTTGACGTTTCGATAATTAGTTATTTTGACGATTCGATAATTATTTTAAATTATTGACATCATGTGACCTATTTAAGATATAATAATGACGTTATCTTTTTAACTAATTAATGACATCATTTATTTATGATGTCTTTACAATGTCATACTTAATGATGTCGAATAAATGGCTGATTGTCGACGTACTAGTAATATTATTAGTAATCAATTAATAACGTCATACATTTATTCCGTTAATAACACGAAAATAATGATGTATTGATGTCAGTTTATGACGTTATGTAAGTGAAAAGAAATATAAGAATTCATTTTTAGACGTCAAGGAGCGTATTATGGTTTTTAAAATGAAGTGGAAATTACAAAAGTAATTAAATTTACTAGAATATTTATAACTTCAACAGCAAATTTGATCATTTTTGTAATTTTCACTTCGTCTTAGGAACTGTATAGCTTTGTTATAATAATAACTAATTAATGACATCAAATGGACGACACCTTGCTCAATAACATGAAAAAATGTATTTTTGACGTCGACTTATGATGTTATGTACTTGACAACTCCACATCATTTTTACGACGTTTGGACGTCATTTTAAATGTCACATTTGTCATAAGAATAACTAATTAATGACGTTAAATAGGCGATATTTTACTATTTGAGATATGTATGTATTTTAAGATTGGCAATATTTGACATTTATATAAACATTTATTAAATAATATGAATATGTTCAATCGTCTTTATTTGATAATATGTAGATAAATAAAACTGCTCGCAAATGTCCTCTATTAAAAAATATTTTATTCTTCCTATTCTTTATGTTTAAAAATGTCAATTTATTTCATGTAACATGATACATTACTTCTTTATATTTCAAAAACACAATTAAAAAGATCACATAAATTTTCTAGAAAACGAAAAAATTTATTTTTTAATTTGACAAAAAATTAATGACTAATAATATCAAATAATTGGTATAAAACATACTATTAATAAAAAATATATTAATAATAATCAATCATTTCATGTCATTTCCATAACCCTTTAAATCTTTTTGAGTTATGATGATACCTTAAATTTAAATCATCCTTTTCGTGTTGTGATGATTTTTTAATGAAGTTAATCTATTTTCGATGATTGATAGAGTAACGATTATTAAATCCATTTATGGTAATAATTCGAATATCGTGTTTTTGAATTGTGTCACTTTTGAAGTAAAAGAGTAATAATTATAAACAAGGATCATTACAATGTCCTTTCTAATTTTTTTGAAGTGAAATCTATTCCAAAATAATGAAAATACTGTCACTATTGAAAACGAGTGAAAATATTTGCAATCTTAAATAAAAATGTCAGATTTTCACTCTTTTTTTCTTAATATAGTGACTTTTGGAATGAGATTTTACTCCAAGAAATTGAGAGTTCTAAGTAAAAAAATTATAAATATCTTGATAAATTTTTCGATCAAGAATCCATAGATTGGCGAGAAGTAGAACGAAAATCTACGCAACCGAGTATCTACGGAAGCAATTTGTTACTGCTCGATTATAGCTCGATTAATTCATAAATGCAAAGACCGGAAATTGATAATGACGCGTCCGCGAGTATCGCGTACGAGTGATGCACTATGTAGTGCATTTGGGAGAAGGGAACGGTGTGCTTCCTATCTAATTTGTTCTACCTACTAAACCTCGCATTAGAATTGCGTTCACCTTGATTTACCTACCTCGCGATTCGTACGGACGTCAAGTTTATCTGGTTTTTTCTACTTTTTTTTTTTTGTATAAGCGAGGTTGTGGTTCATGGATAAAATCCGCAATTACCAATGCGACTGGGGGTATAATCTATGGCGACGATGAAACGGTTAAAAACTGTGCGCAAGGTCGGCCGTAGTGAATCGCTGCTTCGTTAGAATTGCAAGGGGCATAGGCGAAGAGCGACCGCTCATATAGTGAAAGCGTCCTCGTGGCATAACGATGCGCATCAGTCGACGTCCTTCGCGATGTTTAAATAACTTAATGGCTAATTATGCAAATTTCCACCTATTAAAGATAGACTGTGCAGTTAATGACTAATAACAGAGTCGCGCCGATGGACAGGCCGATGAATTGTATCGCCACGTTCGTCGCGGAGGATGAAGAAGTCACGCGCGTGGAAATGTTTATCCGAGGTGCACACGAAGAAAGAGAGCGATGCTGCGTCGTTTAAGACAATTCATACACATCTTCTTGATACTAAACGAGAATAAAACGGATGAATTTGCATATTTTCTTTGAAAAATATATTTCCTCATATGTATTATTTACTACAGTAACAACAAAAAATAAAAAAAGCTTTCCAGAAAATAAGTTTGAAACATTTTGATTAAAACTTTGTGATTATAATTTTGATAACTGATTGTAGAGGAATAAAAGTAGGTTTTTTCAGTTTTTTGTTTTCATTTTTTTTTTTGCAAAAATTATAACTTTTGAGTTATGTCCTTGTAGCAAATAAACGATATTTTCGAAATTTACGAATTTTTTTCTAGAAATGAGAAAGTCGTTTGCACTGAAAGAAAAAGGATTACAATCATCATAATTTATAGTCATTTTTGGTGCCAATTATATATTTACATTTATTTTAATTATACAAGTTATAATTGTTTTAATTGTGTCATAATTATGATATAACTATGTTATATATAAGCTTTCATGTGTGTGTTATATCAAGAGAATAATTATTTCTTTATTAAAAAAAATAATTATTCTTATAACGTTTTTTAATTTCATATAACATCGAAAAGGGTTACAAGTCAAATACAATAATTTTACATTATTTTTATATACTATTTAAATTAATCCTTACTTTTTATTACTTATTTTTGTTCTTGCTGTTTCTATTATTTATCCGCATATTAACAGATTTAATATCTCTATTATTTTTCTGTATATTAACAGATTTAATATTTCTTTTATCCACGACATTTCTCTGTAACAATTTTAATATAAGAACTGATTATAATGGTAATATTTGCGACTAAGCACGTTCAATGGTTGAACAATTTGATATTTTTTAACCAAAAAGACTATTTGGATATTAATAATTCTATCAATATCATTTGATGAATTTTATACCATCATTTTATTACATCAAATATAAGTTTGTGTTATGTTTGTTTATTGTTTTTATAATCAACCATTAAGAATTTTTATTATGTTTGTATCTTTGTAATTGATTATATGTTTAACATTGATAATGACCCGATCGGAGTCGAAATATTTGTTTTTGTAGCGCTTTTCATTTGTAACTTTTATGTTAATATTATACCTATATCATTAATACTGAATTCATTATATTTAACTCGTAGTCCTTTTCAACATTATTTCTTTTAATTTTATATTACTTAAACCATATTATGTATTTCTTTATTTTTTCTTTAATATATTTTTTAGTTATTATTATCATAAATAATAAGTAAATGTTAAGAAAATAATTATATTCATTATAATTGCAATTGTGTTTATTTTTATTATATAAAAATGCTTATTTTATTTACTATCCACATTTTGATATTTTATCATATTAACATTTAAAAATACATATTTACAGTATAATTTTTTTATGGTTGAGGGAATTATAAATATAAAATTATTACTAATATTATAGCAGCAATAATTATGTAAAAATGAAGATCATAATTATAATTATTTTACCGTATAATTATAGTCATAAATTTTAAATTATAGCAACTATAGCTAAACATTTTTTCTCAGTGTAAGATTTTTATCAAGTGTATATAAACAAACATATAATAATAAAATAATATGTAAATAAGTATTACTCGATGTAAATTTTCATTATAAAATATTCATATGAATAAAAATGAATTAATGTAACTCATTTTTTCTTTATGCTGTATCCATATGAATGATAAATTATTACGTTCTACATAATTCTCGTTTCATCGTCTTGCTAATAACGCCGAATGACAGATGATTGCTACTTCAATAACGTTCGGCGGAAATGTTCGTAACGGCTGTTATTTGCACGTAAGGCTATAAATATGACGATACCAATTACTGCAAGCTGTTGAGATACAACAGTAATCGTATATCGAGCAACAAAATAACATGTTGAGTTGATCAAGGGAAATTAAAGTTGAATAAATAGCGACATGAGGAATAGCTCCGTTGAAGTTTAAGAGAAAAGTGAAGGGATGTTCATTAAATGTTTTCACACAAGTTTAACAAGATTATATAATTTATTTCAGGTCGATAAGATCCGTGTAAGATGCGAAATGTAAAGTGAAAAGGTTGATCGATCGTTGGTTAGCAATTATCTAATTAAAAATCAGAAAATTCTTTACAGTCATACTTTTAAAGTGAAGTATGATTGTAAAGAATTCGTGAGATTGATCACTTAAAATTTTTTTTCAAAAGCGGAAATGTGAAAATCGAAAATATTTCAACAATATATCAATCCAAGAACTCTTGAAATTAAAGATTAATTAAGCTAAAAGTTTCTAAAGCAAATGAGAGTTAAGTGCCGTTAATAAGGCACATATTGAATTTATTTTGAATTAAACGAAAAATATAAACATTTCGTTTTTTCTTCGGATCATCTTTAGGGCCCAATTGTATAACATAAGTTCTTTTTTTATTTCCAAGTATATGCATTGAATTAATTCTAGTCGGATCAGTGTGTCGTTTACAAAGGTTGCAATCATGTAATATAATTTAGATTTAATATTTCTTTATAATTTTCACCATATAATTTTTCAATAATATAACACAATATAATTCTCCAAATCCAATATTTGAATAATTAAATTATAATTTTTCAATAATATAACACAATATAATTCTCTAAATCCAATATTTGAATAATTAAATTATGTTAAACACAGATATATCATTAAATTGATGATTTATAATACAATGTATAACGATTAATATCAATTTTCAATTTTATTAGTAATTATATGAAAATGATATCACAAATCAAATAAAATTGTATATAAAATTAAAAAAAATATAAGTTTCTAAATAATTGTAATATAATGCTTTAAAAAAAAAATCATATCACAATAATCAAGAATCATTTTATATAAAATTAAAAAAACGTGGTAGTTTCTGAATAATTGTAATCGAATATAACGTAAGAAAAAGAAGTATAATGCCATAAAAATTCACTATAGTAATAAAAAAATAATTTGTGATTTTGATAATTAATGGGCAATAATTAATATCAATTTCTAATTTTATAAGTAATTATTATATATGAAAATATGATAAATTTTGTCAGAAATTAAATAAAATTATTGCACAAAAAGAAAATGCGAGAGTCTTTGAATATCTGTTATCAAGTATAATGCAATAAAAATTCATCATATATACAATAATAAAAAAAGACAAAAATATAAGTACGTACGAAATAATACGGTTCCATATAGACCTCGTAAAGATCACTCCTAGTCCCAGGATATCCCGGCAGACTCCTAATGAACAGAGTCCTGTCATTCACCGAGTCTGCTGCCCTGTCGTACGGTCCAGCTCTCGCGATCGCGATCATACCGATCAATATCGACAGCCGCCACATCTCGCGAGTCAGGAGTTCCGAAGGCGTGCCGGAAAAATTTAGCAGCGATTTGGTCCTCGCGAGGAGTCCTCCAAGTCGATCGGAGGATAAAGCGGGTCTGACGGCCAGGACTCGACGGCGTCTCTAAGATCTGCTTGCTGTGTTTCTCCTTCCTCCTTCTCCATGCTATATTACCTCCACCTTCTCGACTCAATCGCCACGAGACCTGGCAGCCCGAGATTCATCCACTTCTCACGATAACGATCTCGGAGCCGTACCGATCAAGGAGCTGCCTCCGGAACCACCGCTTTTCAAAGACTGCTTTCCTCAGAGAAGAAAAAGAAGAAGAAGAAGGGGAGGAGAAGAAGAAGAAGAAGAAGAAGAAGAAGAAGATGCTGTAGCGGCAGCAGCAGAGGTAGAACTAGAAGTTACCGGTTCGATTCCCCGTGGCGTGTATTTATGCGTTGCGTCATCGGCAAGTCACGACGAGGACAAGGCAGGTTGTACTTGGGCGCCAAGCTCGAGGAGTGCTGTGACACCAGGCGGTCTCGATCGTGGATGAGCGATACCGATTTAACGAGACGCGATCTCGCGATCGTGTAACCGCTATCGGTTCGCAATCAGTGATTGCGTATGTGAAACCTGCTCCGGGCCCTCCTTCTTCCTCTTTTCAGACAGATCAGTTCGGTGCATTGTACCGTGCTCGATGTATAGTACATCCGCCGTATTCAGTTCTCCAATGCACGTGGCCCACGCGCGAGACCGGCTGAGTGAAAGCGAGACGTGCCCCACGGGTGCTTCTCGCTGCGGGTTGACGGATCGCTTATACTCTGCGGACTAATCTGGACATAGTCATCTTGTAAGTAACTCTGAGAGGCAAACGTGAAAAACTGCGAAAACCAGGATAACTTTCGTAATTATCCAACCGGAATGGTAATAGCTGTTGCGTAAAATTCATCATCGTCAAGGGCTGTAAAGGTTGATCCAAACTAATTGATTTTTGAATGAGAAGAAATTAAATTACAGAGAGAGAGAGAGAGAGAGAGAGAGAGAGAGAGAAATAGAATCAATTAATTGCGTTATATAACGAACACTGATTTTGAACACTAATTAAAAATTCTTTAATACATTTTTTGTAATAAAAAAAATAATGTAATGACCGAATAAAAAATATCCACATAATTCACTGATATTGTGTTTGCTCTTTATTTTTTTATTGTATATTTAAGTGTTTGACATTTTGACATTATGACTTTTTATTATCATTATTGGTTTCGTTTTATTTGCATTCGCACTATATTATTTTATTCGCACTTTTTCATTATGCATATGTTGAGTTTCAGAAATTTGTATTATAGCTTTTTAGTTTATAATTTAAAGTATGAAGATTAAGTATGGGTCAAACGCATTCTTTTAATTTAGTAACAAAGGTAATATTTTTGTGATACTATACCTTGTACTGCTCTTTATTTAATAGATTTTTTTTAATTAAAAAAAGGACGTCACATTACTATTTATACAATTATTGATTTTATTTTAACTACACAATTTCTTCTTCATATTTAGAACTCATGAGATGAGTAGTTTTATCCGAGTTTCAATATTACAGAAATTGCTTTATTTTCAATTATCCAGAATTATAAAAAAAAACACAAAATATACGTGAAAGTTAGAGCATATTTGAGTTATTCAATCAAGATTCGTGAATGTTACAAAAATAAGTTACTACCCGTAAATATACATATACTGATAGAAAATTTTTTGGTATTTATGATTATAATCATACCGTAATTATAATTATTACTACAAAATAGTAATGTTATGTGTATAGTTATATCAATAAAATATAGTAACTGAAAATAATTAGTTTTTGTTACTATAAAAACGATCACAATTATTATTTAGATTTTATAGTCTAATTTATTACTATACTGTAATTTGTACTATCAAGACATCTCCCTCTCCCCCCCCATACAACACATTAACATTGAATTAATATTTCAGAAACGTTGAATTGCAACATTGCGAACATTGCAACAACATCGCGAAATGTAGACTCAATATTGAAGAGACGTTGCAAAAACGTTTAATGTCAAATTACAATGTCTGTGAGAATAAAAAATTTTTCGCATATTAATTAATTTAGTTTTACTATTAAAATAAGTATTATTGTGAGTAACATTATATTCCGGAACACACGACAAAATTATAATTGAAAAAAACGCTTTTCTCCTCTCATTTGGGAATTAATTTCCTTATTTACCTAAGCGGTTACCATCCAATCTGTACCCCATCCAACGTTGCTGAACCTTTGTAATCGTACGGGAATTGCTGCTTCGATGATACGAATACTGAATGTTAGTGAATGTATAACTGTAACATATAGATATCTATGCAGCAAGACCACGAATCGACCTCGTGCATCGGACTGGTCAAACACAAACAATACCATACGCGCTAGCATTCTGCATTCTGCCAATTCCCACGTAAACATATATCATTTAGAAATGAGTTTCGTTTTAGAGTTTCGTTAAAAGATATCAATTTAAGTGATTTAAATTTTCTATTTACATGACATTTTATTTTTATTCATTTTTTACAAAATGAAATAGATTTCGACATTTAATTTATTCAATGTCGTTTCAACGTTGCAGCAACATTAATAATCAATGTAGAAAAATCGATATAAACAACATTGATAAAATTAACACTTGACACTTCACATTCAACGTTGCAACATCTCAGTAATATTCTTTCAATGTTCTGTGCTGTATGGACACGGGTATCTCGCATTAACAATAAGAGCACGTGCAGCGACATCGTAGAAACAATGACATCGCAAAACTGATGATATGTATCTTTATGCGAGCTGTCGGGTATACCAGATATACATAATATAGCTATAGTATATTATATAATATATGTTATATAATATATTATATAATATATGTTATATATAATATAATATATGTATAATTATTAGGGTTGATTAAGTTAATTTTTTTAAACAGTTTTTTTTAAACCAAATGTATAAGTTAAAGTCAATAGCTTATAAAATTAATAAAATTAAGTAAAAAGTTGAAGGGACAAAAAATTAATAATTAATAACTTAATAAAAGTTAAGATTGAATTAATTTAAGTTTAAAAAAAGAATGTTAATTTTGAAAAAATTATTTTTGAGATCAGAATGTCCTAATTTTTCTAAAATAAGACTTATTTTAAATAACAATTATTGTACAATAGAGATTATTGAGTAAATTTAATTTTTTTGTTCACGTAAATTTATGTAAATTATTTATAATGAGAATCACTCTCGTAAGGTGTTTTTGTCAAAATTCTGCAAGAGAGACGAGTATATATTTGCATTATCTCTCTTTCTTTAACCTAACCTCTTCTGAAACGCTTACATTACTCACGTATGTTTATGATTACATGGACTAGATATTTGTTACAAAAAGTATATGTAAAAATTTAGAAAATGATTGAATGTGCAGCACTGTTTAAAACAATTTTTCATCTACGGCTTATTTTATATTTATGTTGCTGAAATACAATATTGGCACCTGAAATTAGTATGATTTAAATATAAGCGGGAATTGATAAAATTTAACGAGCCAATCAAAAATGGCCGTATGATGTGACTCTTATTATAAAATCATTGCTCTTTCTAAATTAATTCTCTAATTTTAAGTTTAAAATCTTATAGAAAAAAATATTGACTTAAAAAAAATTAAAAAATTGTTAATTTACAAAAATTAATAAAATAAAGTAACTAAATTAAATTAATAATTAATGCATTTAAAATGAACTGAATTAAGTTAAAAGTTATCAACTTTTTTTAACTTTTGACTTTATTTTAACTTTTAGCTAATTATTACTCAATTCTCTCTCTCTCTCTCTCTCTCTCTCTCTCTCTCTCTGATAATATATTATATAAACTTATACTTATAGTTAAATTATAATTATTGTAATCATTTTGATAACAATAACTAATTATAGTTATTTTCGTATTATATATACATATTGATAAAACTGTACATATAATATATAGTTATTACTAAAATTATAGCAATAACCATAATTATAATAATTATAGCCACAAATATAAAAAAAATTGTTTTCAGTGTAACAATTAAAAGTAACATAACGTTAATATCATAGTATCAGCCCATCCATCCCGATGAGTAATGTTTATGAAATGTTGGCATGATGTATTAAGACAAAAAGATAATTCGCGTAATTTCCTTGAAGAAAATACCCGTGAAGTTTCGAAAGTATAATCAATGTTATAATTTTACACTCCATAATATAAATATAAAATAATACATATGTTAAGTGAAATTATAACATTGATGTTATGTTACTTTCAGTTAGTGTTTGTTGAGTGACCTTAAAACTCGCGCGCATCACTATAATTTATGTTTAATTTTTATCTTTAAAAATTTAAAATATTGCTTAAAAGCAAGAGATAATTTGTTCTTGAGACAGAATAGTAGCACTTGGTAGAATTCTAAATATTAATTGAGAAGAGAAAAATAACAGAGTGATTATTATATAGTATTTATCTATGTGATGACTAAGATATATTTTTAAATTTGGTCGAAGAATTAAATAAAATAAAACATTTATTTGTAAATTTATTTTATGATATTACTACTTTTAATTCTATTAGAATTGCGTTTCAAGACTGAAAATTAAATTTGATGCAGTTTGCAAGATTAGATAAGTAATATATAAA
Organism: Acromyrmex charruanus; assembly: GCA_017607545.1. NCBI lineage: Eukaryota > Metazoa > Arthropoda > Insecta > Hymenoptera > Formicidae > Acromyrmex > Acromyrmex charruanus. The sequence continues at coordinate 154,277 of JAANIC010006441.1, forward strand.
TTCACATGGAATTATTTAAATATTAAAGATTAACTACTTGACTGTTAGGGCCTTTATTTCTGATTTATTGTATTTTCATATTGCGGTCTCAAAAAATATTGTATTTAATGATAAATGTAGAACTATCTATTACTACATCTTGTAGTTGATCTGACTTTCTTGGAAAAAGATATATTTATTCGCTATTACACATTACCGATGGAAAATATAATTTATTCTATCGGCAAAAATACATTAGTATTAGGTGTAGTAAAAAGAAATCCATTATTTTTCGCGTTGCGAGATACAGATTACTAAAGCCATCTATTGGAAAAATAATGGATTTCTTTTTACTACACCTAATACTATTAGTTAACAGTATTTGATTTTAATATTAAAAAGCTAAATGATTCTCATGAGAATTTGACATCGCTATGAATATTAATCGAATTTTTCCCGTTACCGCTATATCAGTGTTTTATTAAACTTTTATCAAAAGGTTTCGCGAATTACTCATATAAATCGAATTTCACGTTGCACATTTCTACTGAGTATTCTAAGTGTAGTATGCAAGGTTTACTTACATAGTTGCAATCATCCGCATTTGCATGCACAAACCGAATGTCGCCGTATCGCGGAATCGTGGAATCGCGGTGCGTGCGACGTGCTAAGGATCCGCGAAGAGTTTTCTTCAATTCCGAAGATGCCATAATCCGATATCGCGTTCCCAAGAAACGACGTAGCGCGGTGCACCGGACGATACGCTACGTCGCAGATTTTTAATCATGTTAAAATAATTTATGATTATGTGCGACAATAAAATTCTCTCGTCTCTATGCAAAACAACGACAGTAACACAAGAGAGAAGGAGGATAAGGAGAAGAAAGAGAGAGACATAAGGCGGAGGTCTCTCTATAATCCGGTACATCTGACAATGAGTGTAGATTAAGCATGGTAGGATAGAAATATTGTAGTAAGCGTCCTCAAGGTAGCCCTTGAGAGATACAATTCTTTTGAGGGCTACAAATAGTACAAATAGGACACGAAGATTATATATGATAAAACATTTTACAAAGAGTACAAACAGTACAAACAGTAAATAGTTTCAAATGTATCACCTGAAAAGATTTGGACTGCAAACAAATCTGAGACCTTAATGGGAGGATCCTGTTTGCCTACTTACAGCACCGTTTGCTTATATCACTTTTTGCCGACAGTTCATTTGTGCAAAAATTGTCTACAGTTTAATATCATTGCTTATATGTACTATTCTTTGCCTTAAAAACACAAATTCTGTTTTAATACATAAATTTTCTGCTTTAAAACATGAATTTTCTGTTTTAAAAAAATTCTCTATTTTAAAATATAAATTTTCTGTTTTAAAAGTATAAATTATTTTCTTACTTAACTTAACCTTAATTTTATATTTGTGCAAACGTGCTTTTAGACAATCGAGCTGTAGGCAATAATACATGTAGGTAATCAATCTGTAGATAATAATATATGTAACAAATGTGATTTCGTCTCTGAAATGTTTATTTGTGCGCAAAAGTGCTTGTAGACGATTGGGCTGTAGGCAATAATTTTTGGATGCAAATGAACTGTCGGCAAAAATGATGTAATAAAAAGTAAACGATGCAATCGATTTGTAGGCAAAAGGAACTGTCTCGACCTTAATGTCTCTATTAACAGAACACTATAATGTCAATTAATTCATCAAGAAATTCATCATTAATTCGTGAAGTAAGGCGATGTTACATATTTAACCCTCCAAAGTTAATACTAAAATTTGTTTTACATTTGACGTTAATGAAATGAAAAATGCATTTATCTAAAGATTTTCGACGTACACTAAAAAAATTTGTTAATATATATATTTGTTTATATATAGCTTGAAATAGTAAATTAAGTAAATATTTTCTTATAGTAAATAAATATTTATTATTTTCAATTAATAAAAAAAAACAATAGTTAAATCACATTAATGATCTTTGTATTGAATAAATATATGTTTACATTTAATAAATATTTACTTACAACTATTCAAACAAATATTTATTAAAATGTAGTATTCTTTTTCTTAGTATATGACAGCGAAAATGATTGCAATTGATGTTCGTAAAGCGATCATTAACATTTAACTGACGATAATTGCTTTTAAATTTATTTAAACTGTATTTGAAATAATATAAACAAATAAAGTTAATAAAATAAAATTTCGTAACAGTTGAACAATTAAAAATTAATAAAATAATGCATTAAGCTTTCATAAGTTGATATTTTCATTGATAAATCTCGACATATGATTTCTATATAAATTCTAAAATACTATTTATCATACCATTATTATTAACTATATTTGAAACAATATAAACAAATGAATTTGGTAAAGTAAAATTTGATAATAAATAGTTAAAAATCGAACCATTAAAAATTAATAGAAATTGCAAGCCATCGTTAAGTTGATATGTTTATCGATAAATCTCGACATATAGATTCCTAATGTGCTGTTTACGCAAGTTTTTCCTTATAATGTTAGAAATTAACACAATTACTCATAAATGCGTCACGATTGGCACAAATGCTTACTTTTTTCTACAACGTTGAGCTCAACGATAATAATACATAAACTTTATTTTCAATGGGAGATGGTAAAGGTAATAACTTTCTACGACAAGATACTCATCTTTTTGCAACGTAGCGTTATTGCCGAAGTTTACCTTCGAAGGTATTCCGCGATATATGTTTTGAAGATTGACAGCAACGTTGGAGAGTCGCACCTCGAAATGACCAAGGTAATCTTTATTTTATAACAGAAGAAATCCCGCAGAGTCAAGGAGGCTAACCATGAAGGTGTATCGTATCTTTATGACACCGATGTCTACGCCACTGCCACTTTATGGCGCATCGCCGCAGGTGTATGTCAATGAAAGGAGATGCGGTATCGGAGCAACGTTTGTGTTTCACGTTGATCGACGAAGATTATTACGCAAGAGAACCTTGCCAATCATCCCGTTCGTTACTAGAGATGTTTATCATCATCGTTTAAATCAAGTCGCCGATATATCAATCGAATTTATAATTACTCTCTCGCTAATTCGCGTCGAGTTTTTATTTATCCAGAGAAAACTGTAAATTTTTTTTTATAAATTGTATTTAGTACAAATCGAGAATTCTTGAAAAAGAAATAAATTATTTTAATCAATCATATTATTTAATGTGATCTATAGTATTTAATGTGTGAATGAAATTCTTTTTTGGAAAAAAATGGCAGAGAATTGATTGTCTTATTTCCGATATAAAATGTCGTTTTCAGTTTGAAGTTTATTTAAGTAGTTTATGAAGTGCGATTGGAGTGAAATTACCTCATTTTCCTGAGAATGGGAAAATCTGGGTGAAACATTATAGACGTGATTCGATCGGAATGTAGTCTGACTATAAACCATTGCACAAGGTCTATGAAACCTTGGCGCCATGATGAGTAATGTTCTAGAAGGGGGGAGATAAGATAAAGTGTAGGCACACGTAGGTATGTACGAATGGTCTCCGTGGTCGACCAAGGAAGGCGAATGTCATAACTGCTTTCCGTAGGTTTCAGTTTCCTCTAACCGGTGCTACTATCAACGTTACATTTTTACCGTTTGTGCCGTTTAATTAAACATTCATCATAATCGACTAGTGCGTTTAAATATTTCATATTTCGCGTATTATATCACTTGTAACACATTTATGCAGTCTTGACTATAAAGATAAAGCACTACTAGTTTATTACAATTTCTTGGAAAAAGCAGTAATAATATATTTTTATATATTTTTTTAAATATAAAACGTTTACATTAATTTGTAGAGGTGTTTTATTCTTGTGTGTTTAATTTCTAAATTCTAGAAAGAATTAAAAATAATTTAAAATTTTAACATTGTTCTCTTTTAAATTCCATGACAGAAATTTAATTATGATTTGTTAGTACGTAAATTTTTTATTTGTCTCTCGAACTCTGAAAATATGCGTCCGCTTTTCGCACAAAAAAAGCAATAGATAAGAATGTGGAACTTAAATATTATCACTATAGGGGAAAACCGGGAATTTCGTTTATCGCCTCGTGTTTAAAAATATGTATATTTCTTTTGCGTTGTTTTTCCAGGCAGTCTGTCGCCGTTGATAGACCGCGATCGAAAGATTTTCACGGAATATTTTTGGCAAATGAGTTACCGTCCGGAGAGAAGATCAAGAAAATCCACCGGCAAGTCTGAGAGGGGATTCCTAAGAGGGGGTCGACGACCGATCGGGTACACGCGAACTCATCTCTGAAAAGGAACCGACTTAAAGTCGCTTAATCGCGATAACGGCTGCGGTGACTTGAGAGAAGTGGCTCTCTTCTCTCGTCAGTCTCTCGTGGTTCACATCTCTCTTTCGTACTTGATTCTCCAAGTTTCTTCCTTGCAAGACGCAGTCGATGTTCGACGCTTTGAGACGCATGATCTTTGCGAGTGTGCGTCGATAACGTGCATCACATAGTGAAGAAATATCGAGGAAAAATAGTGTCGCGCTCGTAACTGTCTGCAGTAGACAGCCTTAGTTACGTGGAAGTCAGAGTCTTCACAAGGTAAGGAAGAAAAGAATGTTCTCTTTCTGAATTGTCGAATGATTTACATAAAAAAAGAATTGGAACGATTGTAGATTTTATATCTGTACATTACGTATTAAAGAGGGAATTTTAAAAAAGCTATAGTTGATCGGACAAATACACCGCATTAATAAATTCGAAAATCCTTGTAATTTTTTTGCATTTCGTAAAAAGTTAAGTATTTTGGAGAAAAAAAATCGTAGAGAAGTTTAAAAAAATATATCTAATTTTAAAAAAATACAGTTGCAAATTTATGTTTTGATTTTATATAGAAATTTCATTTTTACGAAACTAATACGTAAATTTGTAGCTTTATATATCTTTCTATACTTCAAATAATTTAGTAATAAAATCGCGTATATAATAGATTTACGATTTTGTTACTAAATTACTTAAAATTGAAAACTGATATTTTTTCGATATTTTACTTTGAAATGTTATAATTTGAGAAAACATCACATAAAAATTAATGAGAAAGTATTTTAAAATAGATTTTCTAAGCTTTAAAATGATTTTCTTTTTTTAAGTTGGTATTATAAATTTATCAATGACATTGAATTTTTTGTATAAAAACTTATTTTTACAAAATATTTTTCTTACAAAATTAAAAAATTTACGGAAAAAAGAAAAAAAATATTTTATTATAGATTTGCATAAATTGTATCAAACTTTTTCAAACTTTTTCGAATTTCTTAACTTAAATTTAACTTAAATTTTAAGAAGAGTATTGCAAGTATTACGAACTTATAAAGTATAATATATGTTATGAGAGAAAAATAATGATATTATATATGATTATAGTAAATTGTAATTACATGTATATCAATTTTTTATATTCTTATTATTTTTAATTTACCGAGAAAAAAATTGTTTGGTTACTGATTTATAGTTATTAAACAAATTAAAAAATACAATATATATTATAACAAAATATATAAAACTAAGAATCTTTAAATTGGGATGATGTATTTTTTTTTTAAATAAATGTATCATTTACGAGAAAAAGTAACATTTCTGACTCATTCGTAGAAAGGTTAACTCATGTTGTTTCAGTAATCATCCGTATAATTAAACCACATAATTATTTCGCACTTTTGGAATTTTCCATTATAAACTCGATTATTTTTGGAGCATACAAGAGATGTTAATTTAGATTAGATGTGCTTATTTGTACTTTTAGCAAATGTTCGCAAAGATATCAAATACCCTATAAAAACGAGAACGAGTCTTGTTATATAATATATGGTACAATTTTTGCATTGGATTATACATTATTAACATTTAATATTAGTAACAACAGTTCACTTGCGGTTTTTTTTTAAATAATATCTAAGCTTATGAAGGATAAGAATGTGAGCGCAAGGAGAACGGAATGAAATACGGTATGCACTTTTTTGCCTCGTTTATCTTACATTTACAATACAATTGATAAATACATCCGCATTCTATTTAACTCATAATTTTTTACACATAATTTAAATTGTTTCTCAAAACAATATTTTAACATGTACTAAAATATTTGCATTAAATGTTATCATAACATTTTTTAATGCTTGTTGAAAATCATATTTCCAAACTACATCGCGCTTCTCATTGTCAGTATTTTATTCAATTATCTGTACTTGCCGTGAATATATTGGATTTACGAGGTAAGTCTCACATTCAAAACACATCAGGCGCATGTGCAGAAACGCGACGATTATCTCGGTGACTTATTTATTATGTGAAACACTCATTGTAAGCAGTATATCATGCACGTTACATTGCACTATAATACGATCGTTCCAGTGATAAAAAGAGGCTTCGTGCGCTTTAATAGAACGTTATATATATCTGATTTAATATTTTTTAAAATGAACGAATTTTTTCAGGAATATTTTGCAATGCTTTGCAGTCTCATGATCAATTTTTTTGTTGCAATATTTGATATTTTTTACTCTTGCATTTTAAGTGTGTGATTTAAAAATTCTGATAACTCTTAAATAATCTGAAATATTTGAGTAAGTAATTACTGGCGTAATTACATATTTTATATAAAATTTGAAAATCCTATATTACGATTTCTTTTTCAAAATATTTTAAGCGCGTCTTGACTCGCGTATTTTTATAATCCAAAAGATTATTATTCGAAAAAAAAAAAAAAATATATAACTGTAGGAATTCTGTCACGGTTGTTAAACGAAATGTCAAAAATTCCTTGGTGAAGAATTTCACTCACCATCCGCATGCAGCGGAATAAAAATCATATCATAATCTTCGCGTCGAGCGAGCTTACCTGTTTTCTTCTTATTTTTTGATCTGCAACATGTCTAGTGCCGTTCCTGTGAGCGACAGCCACATTAACATTCGACGTTGACGTCGACGTTTTACGAAGTCGCGTGTCTTTTTATTTCCCGACGTATCACGTCGCGGCGTGGCGGTCGAAGTGAATATCTTGCGCTCGCGCCACGCTATTTCCGAGATCAAACTGGTTGTAATTGTTGAACGATTGCGTTCAACGATGAATACGAGCCCGCAATTTCTGATCAATTTCGCATTACATTACATCAATCATAATATCCTGAAACTAAGTTCCCTATAATTGCGCGAGTATCGAAGTGAATGTCTTGAACATTTCTTACGAGACATGTAAAATTTATAGGCGTAATTTACACTGTACAAAAATTCCTAAATGTAATTATTGTATCACGATAATATTAGGTGTAGTAAAAAGAAATCCATTATTTTTACTACACCTAATATTATATTATAAAAATCGATTTATTAATTACACTATTTAAATGCTATTAATTTAGCCGAAGAACGAATTTAAAAATGAATATAATTTGATAATAAGTACCTAATCAATAAAAAAATTTGTAAATCATAATAATACGAATAGTTTAATAAAAATAAATAGTTAAGTAACAAATAAAGTACATTATTTAAACATAAAATCTTTCTTACAAAGCATATTTAAAGGTAAAAATTTTTTTACGAGACATGTAAAATCGACATAGTTTATACATTGTAAAAGTTCCTGAATATAATTATTGTATTACAAAAATATTATAACAATTATATAATTCACTCACACTATTAAAGTCCTATTAATTTAGTTCAAAAGCAATTTAAAAAATTTAATAAGTTAAATAATACAAATTATTAATATTAAATGCAAAGATTTATGATTGACTCATAACAAGAAAAATAGTTTAATATCACTGGACAAATAAATGGCAAATAAAGCATTTTTTTAAATTTAAACTCATGCCTGAAGAATATTTTTTAATTATGTGTTTATTTTGCATTATTATACACTGAAAAAAAATTTACTGTATCTTAATAAATATCTCTTTAAATATTTGTAAGTAAACATTTACTGAACGTTAATATTTATTTGATACAAGAAGCATTAATTTAATTTAACTATCATTTTCTTTATCGAATAAATATTTACTATAAGTAAATGTTTACTTATAAATATTTAAAGAAGTATTTATTAAGATATAGTAAATTTTTTTTAGTATATTATTAAAACTTACGATTAAAGTAGCAATCCATCTACGATGCATGAATGAAACATTGATATTTTCATTTTCTTGCAACTCGGCTTGATATAAAATCTAGGCAGAACGAGTGACATTTCTCGATTTTCAAATGCTGCGGAAGCGCTATTAAATTTTCCTTGCATATATTATACATACTCTGCCGGAAATAATAATTACAAAGTTCCAATTGTGCGAAACGTTACTGCGTAGCCGGACTGACAATCAGAGCTTCGCAAATGTAATATCCGGTTTCCTTTATAAAGAGAACCTAGGCACACAAAAGAGACTTCAATCCGAAGCACAATTATCCCCACTTCGTTGGGATGCGCTATAAACGTCCGTCAATCTCGTTCGATGTACTTAAAAATGCACCGTTCGATCATTCGATTTTTGTCGATACAACGATAAAAGCTCTTTGGAATCATAATTCTCTCTAATTGAGCTTCAATAATACTATAATATTCTTCTCAAAATATGATTGAAAAAATTTATCAACAATTAATAAATAACTTTTAAAAACTATTTGAAGAGTTTGAGGTATTTAGACGTGACATTGAAAAGCTAAAAGATTGTCGTCAAAATTTTCCTAATATCTCTATTATATTTTTTATTTAAAGATATATATATATTTCAAAAATTTCTTTGTTTTA
>JAANIC010006441.1:173387-188956 GCA_017607545.1 Acromyrmex charruanus
TTATCTCTTTAATAATTTTATTAATATTATAAATTCTTTATTAATATTACAAAAATTATAATTTATCAAAATAAATAATTTATCAATATTTTTAAATTTCTAGAAGGAAATTTTATTTCAAGTCGGTGAGCTAATATTTTATTTTTAAGTCTTTTGAATTTCTTAAATTTGATGCGCTTAAACCTCTGTTCAGATTGTGTACATTGTTTAAATCCTGTCTTGAAATTACGCTGTAAAGACTTCTCAACTTAGAACGTTTAATTCTGGGAAATGTGGGAATGTAACAAGGCATTTGCTATAAGTCCTGATTAATCTAACACAATAATAAAAGCAGCCGATGGACACGTCGGAGTGTACATGACGTGTAAAGCCGGCCTCACGCTAGAAATGGAAATACATCGTCATCGTGTATATACCCAATATACATATACCAGACCTGGTTGATGTTCGTAAAACGCGTCATCAATTCGCGCGGTGCTTACGTTGGAACGCATGAATAACGCTGGTCGATGAAGTCGCGCAGGTGTTGTGGACGAACACTTTCGTCATGAATCGATATTTTCTCGGAAGCTCTTTGCTACCACATTTCTCGAGTTCACGGTGCTTTCATGCATCTCTAGGGATATCCGGTCACGGAAAAATTCCGCGACCATACGTACTGTTAAATTGATTCGCACTTGCACTGGACTGAACGTTGAGCTCCTTGGACCGTGAATTTTCCATCCAGCGCGACGTTTACGCGCACACATTCCGCAAAGAGAACGCCAACGAATTGAAATAATCGTTTTTTCTAGTAATAAAATATAAATGTTAATAAAAGATAAATAAAGTTTAAAATAATACAGAAACAAAGATTTAATAAATATCTATTTAAATTAGGATTAATTTAAATTAAAATTCATACAATAGAATTAAAGGCTTGAGCTGAACCAAGTTAATAGATATTAATTAAGTAGAAAATATTAAATTACAAAAAAGTTATACTAAATAATGAAAATGTTATAACAATATAAAATATGACACGTTTCAATCTTTATTGAATCATTTTCAATGTCGTACGATAAAAGAGATTAAAAAAAACACAGTATATAATTATAGTAAAACTACAAATAACAAATTTCTCACAATAATTGTTGCGATGGTTTCAAAACGATAACAATTAAGAAAATAATATATCTCGAAATTGGTAGAAAATCTATTGTATTTTATAAAATACTCTCGAGAATCGAAGTATCAGAGTCTTGCTAATAATATTGACGAGAACCTTTTCAATAAATGTACACTTATCGAAGCAAAGAAAGGTGAAGATAAAGTAATGAGAAAAATGAATATGATAAAATTGGTAAAATACCTGAAATGCTTGTATTTTATAAAAGGTGAGTGAAATAATAACGAGGAGAAACGTGTTCTTACTGACGCCAATCATATCGAAATTGACAAGAAAATCTCGAATAAACTTGCGCTCGTATTTCATAAAGACTGCGTGAGAGAAACGAAAGAATGCAAACTGATAACAACTTGAAACGTCAGGAATTACTAACAAGGAAAGTTATATTTTTCTTACAATGTGATGTAAGGAAAAATTATCATTTTTTTCTTATTATAATATCCTTATTGATACCTAAAATAATATATACACTGAAAAAATTTACTAAATCTTAATATATTTCTATATATTTCTATATATTTCTTTAAATAGTACCGTATAAGTAAACATTTAGTTACGATACTATTTAATTAAAGATATATATTAAGACTTAGTAAATTTGTTTACCGTGAATAAATATTTGCTCAATAAAAAAGATGAATAGTTAAATTAAATTAGTGATTCTTGCATCAAATAAATATATGTTAATTTTAATAAATATTTACTAAAAAATATTGAAAAGAATTAAAATTGAGTATTTTTTAAATATACAGGATCCAGTTATCGCATTTCTTTTTAAGAACGTGTTCCTGAAACAATTTTTGGTTTTGTGATTAGATAATTTTAGTCGGTATTAATTTAAAAAATATTATAGCCCCTCAACATTTTTGTATTTAGACTTTTTGACTTAAAATTATCACAAGAACGTGTTCTTAAAGGTAATATAATAATTGCAGGATATCTTCTGTAGATATTTTATGAAAGCAATATAAGATCATTAGTGAAATGAATAGGGACATTGATAGGAGGCAATAATATGAATGTTCTCTGTCAATGAGGTAATAATGTAGTAGCAAGAAGGAAAGTTACATTGAAATTAAGTATATAGTAGATAAGAACCTAGAATATCCGATAACTCTGCGTCAGCCGACGCGATATCACCTTATGTAGATTTACATAACTTTACATTAATTTTATGAATCTTGTATTTTGCGAAAGCTGCTTACGCACAAGTCACATAAAAATTTTGTAATGATTAATGATTATTCTGAATATTTAATGATACATTATTTTTGTAATGATAAATTTGTAATGATAAATTTTAATGATAAATTTTGTAAAATAAATTTTGTAATGATTAATGATTATTCTGAATATTTAATGATACATTACGTTAAATTCTGAATACATTTTACATAAAACTACACAAAGTTATTAATATCTGTATAAAAATTTTAGGCATTTATAATAACTCTACATTTAGCTCGACATCGACATGCGATTCGTAGCTGCTGTTTGTAAATAAAATTATATAATCTTATTAATTAATCGCGGGCAAAAAACTCATGTATGCCGTTAGAACGTAGTTTGTGCATATCACGAAGGCCATCTAATAGCTAAACTAATATTAAAAAATAGATTGTACATATATATATATATATATATATATATATATGTCTTACGTGTAATAGAAAATAAATCGCTCGCTAGTTTGATGTGATTGACTGTTCGCAATGTATCTCACAATCAGTAATATAAAGTGGTTTCACCTTCACCTTATAGTCGATTCATTCACGCACATCCTTTCGTAGAAATTATATAAAAGGCCCGCTTTCTTAAATCAAGCGACGATTGTACTTCAAGGACTGCGTAGCGCGGTTTATCGATTAGTCCTTTACGTGCAAAGCTACTGTTGGTTAATATTAATCAGTTCATCTGATCAGCACGGCTTTTAGATCGATTAAATTATACTTGTGTATGTGAGGCACGCAAATGGACCTTGATCGAAAATTACTAATATTTCTTTAATGGATAATTCGTAATTAATTATTTAGTCACCTGAGTATAATTATTTTTGATACTGTGTGTTTAAGTATCTACTTTCTTCTTTTACAAACTTAGAATCGTTTGCCATAACGAAAATGCTGCATTTTTTTATTAAAATTTTGTTATAAGAAAATATGCACCTCGTAAAAAAGTTACATGAAATATTGTAACGTACTTTTTAAAATGTATATTTCTTTATATATCTTATGCTACTTTATGCTGAAAAATAAGGAAATATTTTTCTACTTCCTTGCTAAGAACTTACAAATTATTATTACAATAATTGCATCTAGTAATTGCTCTTCTAAAAATAGCCACAATTTCAGAAAAAAAAAAAAAATAGATGTACGCAACAAGAAAATATTATATGTATATGCTATATAGTTTTGATATATCGTCAGTTTTTTGTTATTCTTTTATTAATTACAGCTCAAAGCTCAATGCGCATGATGAATCGAATGGTTGCGTTACTAGTGGCAGCTGTAATTGCTGTTACAGCTACACATGCGGAAGAGGTATGTACAATAATCTAAATATTGCATATATTAATCTATTTCCGTAATAATAAATAAATCATCAAGTTTCCAATGCATTATAATGTATGCGAATTATTATTGTGATATGCGTTGATTATAATTGGTAATATGATATAGTTCCAAATTAGACAACAATCATTATGTGACATTCGTGCATGATGATTATAATGAAACGAGCAAAATCGGAAAATATATAAGTGCGCTTTTAAAGTAAAAAATTTCATCTTTGAATTATCTCTATATTAATGTAAAGCTTAAAGAAGAACATTTTGAGAAGATCTCGAAAGTTATAATTAATTTTATCAGAGAAAATATCATTTTACTTTTTTGTTATCTTATTCCAATAGTATTTTCGCTTAATTTTTAATTCTTAAAATACTTAAGTAACATTAAAAATAAAACAAGTAAAATTATTATATTACAAATCAAGGATCTAAGGAAAAGTTAATTGAATTAAAAGTTTTTAAAAGATAATATCTAATTAACTCCTCTTTAAAAAAAAAAGAAATTTTGTTTTCATTGGGTAAAACTGTTTGCTATTTTTCGAAAACACTACAAGCTGTTATTGTTAGTAAATATATTGATCGTATTAAATCGATTCGATTAGGAATTGGTGGCGGTCGTCCGCCTAATATCATTTTCCTCAAGAAATGTCACGGGTAACTTGAAGATTGTTCAAACTCCCCTGGATGGACCCGTTACTATTACTGGCAAGATCTTCGGACTCACAGAAGGATCACACGGTTTTCATGTGCACGAAAAGGGAGATTTGAGTGAGGGTTGCAAATCCGCGGGAGCGCACTTTAACCCTGAGAACGTGAGCTCCTACAGCAGCCTATCTTTATACAATTTTCCTGCAATGCATAATAATTAATTCAGAATTAATTAGTTACCACAGTTTTGACCACAAGCATAAAGCACTTTCAATTTATTGAATTTTCTTAGAAAATACAGTAAGAAAAGGAGGACTAACAAAAAATATTAAGATTGTTATGAAACTAAATATCATTTTTCAATAAAATTATTTTTAATTTATTTTTCATTAGGTATAGAATGTTTATATCAATTTATGAAGATGTTTTATACTTCAAGTCAAGACTTCTTTTCTCTCTTTTTATTATAATGTATAATCTTTAAAAAAATTTTTATTTTTAATAAAATTCTATCTCTTGTTCTTATTGTATGATGAAGTTCTCTGCTTTATAACTTCTTTGTTTTATGATGGTTTTTCATTAATACTACTTTTTCAACTTCGTGCTATTAACTTGTTAGAACACTCACGGTGCCCCGGAAGACACTGTCAGACATGTCGGCGATCTAGGAAATATCGTGGCCAATCCTGAGGGAGAAGCGATAATAAATATCACTGACAATATCATCTCGCTGAGAGGATCGAATAGCATCGTGGGACGGTCCATAGTTGTACATTCCGGCGAGGACGATCTTGGCAAGGGCAATCATTCTCTTTCTTTGACAACCGGAAATTCTGGCGATCGCTGGGCCTGCGGTGTCGTTGGCATCGAGTAGGTTACAGCTTCATAAATACGTTTCTGTTATTTTTATTTGCGTTTTGTGTTATTAAATTTCCATACGATTTTTTATATTGACGCATTTTCTTCATATAATATAAAGCTTACAACCCTTAATTCTCACGTAACATCTGTCATTCATGATGCAATAATTTTCAAATTTCCGATGAAAACATATTAAGATGTTTTATTTTATTTGCTTATTGCTTATTTGTCGCTAAATTTTTATATGTTCCAATTTTGTTGTGTAAGTAAATGTTAAACAAAAATATTACTACAGATAACAATGAAAAGTATACGCATTTAGTGCAGCAAAAACTTGTCTAATATCTGACTAGAGATTCAGATTGAAATTACTTGGATTGGCGTTTGACCTACCAAAGCAAAGTTTATTTATTTAATATTGATTTTCTTTCTTCTGATTGGTTAAATTCCAATATAATCTCAATCTCAATCTCTAGGTACAGGCGGTAATGACATTTGTGGTATATATTTTATAATATTTTATGTAAGTAATGTCTCTATTATATTATTATAATTATGATATTAATATTATTTATACACGATTATACACAATAATCCTAATATCTTTTTACGAGAAAAATAAAGTTAAACAGTCGCACCTTACTGTGTTCTGCACATTACAGAAAAATCTGAGGTACTTCGAAGGAAAATGTCAACGGTCGACGGAAGAGAAACAAAAAGGATCAATACCACCCATAGATTTGATTAGGAATTTGCCCCGTTTAGAATTGACTCAATATTGTTTAAACATTACTTTCTACGTGATTCTTTCTTTATGACTTGTTGTATACATTTTATATGATTTGTAAAAAAATTTTGTCGTTTGTAATAAACTGAGAAATGGATGTAGAATTATAGTAGGAACGACACGTGCGCTATGTAAATGTGTTGTAACTTTTTTTCTGTCTGTTGATTCGTAGCGTGTCTATGTTTTGTACGTAAATTGTTGATGATATATTAACAAATGTTTTGTTCCTCTGTGTTATTTCCCCAATGTATCCCTTCTTGTTCTGTTCGATCGCTTTTTTGTGCTTTGATAAGAAAAATATCAATAATATGTTTTTAAAAATATATACTATGCTGTAAGCGCAATATGAAAATGCCTCTATAAATTATTTCACAATCATACATGGTTAGATGTAAATACGCGCATTACATACTTTTGTATAATTAAGAGAGAAAGCCGATTAATCTGCATTTTTCTCGAACTATGTTTCCATGCTAGTGCAATAAAGTGGTGCCGTGATAATACTTTAATAATTTATGAGCTTCCTCTGCAAAATACTAATAAAGTCTGGAAAGTTAACATCACCGTTTTCCATAACGATTATTCAAAAGTAATATCTGAACAATCATATAATAAATATCATAAATGTCGCAACTTATAATCTCAAAAGTTACTAATATATTTTCTCTCTCTCTCTCTCTCTCTCAGAATGCAGTAAAAAATTTACAATAAAAATATATAATTATTAGAAACAAAATATAAAATTTGAAAAATAATTTTTTAATAAACTTAATTTTTAAGCATCACGTTATCTAGCATAGAGTCTTAGCATAGAGTTTCAGTTGCACCGACGTTTTTAACGCATTTTATATTTATTTCTTTGTGTCGCTGCTAATATATTTGTTGTTTGAGTAATACCAATAAATATTAATACTTTCAAGAATGCTTGCAATATTTATTCTGCTTGTGACTACCGTAACACAATCACAATACAATTCATACAGAATTTGCAATTCAGATTTATGCGATGTGTTGAAGTGTAGTATGTATTTCATTTAAATGTAGATACAAATCTCAGGTCTCACCGTGCATTATTGCATTTTGCACGTAATTAGATACGTGGCAGACGCACGTAGTTTGCGGCGCAAAATTTCGTTGCTCTATGAATTTTTGCTGGAAATGCCGTCGTAATAACGTCGTGCGTTTCGCATAATGTTGCGCAATTCAATTGAGAGTACAATTATCGATTTTTTCAATGTTGCTTCTAGGTCGTCGTACGGCAAGTGGAATTCTGGCTCATTTACTACGCCGAGCGTATCGATCCTTGTGATATTTTTCCTTATCGCAGTACATCAACACCTCAAGTTCTAATTCCCATGGGAGCTTCAAGTAATTCCGTGTCTTGTTCGAAGATAAGTAAATTACATTTGCATCTTGAGCTCACAAATAGCGAAAGCTGCGATCATCGACTATTCGTTAACAATATCAGCAGTAACAAAATTTTAACTACCGCTACAGAGCATCGCAGAGCGTTATGTCAGCAATTGTTAATTATTTTGACGTAAATGTGACTTACCGGCCGATTACTATAAATCTCATTGCAATAAACCGATCAGTAGTTGGATTTTTTATGTATCGGTGAATGTCAAACTATATCAGATTGATATATCGAAATATCAAATTTTTCAATCAAATTTTTTAGTTTAATTTAACTAATAAATAAACAACGAAAAATTTCGTATTTATATATATATACATATGATTTAATATTGTGCAATATTAATATTTAGCAATAATACTTACAATTAGAAATATTTAATTCACCATAAGTCTGAACGTAAAATGATTTGTTCGAAACACGTCTAATATAATATATGTACATGCGTAAATGTACTGTGAATTACGTATAACAATTTGCAATTTTGCATTTACTTAATTAATTAATTAATTGAAAACGTATATAATAAAAATCAACTTATAAGTGTTATTTGTTATAGGATAGTTTCATTATTTGTATCCTTAATATAATATGAGGTTACAATTTCTTTGTATTTGTAATATACCTTTTTGCAGGATCTATATTTATACATATAATTGTAATTTCATTAAGCTATGTTCCTCGATTTTTAATGTGTACATGTTAATCGATAAATTCTATGTATTTTATTCTATGTACAACTTTTTCGACTGATGTCTCTTTATTGTAAATGTTTGTGTAATAAAACTGTATTTATTAAAATAAAATTCTTAATTGTAAAAATCATCTTGTTTTCTATTATGATCAATCTCATCTAATTGTAAATCTAATTGTAAAATTATTTATTAGTAAATTTTTAAGTAAAGATTAAGTAAATTTTTTAAGTAAAAATTGGAGTACGAGTGTAGCAAACACAGTTATATGTGTTCAAATTTAAACATTTTAAACTAGAATATTCAACTTTCTTATGAATTAATTATTTTATTAACAATAACTACGTACTTGTTGCGTTAGACTCTTATACTCTATATTAGTTCTATTCTAATTTTATATTTATTTCAATTTTAAGAATTTTTATTTGTTCGTTTAAATCATTAAGATGCTATTAGTAATATTAACATACTCTATTAACTTCACTATATAATAAATAACACGTAAATATCACAAATATTTTTTTACATGGAATACACGATGAGCAGAAAAGTTGGAAAAAGAGGTTTCAGTCATGCAGCGTTGAATTTTAAATTATAACGTATTATCATCAGGCATATACCATTACGTGCAGCTACCTGAGGAATGAGCGTAATATCCATATTTACCATGTTCTCATTAACCTATATAGGTAAGTACGTTTCCGTAGTACGGCACGAACTGCGGATTTACGCGAATCCTGACTGCAGGAATAAATTTTTCTATAAGTTGATAGTTCTCTTCTCTTCCCCTGATTTCTGACTCACAAAAGCAGATCACAGTACCATGAAGTAAAGTTAATAGGTACTGAAAAAACGTACTACATAAGTAAAACTTAGTGACTATCCGTTCCAAATTACGGACAGACCTAAATTTTAACTCTGTATCCCATTTATTACAATGCATCCCAAATTTTGTCCCAAATTAAAGACACAATTATAAATTGTTGCTTTTTTAAGTTCGACCGAAATTTCGGTTTCGGTTTCAATCAGTTTTCAAAAATCAGGGTTTTGGTTTGATTTCGGTTTCGACTGAAATTAAAAGAAAATTTTGTGGATAAACGAAACTATACAATTGCAACGCGCCGGTTCAAAAATCTATTCGATTTTAATTATTTACTCGTTGATTAAACTTAAGACTATTTGAGTACAAATTTTGATGTGATCTTAATAATAACTGTGATTTGATTTCTTTCAAAGTTGAGGATAAAATATTATTATATTATTACAGTTAGATATTTTAATAAAATCTTTGTTTTTTAAAGAATACATAAATATGTCATGATTTCTGAAAATTTTTTTTGATCGAAAAAAAATGTGACTTCGTTAGCTTCTCTCTCTCTCTCTCTCCCTCTCTCTCTCTCTCTCTCTCTCTCTCTCTCTCTCTCTTAGTAAGACTTATCTAAGTTTCAGTTTCAGTTTCGTTTTCAGCCGAAATTAAATGATGACAACCGAATATTCGTTTTCGGTTTCGATCGGAGGTCAAAATGTGCTTTTGGTCGGACTCTTTAAATTACTCTTTACTTTTAAATGTAAAAATAATAAATATGAAATAATAAATAAAAATAATAAATATGGAATATAATTTTCAACTAATATGCGAAGAATTTTATAATTTTTTATTTAAAACCCCAGATATTATTATTCATAAAATACATTCAGTAGANGTAATTTTTGTTGTGATCTCATGTAATGTTATTATTTAAGTTATACTTTAAGTGTTATTATAAATATAATAATATTATATTGTTATGTTTCGTTAGCAATTATATAAAAAATATTTATTAAAGTTTAATTATGACAATTAATATTAAATTTTTTAAAATGTTTTTCTTTGTCTTTAAGGAGTTGATCGTCTTAACGTAGATGCCTATCAGGTGGATCGAATCGTGAAAACAAAAACTCGTCGGTGTGCTTGTAAATAAGTCGCCTGTGACCTACTTTGCACGTTCTACCGAGTATATGTAAATAATGTGGCATTATTGAACTGTGAGGGACTTTCGTTTAATGTGATGCTCACGCGCAGTTGATCTCTGATAAAATTACGGCGGATTGCATTTGTCCGTGGAGAATGCTTCACGTGCAATGCAATTCTAAGTAATTCATTTGGAGTTAGATAATTGAAATATTTATATGGAACAACATTTGCTGTTCCATAAATTGATGAAATAACATTCACTATTGTCACTCGTATGAGAAAAATACATTGTTAAATTCATAATGTCAAATTATACTCAATTTCAATTACTTTTAATCGATTTTATTTTATTACTGTTTTTATTCGATATTAAGGGAATTTTAAAGATGATTAGTCACAGTGTAAGTAGGACTTACACATACAAATGATTTACGTGTCACTATATACATCACTATGTATTACTCTTACAATATCTCATGCACACATACATATAAATTTTTGTATAACAATAACGTTTTAATTAGACGTTTTAATTAGACATTTAAATTCAATTCTACATTTCCTCCACGTTGTTTCTTTGTGTAAACTATTAGTTTGAAGACTACTATTTCGTAAATACAGATTGCACAGCTTTTATATGAAGCAAATGTCGTTATGATGTGACATATCTAGAGCGCCATATTGGACTAAAAAGAATCTTAATTTTGAAATTTGTTGATGTTCTTGGCATAAACTCTATATACCTCACAAACATATATTAATGCGTATATTTTAATCCTAGAAAAATCTGTAAAACAGGCAAAAAGTAATTATTATACAAAAATTGTATAGTTAAGGCCCAGTTGCATCAATGTCACTTTGACTTTAAGCGAGACTAAAATTCTATCTGTCTCATTTTAGCCAAAAAGAGACAGAGACAGAAAAAGTTTTAAGCTTCACTTAAAATCAAAGTAATGTTGGTGCAATCGAGCCTTAGTTGATAATACAGATAGCTTTAGGATTCTCTTAATTAAAACAATGGAATTAAATTTAAATAAAAATAATTTATTTCTTTTGTTTCAAAATAATAAAGTTAAAAAATTTAATTGAAAAATGTATTAAATTTGACTCAAAAAATCTTGCACTAATCGTATATGAAATCGACTCCCAATAAAATCAATTTTCTTCATATGTTGTAGCTTATGACTTGCTAAACGAAACATATAAGATTTAAAGCAAAAAAAAAGGTTTTCATGTTTGATTCACCTATAGTCTTATCATAAAATATTCAATAACTTTGGAACGGTTGACTCAAAGTGGATAAAGTTATAGTGCTTCGAAAAGATCTCAACAAGTGCTATAAGAAAAGAAAGAAAAAGTGAGGGATCTCGCTTAAATAATCCGAGATGACTTTGCCCTGACCTTGGCGATGCCACCCAAAGTCAAACTGATGAAGCTAGTGACTAGACCTTTTTATGTATAAAACTATACTTTGTTACAGAATATATAGTGTATTTCCTTCTTAGTGTAATCCAGGATCAACGATATGGACGTGATAGGTCACAACCAGGTCTATTATCGAAGCTCAGACGTATCATAATTTCTATTTAATTTCTACATGATTTTTGCATATACTATATTTTTGTACTAACGAAGCTAATGAATATAATAATATTTTGTGAAATATTTCAATCTCGTAAAATAATAGAATGATTCCAAGGATTATGAATTTGAATGTCTAACGGGTGTATATAGAACATAATGAGAGGTTCTCATTTGGTTCGTACACTGAGAAAAATAGTTTAGTGAACAAACCAGAAGATTTTGATTTAAATTAATTAGAATTCCGGTTATCTTAACTATAATAGAATTTTAGTAAATTTAACCAGATAATTTTCCAATTGATTCAACCGTAGTTAAAAATAAAACTTTTTGGTTAAATCTATTAAAATTCTAGTTGAAATAACCGGAATTCTGATCGATTTAATAAGAATCTTTTGATGTGTCTATTTTTAACCAAACCATTTTCCTCAGTGTATTTTCTTGAAATGCTATACGCTATCTCAGCGCTTCCCTCTTATATACCTTTGTCCACGGAAGACAATAGCAAACCATATTACTCGATAGTTTGCCATTGCCTTCCAAGAAAAGCTACGAGTGTATGAAAATTTTTCGGTTCTGCCGAGAATCAAACCCGGGATTTCTAGTATATCAGACCAGTGCGCTGTCTGTTCCACACTCGCGCTTTCTCAATGAATAGGATGTTCTAAATAGTCTTTGGATTATAACAGGTAGTCCCCATGATATAAATAACGTCTCATTAAATTTATTGCGTTCATTGATTTTCATTTATAATTTACTGATTTTTTTATAATTTTGATGTTTTATATTCAATTGTTAAAATTTTAATGAAATAATACTGAAAGTCAATTGATATTAAGGAAGATGAAGTCAATTGATATTAAGGGAATCTTAAAGCCGTCTGTATTACTGGCTAATCATAATTTTTGTATAACAATTTTTTTCCTTTTTTAGACATTTTTGAGATTTTAATTTCAAAATTTTTTGTCATTCTTGCAATAAATTCCACCTCACAGACACGTATTAATGTATACTTTAATCTTGGAAAAGGATTTTCGAATCTGTAAAAGAGGAAAAAAATAAATTCTTGCAAAATACGCAATTTCGTTTCAGAAGAACTATTTTTCTACATTTTGAATCTTAATTCCACAAATTCAGTATTGTTCGTTCAAATAATCTAAATCCTGCCTAAATCATGCTCATTTTCAATTTACAAGCTGTAAAACTTTTATATTAAGCAAATGTTAACTTCAAGTGACAATTGTACATGTCAGAAAAAGTAAATTTTATATATATATATATATATACATATATGTATATATATATATATATATATACATATATATACATATATATATATGTATATATGTATATGTATATATGTATATGTATATGTATATAGGTATATGTATATATGTGTATGTATATATTGCATATGTATATATGTATATATATTTTTTAAACGCTTCGATTTTGAAGTGGAATATTTCGATTTTTAATTCCGCACCGGGTATTGAGTTTTAAAGCATTACATATGTTTAGGACATTAAAACACGTTTATTCTGCAAGTTTCAGAAAAATCTAAAGAAAATGGATTTTTTTGTTCTTAATGCGATTTTCAACATGTTCCTATTAGATCAGGTATTGATTCAGTACATTAAAACATTCAAGAAAACGTGCACAGGAAAATGTTTTATCATTTAGAGCAAAAATTCGGTAATTTTACCCATCCTCTCCTTTCAATATGCATTTCAGTGATATTTTATTATTGTTTATACAATAATGTATTATACAATTTCAGTAAAACATTTTCATCAATTGAATCATTGTGTCTTTGAAATGTGACAATGTAATATTAACAAAATTATACATATGACCAAATGAGATAAATCCAGAGAAGGGAGATTAGTAAATGAAGAACATAAAATTATTTGTCAATAAATTAGTAAATCTTATTAATAGTATTAATATATTAAATATTTTTTAAGACAATACAAATTGCTTTTAATTCAACTGTAGACAACGTAATGAGATATTAATTAAAGATTCGATCGTTTAAAATTGTTTATTATATCGACGCAAAATTTCTATAAATCTTTCAAAAGACGAATTTTTGGTTTATGAAGTCTATGTCCAAAGAAACTTATTAAAAAGATTAATAATATTTAATTAATTTAGATACAAATATGAAGTCCCAACAGGATCAACAGTTAATGTTTTGTCAACACGCAAAGTTTATCTGATTGTCATAAAGATAAGTCTACTGAAGAAACCTACTGTATAATTTTTTGAATCGTGCGTCAATTTCGAGCGAAGAGATGTTATGATAGAAGCGAATTGCCTCTAGATCGATGGTCCGGGGTAGTTTATTTACGAATAAAGAGGACACCGAACTTTCTCTCTCTCTCTCTCTCTCTCTCTCTCCTCCCCCCTCTTTCTTTCTTTTTTTTAAAGCAGAGAATAAAACCACAAACTCAAATCATATTGTTTCACTATAAAAGTCAACTATATTTTTCTACAAGATAATACATTTATAAATACTGATTGTATCTTTTGTGTTTTTCAACACTCTCTAAAGGTTTACTTTGGGGGGTGTCAATGGCGAGGGAATAAGTGACCATGGTTACCGTCGACAATCACCTTCGCCTAGAACTGCAGACCAATAACGAATTTGTAACGCAGGACTTCGACCTGGAAACCGCGCTCCCGCCTTCGGTAGCCTCGAAGCCGAGGATTTCGATCGAAACCTTCCCTGTAGGCTCGGACAAAGGAGCACCATCTAGATCGCTCTCATTGACCGTACGGCTGCCGCACGGAACGGCTGATCGACTATATGTCTGAATTTTTAAGTTCCCGCGAATTGATTCGGAACAATAATAATAATAATAAAATCTAAGTAAAGTTTAATTAATTTTAACGATAGACAAATACGAAGAAACATCATGGAATCGTGCGGGATGAATGTTATCAAATACATCCTCTTTATTTTCAACTTAATCTTCGCGGTAAGTAGAACGAGAATATTGGAAGAATAACAGTTAGAGGAATAATAGTTTTGTCAGGATTGATCTTGGTGACAAATTTTTGAAGTGAATCAGTTATAGAAAATATTCTTTCTTGATTTTTATATTCTTATTTTCTGAGACATACCTTTTTAATAATTTTTCTGCTTGAAATACTTTCAGGTACTTATGTAGTGCGCAAAAGAATTCGGTTATTTGTGATGTGCTTTTTAAATTGTAGTTTAATATTTTCGAAAATTTTATTTATACACTGAGAAAACAATACAAATTTCAATAAAAATTTATGTGAGTATGCCAACTAAAGATTTATTTAAATAAACATTTGTTAATAAAAAGAAATGATAAATCATGCTTGTGTAAGTGCGCGCGCACGCGTACGTGTGTGTGTAATATATGTAGGCTAAAACAATATACTTTCCTTTTAAACAATATACTTAAATACATAATATCAAATTTTTGTTATTTCAATACCCAATTTGTATTATTTTTAATCAAGAAATGAAAGTAACTCGGTACTTCCCAACAACACGAATGACTGTTTGTCGACATGCAATCGACATATAGTCGATTGTTGAAAAGTCGACTGTTCCCAATTGACTTAAAATCGACTTTCAACAATCGACTATGAATCGATTATAAGTTGACTATTTGTTGGCTATTAATCGACTATGTTTGAGTCGACTGTAAATTAACTTAAAGATGACAAAAGCTTTATTCTTCATGCACGCATGCACATGAAATATTTTATTATTAAAATTAAAAAGATTAAAAAGACCAAGAAATTAAGGAACAATTCAATATTATGAAAAATTATATTTTAATAATTATATTGTACGCATTTCAAACTTCACAGATTTTTTATAATTTTGAGCTATATACATATATATGGTTGT
>JAANIC010006441.1:205912-236129 GCA_017607545.1 Acromyrmex charruanus
ACTGTTCCTTCGTCTCGGGTGTGAAGTAATGGATCTATGTTTCGTCCACAGTAATGAATCGACGCAGAAATTCATCTGGATTACGCTGAAACATCTTCAAACATTGTTTTGAAATCATCACACGGTCGCGCTTATGGTCCACAGTGAGCAAACGCGGCACCCATCTTGCCGATAGCTTTTTCATACTCAATTGTTCGTGCCAAATTGAAATCACTGTGCCATGTGATATGCCTGTGACTTCAACTCGCGCACTTTCACTCGTCGATCAGTTAAAACAATATTGTGGACTTTATTGATGATTTCTGGCGTAGCAGCCTCAATTGGACGTCTCGAACGAGGTGCATCACATGTGGACCACATTTAAATTCATTCATCCAATTGTATACAGTCGCAAACGCTGGTGCAGATGTGCTATGAACATTATCCAACTTTGCTTTGATTTCTTTCGACATCAAATCTTTTATATGTAAATCATTGCACGAAACTCGTTTTTTTCCATTTTGCAAAAAATACATAGGTTGTTCGCTTTAATCGTCTACAGAAATAAAATCACGCAATGAATTCCATTTAAAATTTGACAGTAATCAGCTGAAAAATGCTACTTGTCAAAAAGTAATGTGACATGTAGGGTCTCTAGTGACATGACATTGCGAGTGCCCTCTAACAGATTTTCTAAGAACGTATTGACTTGCCCTCGTATATTTCAGTATAATAATTTTTTAATTCTTAATATACATATATAAAAATTTATATGAAACAATAAAAGAAATTGATATTTGCTTTAATTTGTACAAAATCTATCTGTTTTAGTAAAAAAAATTCATTATGTGTGTGTATGTGTGTTTAACGTGAGAGTTTTGTTACCTGAAAGTTACTTTCATAGAAATCTCTAACGACCACAGAATGAAACATAAAATTTTAAATAAATCGTTTAATTAAATTTTTTTATAACTGATTCTTTCAATAGCAAAGTTATCAAGATATCTTCTTGTAGACAATTTGTAGATAAGTTAAGAGTCACCTCTTAAGTGCATGAAATTTTAAGTTACTGAAATGATCTTAAATAACACAATAATAAAAATACAATGCACGATAAATATTTTCATTTGATAATTTAAAATTTATTTTATCATCATTTTAATTATCATATTATTGTTAACAGTTAACGAATTGTAATGTAAGTTTATATCGAGGTATAACTTAAAACAATTATGTGAAAATTTTGACAGTAATAATTAAAAAAGTAAAAAAATATAAATTGCATTTTATTTCATACATGATGTATTTTGTCCTTATTGTATATCAAATATTAAAGAAGAATAAAAACACTATGGCATCATACATGAAACGAAACACATTCATAGAAACTTCCTTTAAATTAGGGAATGCTGGAGCCTGTATTACTAATAAAATTAGCGTTTTTGACGTTTTTGTTCCTGTCAAATTTTTTGGTAGTGATTTCACAGAATAAAAATTCCTTTTCCACGATTAAAATGTACATGCTAATATATTTATCGCTGGTATATTTTGTGTATATCAGAGCTGGAGAAAATAAAAAATTGCAGATTTCTGTATCCATTTTTATCTCAGTATAGCGACCAACGCTGAAGATAAAATGGATAAAAAAATCTGTAATTTTTTTTTTAGCTTTAAACTCAAAATACACTAGCGGCAAGTATATTAGCGTGTACATTTTAACCGTGGAAAAAGAATCTTTATTCTATGAAACCACTACGAAGAAATCTGACAGAAACAAAAACGTTAAAAACGCTAGTTTTACCGGTAATACAGATGGCTCCAGCAACCCTTTAAAAGAAACAAAAATAAAAATACATTGATAAATATATTATAAATTTTATTTGGAATCCGAATAAAATAATATATATATATATAATCGGTAGAACTCCTAATCTCTCTTCTTTTTAATTTTACTGATATTCAATGTTTAGAATATTTACTGTTCAGAAATACATTAATTTTTCAAAATTAAAAGACACAATTTTTTAACATAGATATACTATCGAATTATGAATATTGCTTTACAATTGATGCTTTAAAAGTCAAAAAATATTGCGTAATGTGCTTCGAGATTTACAGTTACAATTCGTATTTACAATTTCACGGTGTTACTTTGAGTCCACAGGTGGGCTATTGAATATGTGCGATGTTCGAAAGTAGATGATCGTTCATGAATAAGACGCAAGGAGTGGCGCACCTCCCGCGTGGAGCGATCAGTTTCATGATGGGTTCCAGCATTCGATCCGTTCGATTTCTTTCACCCTTGACGCTTGCATATGTCCTGCAGGGACTACCTGTACGCAGGACCATGAAATCTTGATAAACCAGTCTTGGCTACAGTCATTAACGTCGCCGTTATACGTTCACCTGCAGCATTTTTCGGTCCATCATTTATGCGGGCTGAACTTGACCCCGAATTCTTTCATTCTATCCTTTCTATCTTCCCCTCCCAATAAAAAAATATTCTCCCTTTTTTCCTAAAAAACTTTTCGTAGTGTGATCACATCGGAAAATTTCAATTATTACACAGTATGAATAATTTTGAGAACAATGCACTAACAAAATATATTTGTTATAAAATTAATTATTTAACAAATTTTTACGAAAGTTTATCGAGGGTAAAAGCACTAAATGCGGATCAGGCACTAGTTCCGAATCATATATTATATTTAAATAATTATAATAATTATAATATCTTCCATCAAATGATGCATATCACAAGATTCTTTATTACTTATTTTATCTTTTTTAAATGTCAGATGTTTTTGATGTATTATCAACCATGGTGGAAAGAAACAAGGTGAGTTATTGCATATAATGGCGGCAAAGAATGGGGAACATGACTTGTCAACCAATCACGAGGAGTGCAGATTTCAAGCACAGATGAGTACTAATAAAAATACAGTATTGGAAGTTAAAATAACAATGATAAAATATTAATAAAAACTATTAAAATATAAAAATATTACAAATTTTAATATTATTATTAAACAGAAATGAAATTGCACATTTTTTTCATTTTTGACATAAATGTATCAAAAAGCTGCCGTCAAAGAGCAGTGAACACAGTCATATTAGATTTTTATAAAATGGGTCCCTTATGATTGGTTGTCCGTCTCCTATTACTTTTAGGTTATTGCGCATCCACGGGAATGACTCACCTTGTTTTTTTTCGTGATGTTAACAGCAGCGATGCACATTTTATTGTCGTTAAATAATAAAATGTATCAGATAAACTAAGATTATTAAGATATATATCTTTAAAAATTTATTTAAAGTATAATACCGTAAGGATTGTTTTGGTTTTCCAGGAGGCACTAAATAGCATTAGATTTCACGAAAAAAATCAATATCATGCTCAGTTGAAATTAAATCTAAAAGGATGAAAGCATTTAGTGAACTGATTCGCAATTAGTACATGGGGTCTAAATGTGAATATTGTCATTATTTCATTCAATTGAATATAAAACGATACTGAAATGAAATAAAATCATTCATAATGTAATTTTTATCAATTATAACTAATATTTTATTAATTATTCGGTATCGTTCTGGATAAAAATATAAATTTCAATATAATAAAACGTCAAATAGCTATCATTATTTGATGCATTTGTTGAAACCCTACAACTTTTGTATAAAACATTTTTCCAATAAACCAATACTTTCTAAAATAATTAGCCGTTCTGGAACTTTTGACACACATTGTATACGTACTGAATTGTTATCTACTAAATTAATTTCACATCAACATTCTTCTAGAAATATAGATTTATAAATTTTACGTTAATTACATGCGTTTTAAAAGAGAGAATTTTTATTTCCAATAAAAACCTACTTGTTCCAGTTTAACTTTTCAGATTAATAATTATCACTTAATTGGAAGCAGAAAGAATACAACAAATGATAAAAATATTCTCTTTAATTATATTTCTTTTCCGGTAATCTTCTTTGCGTCAGAAG
Organism: Acromyrmex charruanus; assembly: GCA_017607545.1. Taxonomy (NCBI): domain Eukaryota; kingdom Metazoa; phylum Arthropoda; class Insecta; order Hymenoptera; family Formicidae; genus Acromyrmex; species Acromyrmex charruanus. Next base: position 209,894 of record JAANIC010006441.1, read on the forward strand.
CGAGAACGTTTCTTTTGTTGCCAACATTTTCAAGAGAACGATACCCTTCAGGAGAACGATTTTAACTCTTCCGCTTGACGAAGCACGCGAAATCGAGACGAAATCGATGGAAAGGGATGCTGGCAAGTGCCGGCGTTGGTGGAGTCGTGGTGCACGCCTCTGCATGCAGGATGCTGCGGAACAGTTTCCTCGTTGCACTGGAAACAAGGGAAAAATCGATGAACGTTCACGCCAGCTCAGCTGTGCTCGAACGCCTTGAACTCAGCGACTCGACCGAGTCCCTAGAATGCGAACAGGAATCGAGGGTAACTCTAGGATTTAGACTTTAGACAATCGGTACGCCGTTGCGCGCGATTAACTACAGCGGAGACTAGACTCGATGTCCGCATACGAATTTAGATGGCACACGGAGATTTAACCTAGTGACCTCATTTAAGCCAGTGTTCATATAGCCTGTTCTCATTTAAAATCGTCTTAAGAAACATTTTAAGATGCTGATGCGGCTCTCTGATTGTTACTGTTAATAGTTCATAACAGATTAAGATAGTACTTATAAGATAGTTTTAAATCGACTATAAGTACCAGTCTTAGATTTAAAAATAAACCTCGAGAAAGTTAAAATATATTTCCGTCGCAAAACCTGCAAGAAAACTAATTGCACTCCGTACTGTCATCAAAATGATGACAATTGTGATTCTACAGTAAAGTACCGAAAATTTGGATGGGCCTCATCAGGGCCCATTCAAAATCATAAATATCTGCATAATTTGAATAAAATATTAAAATTACGTGTATATTTTAATGAAATAGTATAAAATAAACGATATTAGTACGCAAAAGTAATGAAATAATGTTACCAGATTTATCTATTACAAGTTGTCATTAAATTTCAAACTTTTTTTTTGCCATTTAATATTTTTCCAGAATGGCAGATGATTTATTACTTTTTTGTAACAATTGTAACTTTTTTAACTATTATAATCTCGCTTTTTAGAAAAATCTATGATAATATTTGTACACAATAACAAAAATAAAAAAAGGTCTTTTCATTAGGTAATACGTTAAAAATTACATTTTCAGTATTTTTTTCTCTTTTATTTTATCAATATATTCCAGAATTTTGCACACGTCAAGTTCACTACTTTAATTTCATTATATTAAAAATTAGACATTTCTATGGTAACTCGATTTGTTGTAGAACCACCTTAAGAAAAATAATCTTATTATCGGTCACATAACACAAAGTGGATCTTGATGTTTAATATTTATATGCAAATTTTTGTAAATACATTTTCAGTTTTTATGAATTACTCGCCGATTCGGTTTGTCTGGCTTGAATTGCAATCGTAAATTGGAAATATTAATAATATCTCAAATTAGATTGATCGTCAATTTAACCAGCAATATTGTTTTTTTAAGATACACCCGATTTATTGTTATAAATTTTAAGAAAATGGTTACATAAGAAAATAAAATAAGATAAGATTCTTTACTGTTTTAGATCATTACATTTTTTCATTACAAAATCAACATTTATGGAGATATATCAAGCATAATTCACATATAATTTACGAAATACTCGAAAATGAAAAAAAAATTCTTACAGAAAGACTTAATAAATTAGATTTTCAGAATTTTTGTATTCATTTCAGTTTAACTAAAAGAAATTTAATAATTAATCTCTGCTGTAAAAATTATTTTTTAAAAACTTGAATTACTTATTTATAAAAATTTTTATTTTTAGTTGCTCGAACAATTCAATTATTTTTTAAACTAACATTTTTTTCTGAAGTACATCATATCTTCAAGTAACATAAAAAGATTCTTTTTCATGTAATTGTACATATAAAAGTTGTAAGCTTTTAATCGACATCATGTTTCTTTCAAAATTATTATATTTAAGAAGTAAGAGTTTAATGCCTATTACGGTTGAAGCTGGATCTTATATGCTTTTTAAATAATTTCTATGTAAATTTTCTATGTAATTTCTATGTTAAATATTCTCTAAATATGTAGTTATTTGAACTGTGCGCCGAAATGATTTTTCGAACTTATAAACACAATCAAACTAGTACAGTAATATCATAAATTAAATTGACAAACAATTTAATAATTTGATGCTGAATTTGGCATCCTGTTAGAAAGATGTTAATATACTAAAAAACTGTAAATGTATTTATTAAAAAATATTACCTCGGCCAAGAGTCAAACCCCTACTTTTAAATTTATAAAAAATGAGCAAAATACAATTCAACTTCTATTATAAAAACTTGTTAAAGGTTTTACTCTGTACAAAGTCTCTTTTTCAGATTTTATATAATTCAGAATAATATAAAAATCTGCTGGGATCTCATCTGCTGGGTCCCATTTTATAAATTATACAAAATTGACAATTTCATATTGCTAATGAAGAATTAATAAGCATTTTAAAAATTTGCAAAGAATTTATTACGAAGAATATCAGCTGAACCAGAATTTGGACTTGAAACTCCCGACTCTCTAAGAGGGACGTCATACTAATTTGATTATTGAGACATATGGAAATATTTATCGTAATAACTAGTGAAAAAAATGTCATTTTTCAAGAAGACGTATATAAATAATTATATGTAGAAATTGAATTGATAAGAATAAATAAATTAAAAGAAATAATCGTATTTTCAGTCAAAGTAGATCTTTGTGCTCAATAATATTTATATGCATATCAAAATGTGACCTATTAAAGACATAAAAAACATTAAATAAAAGAAATTTTCTTTTAATTAAATATTACATTTTTTCTACGGTATTGTTTTATATATTTGCTAGAAAATAGTTTATAATAAACAACGTTATTTCTTTTTTGAGAAGACCGCGAAAAACATGATATTTAAATTACTGTAAAAGAATTAGGTGCACTTTCGAAAACCTTCATTTTAAGTTAAGGAAGTCCTTAAAGGGATTTTTGGCAACTGCTACGAAGAAGCTATTTTTTGAAATCAAATAATAAAACGCATTGTGTTTATATTAATGATGAAATTATCAATTTCATTGTATGATCACCCCAAATCCCCCTGCCAAGGGGCGCACGACTTCCATGCGAAGAGCGCGCGAATATTTATTTATTTTACGACTTTATTTAAAAAAATAGCTTTTTTTGGAAGTCGCTATAAATCTCTTTAAGAGCTTTCAATTTGACTTAAAATGATGTTTGTTGTAAAATTTTATAGAAATCGGAGGATTTCGGTTTTCGGAAGTTTATCTAAAGAATTTTTTTAATTATAAGAGTACGTTATAATAATTTGTAATAGATCTATCTATTAAACTATTTATTATAAATTTCTACATGTATTCTGCTACAATGTAATTAGTATAATCTATAATTATAGATTTCCATAAGTATAATAGATATTCAAAATACAGTATGTGGATGTGTCTCATATTTTTATCTGATTACTGCCATAAATTGTAAATAAATTACGAATACCGTTAATTCCGATATTCGCCCGCGATTTCGCCGTCCCGCGTTTTGAACGGATACCACAAGAGATAAATACATGAATTTGCATAGCTGCGTAAGCACGTGCATATGCATGGGTTGGACAGATGTTAAATGTCCGAGAGGCGTACGCCGCCTTTGTAGCACAGTGTATGTGTCGCATTTAAATTAATTTTGCGTCACGTGACAAACGGCCACCGACATGTTCTACAAATTGACCGCGCAGTCGTAAGAAACTGCTTAAAAGAAGCAGCCATTTACAATTACGTGTGAGTCAGTTTCAGTCTCGTCGAAATTCTCACGTCGTGTCGGTTTAACCGCGTAAGTTTATATTGGTTATACCGCGATATAAACTTACATTACAATTTATCAGTGCGGTCATAATATGATAATATTACGATAATTGCGTTAAGTAGAGAAAGCAGATTTACAACTGATGTAAAATTTTTCAATATGATTGATTTAAGATAAATAGTTCAACAATGAATCATAAATTTGAAAGGCTTATATTTCTCTCAATTATTGAGTTGAAGATCTAAGATCTTTTTATTGACATGTAGTTAATAATAACTCTTAAATTACTTTTTAAATTCAGTTACAATTTCTTATTTAAAAAAACGAGAAGTGGTTCATTGCGTACAAGAAGTGTGTACACATTGAATCATGCTATTTTTAATAATGAACTAAATGTTTTATGCTACGAATTGTTGGGATTATTTTAGTTTTGCTATATTTTAAAATGTTTATTTAGAAAATAGATAATTATTATATAAGATGGTAAGGATTTACGAAGGCTGACCACAGCGTTTTTCTACCAGATTCTTTTGTTTTGAATGAAAACGCGTCGAAGGAGGATATTCTAAATATCATAATTATCACAATGAATTATTATTTTAAAGATTATCGTAAAAAAGGTTATCTACAATGAACCATTGTTCACTACATTAAAATGATTCATTGTAGACCATCTAATCTTTTCCGTGATAATCTTCAAAATAATGCGGTGTAAAATAATATAATAGAAGAAAGTTGCTTACAGAATAATAAGGCCAAATGTGCACACAAATGCATAATGAAAAAAAATAAATATAACAACAAAAACATAAAAAACTACGAAAAAAAATTACTTTGTAACCCAAAATTCTTAAAATGTGATATTCTTGACACGATCTACCAGTCGACTGAAGAGTCGAGGAAGATTCAAATGCGAGTCGCTGTATGATAATAATCTGGTAACAATCTGTAACGTTGCATTTGCGAAATATTGCATTGGTTCATAATGTACTACTGGTTCACTGTTGGACTATCTACTTTATACATTTTGATCCAGTGAAGTATTAAGGACAAGATCAATCATATTAAAGAACTTTAGTTGCAAAACTGCTTCATCTGCTAAACGCAATCATTAATGAAATAATTAAATGTAAAACATTAAAATAAAAATATTTATTTTGCATTGTACATACATACTTTAATGAGATATGACTCTAATTCAGTATATCTCACGCAGTTTCGCAAAGAGCTTTGACCAGATAATTTTTATTGTAATCATGCAAGAGAGAATACAGCATACGTTGGTTATCTTATCTTATCGTCTGGCGCTTTCAGTGATATTATACAATCATACCGTAGCGACGAAGGGGCTATATTTTAATAATAAGATTTCTATAAATAGCACAAAATTATATGAAAAATATATCAAGTACTGGCAAAAGAATGCCCAAACTGTATTCTGCATACATACGTCTCACGAGACAAAATTCCTAAATCTCTATTGACAAAAAGTCAAGATTATTCATAATGATACGATTATTGGAAAATCCACGAGCGATTACATATTTCTCTTAAGTTGCTAATTGATTGGAAACTTACAATTTTAACATGCGATTCATTTTTCTTGTCGACGGGTTATGTTATGGCACGATGAATGCATTGGCAAAGATCGTGCTCGTGATAAGATAACCTTGCCAAAGCAACTTTACGGTGTCTGAAAAAAAGAAGACTCGCGGAAGCGTTCGAGTCAAAGCCGTTTTAGGAGCCGTGTGTATTATCTGGTATATTGGATTAATGCGTTGGAGTTTAATAAATCTCGCGCGTTAGGTATTCAGATATTCCAAGCACAAAGCGTGAGTAATTCAGCTAATAATATCGTGTCTAACGACGTAATGTAAGACTGGAGCAGAAGAGAGAGAGAGAGAGAGAGAGAGAGAGAATCTTGCCTTTGGTTAATGTACGCAATTTTACGTTAAACTTTGACCTCCGATTTGTAATGCATTTCTATTGGTCAATATAAAATAATGTATTATATAAACAAGAACAGCAGCGTAGACTTTTGCATAATGCACAAGAGAATCAATCAATCAAATTCTTTTGAAAAATAAAGATCTCTGATTAGTTCATTCTTTTATATATTATTGTGTGGATTATGCAAAAAACTTATGCATTATGCAAAAGTCTGCGCTCCCCCCCGTCTGTAATTCTATATAGATGTTGGAGACACCGCTGATTGTCGTACAGGGTTGATTGTTAAAATGCTTATAACTCAAACAGGACATGGCAGAAAATCTCTTTTTTTGATTGTATATAGCTGATATAATATTAATTTGTTGTGCAAATTTGTGGTGACAACCACAATGGTGACGACAACAATGACAAAAAATTCAAATTTATTGTATAAATATTTTAAGTACCTATTCACAATGATTTATTCAAAGTTTTATTGTAATTCAGAGATTGGATACAAAGATTAAAAAACAAATAAATATTTTACAGAACAACTAATCTCTGCATCGCAATGTAATTTTTCAGAAATCATTTTGAATATAAAATTATATAAAATTATATATAAAAAATTATATAAAAAATTATATAAAAAATTGAAATTTTTGTCATTATTTTATGATATGTTTCCATACATTTATGTTAGAGTACCCTCCCCCTCCCTCGCAGAAATAAAAAAACTACCTATTATACTTTTTGAAATAATTTTTGATCCAGATGATAAATCATCGTTAATTTTTTTGTATTATTTAAATGCGATCTAGAGAATAATTTAGAGAATAATTTTTTCATAACTTTTCCATAATTTAAAAAATATATGTAATACATTCTTAAATTTAAAATTCGTTATGCAAGATGTAAAAAAACATGACATTACGATTGCTACTTACAGATTAGTATTACAGAGATCGATTTTAAAAAAGAAAAAAGAAAATTAATAGAAATAAATAAGATCCGACCGTGTAAATGTACAACATGATAGAGAGTGAATAATAGAAATATTTAACAACAGTTTATATAATAGCTTGTTGCTTTTTTTCTGAAAAAAATATGAGGATATAATATATTATGGAATTCAGAATGCATTCCGATCGGAATTATTCATTTCCCTGGATTTCTATTGTGTTTTTCTGGAGAAAATAAAATAATTTCTGAATTATTGACTCTTTCGAGGTAAGAAATTAAATCCGCTCTAAAAAGATAATTATGCATACAGTTTTGTGTAGTGATGATTCTTTTTACCGTTAAGATGATTCTTTAGTAAAGTGCCGAAAATTTGGGATACCTCACCAGAGCTTAGCCAAAATTATAAATATCTGCATAATTTGGATAAAATATTAAAACTACGTGTATATCTTAATGAAATAGTATGGAACATGCGATAGTAAATCAAGAGCTGTATTTTCATCAAACGAAGACAAGATGAGATTATGTTTACTTTTGGAAGTTAAATTTATGTACAAGTTTATGCACGTAAATATCTTTCCAGAATAACCGTCGATCTATTACTTTTTTGTGACCAAAATCGTAATTTTTTAAACTTTAAAACTATTATATATTATATCTCATTTATATAATGGGAAAATATATATTGTCTATGATAAGATTTGTGTGCAATTAGTTTTAAAAAAACATCTGCGAGCCTTATATGTTACTAAGTTATTCACGTGAAAAGTTACATTTTTAATATCTTTTTTCTTTCTTATTTCATCATTAACTTACTGTAGAATTTTGTACACATCAATTTTGGTACTTTAATTTCATTATATGTATAAAAAAATTAGACATTTCTATGGTAACTTGATTTACTAAAAAGTCATCTTAAGCGTTATTATGTAGAACTTTGGAAATTTATTTGCAGTAAATAAAGAGTGATAAATCTTTGTTCTCAACATGATATGAAATATACAATGAGAACGCTCTTTTCGAGCAGTTTGACTTTCTACGCCTAGAAATAAGTACGTAAAGATATATGTGAGTTTTCAAAAAATCGCGATGACATCTACTAAAAGCTAACTCTGGATAACATAGGAATAAAGAGGATCTTGAGAAAAAGGAACAAAAGGAAAAGAAAAGAGAGATTGCGGAACATCTATTTTATTTCCCATATGACACAGTATTCGTCTAAGGGTCACAGATATATGTTCTGAAGAATATCTTGAAAACATCCCAACGTCCTAAGAATGCTCGCAAAGGAAGATCTCTAAGATAAAGTAGATATACTGTATGGATTAAACATTGATATAGATATTTCAATGTTATATGATAACATTTTTTAATATATCTTTTATACGTATTTTTAATATAGATATTAATACATTAATTGCTTTTAATTATTTAATTAAGTTAAATTAATTAACTAATGGATAAATTATAAGCATAATCATAAAATTTGTACTTGTTCTCGTAAAATTTGTAAGAATTTATGACTTATATTGTAATTCTATGTAATTTATATCTTATATTGTAAAATGTATAATTATTCGTAAATATTTACTATTTTTCATAAATCTTATGGCTGGCAAGAAGCTGTCTATATAAATAAGATGTATAAAGTTAAAGCATTTGTAAATTCTTATAAGCCTTACGAAAACATGTTACGAAAAATCGTACGATTTTGTTTAGAATTGAGACCGATTAATTAATTTAACTTAATTAACTTAATTAAAAAGCAATTACTGTATTATCTATTTTAAAAATATATATTAAAAAAATATATTAAAGACGTTATAATATAAAATCATCTTTTATATCTATAAGAATATCTCTCTATTTTTCTTTCTTATTTCCGAGCACTCGCATATATTTCTTTTTCGGGGTTTCGTTATCTAAAATCTCGTTACCTAAATTCTCCTCTGGACATGACGCTAGTCGTCGACGAATATTTTTCATATATTTGTGCATTTTTTTCATATATTAGCTAAATCAAACATCGAGATAATACAATTTCAAAACATGGTAATTGTTGAGTTTAGGGGCCTCATCTCCGATTTTGATAAAATTAGTCTCATTCGACGCGTTTTTGCATGAAATTGACGAATTTGAAATGAACGAATCTGGTAAAAAAATGTCGCTTCGTTCCGCGAACCGAGATATTAATTGTTAAACTTGACAGATATTCATTGCTTAGGAAATCTGTCACATCAATAGCATAGAAGGTTACACAAATTCTCTGCTTTATAAACACAAATTCTCTGCTTTAAAATACAAATTCTTTGCTTTAAAACACAAATTCACTGCTTTACAAACACAAATTTACTGCTTTAAAAACACTAATTCACTGCTAATACAAAGAATTTGTGTGCTTAAACAATAAATTTTGCAAATAGTAAATTAAAGTAGACAATAATTAAACAATAATTAAAGTAGAAACGTATACATAGAGCTGTCAGGATCGAATCGGAATGACAAATATCTTAACCTGTAAAGTCTCAAACTTTAACGCTTAATAACTCGATTCACGAGGCTGATCGTCGCGTTTTTTTTTGTCAGATTCTTTCGTTTTGAGTGAAAACGCGTCGAATGAATACATTTTTATTAAAGTTTTATGGAAGAACCATATTCAAAATAATTACTATTTTTTTTAAAGGAAATAATTTTTTTAAAACAGAAAATTTGTTTTTGAAACCAAGAATTTGTGTAATTGAAGCAAAAAATCTTCGCTTACATGGTCTCATGTTCTTCTATACCACTGACAGATTTCTTAATCTAAATATTTGTCAATAATAACTTTAACAATTAATATCTTGATTCTCGTGGGATAGAGCGACACTTTTTTTGTCAGATTCGTTTATTTTACAAAAACGCATCGAATGAGACTAATTTTATCAACACCGGAGGTGAGGTCTCTAAACTCAACAATTACCCAAAACCAACTAAAAGCATGATGTGGCCGGTACTCGGGAATCGGGAATTACAATACATCGAGCACGTATCGTATGTATTTCTCGGAATTCGCTCGACGCTCGACGCTTCGCGGTGGTTCCTCGCCGCACCTGTGAGCGTGCGCGTAGTGGGGAGAGCCTCTGGTGGGGGTAGAGATGGCGCAGAGGGGATAGGGTGATGCATGTCGTCTCTGTCTCTCGTTGTTCACGGCTCACGGGCTCAGTTCGAGTTCGGCGCGCGATAGGTCTGTGCTGTCGCTTCGTGTGCGCGCGCGAGTATCAACTATCAACTCGTTCCTCCGGCCAAGTGCGTTGAGCGTTCTCGCGCGCGCCTCCGTACATCCTACCGTGGCGTCCGTGATATCGTGCGGATCGTGCCTCGTGCCTCCCGCGATCACGTCTGCCCGTTCATCTCTCCGTCCGTCCGTCCGTTCGTTCGTTCGTTCGTTCGTTCGTACGTCGCTCAGAATCGCGGTCACCGGGTCGAATTTCGAGAAACGGGTCTCGTCGTATACTCCACACGCACACACGCACATGTACGTTGTTGTTGCCGTAGGCATCGAGATGCGTAGGAAGACGATCGTATCGAGAGCAGCAGGATCGTCGATCGCGCCGTGCCTTTTCGTTTTGTGAGGTAGTATTAGAGCCGGAAGCTGCCCTTGGACCCGGAACCGGCGGAAAATGAGGTGAGTAAACCGATCGATATCTCCGCTCCCACTACTGATTGCTCGTGGCCCATATCGTTACGCGATTACCTTGCCTAATGTTTTTTTTTCTCCTCCTCGAAAAAAGGATCACGTGATTCGCGATGGACTGTTAATCGGCCGCGGATCTCTTCGGGCGACTTAACGGGGGAGGCTCCAAGATCGTCTCTCGCGACGCGCGCGATGCTCCAGTTTCGAACTCTCGCGCGCGATTATTGATCGTCCTGCGATCCTGGGTGTCCGGAGAGCCGGCTCGTTCTCGGAGGCGCGAACTCTTGATCAATTTCTTCTTCTTCTTGAACTTTCTCAATGATGGGAGGGCTAACTTCAAATCTCAGATCTAGTTTTATGGTTGAATAAGTGATAATGTGTAGCATTGCGCTCCATGACAGCTGAATACAATTTGAAATAAATTTCCGATTAGTGGCAAATTTCTAATAGCAACTTTATATTAACTCTTAAAATTTAATGCCAATTTCTCTGATTGATCACAAATGTCGTATGTTTACTTACGTTACTTTAATTACGCATCCTTGAAATTGGTTCACTTGGTCTTCTTACATCTTGAAATTATCTGTTTTTTGCGACTGAACTAGTGAGACTTTACTTTTAGGATTTGAAGTGAAGTAGATATATAATTTGACATTTGGCGAAAGCGAGAAAAACGAGAAAAATACACCTATAGTTAAACTACTATACATACACTTTTTGTATTCAAAGTAAAATTTGTTTTTTGTTGCTGCTCTCGACTGCCTATAATGAGCGTTAAAACGAACTACTGCCGCCATATACAGTCAAATTAACGTATACGACCAATACAATACACATTAGTTCTGTTCATGTTTCTCATAGCAAATTCGATTGAACGCATTCAATGCACTGGTGCATTGAACCTATAGTACACAAATTAAAATAAAGGTTTGTGATTAATATAAATGAATTAAATCTAAATACATTTCATTGTGTTCTAAATAAAATATGTATTTTATGATTTTAAATACTTGCATTTCACTTTTACATCCAAATTAAGTTAGTACACGACATTATAATATGCACCAGCGCGCACTAATGTGTCCTAAACTAAATTCGTTATTACACTTTTTGCATTCATTATTTTTTTGCTTTCTGTCTTTTCAGCAGCCCGAATATACTTATCTCGTTTTAAATTTTTTGGGATTTTAAACACTACGAATAAACATATTGATGTATATGTATAGTCTACGTCTTTTTCATGATTTCTTATTGCATAAGGGAATTTAAGATGTCTTCAATCTTTTCTTTTGATTTTTTTAGTACGTACGTACGCGCGCGCGCGTGTGTGTGTGTGTGTGTGTGTGTGCGCGCGCGTGCGTGTTGTACAACCAATCAAAAATCATTACTTCTTATTGTCTTAACTATATTTTTATATGAACTTGATTTAGATTGCATTAAAACTTCTAGCTTTCATCAAATGTCAAATATTTATATATACCTATTTTACTTTAAGTACAAAGATACCAGTTCAGTTTTATAAAAACAGACCTAGATATATTTGATATTTGACAAAGCAAGAAGAAAAGTTCTAATGTATAGTGCAGCAATAAAATGCAGAAATAAAAAACAAACTCTTATCCGAAAGCTTTTGCCCATTTTTCGTAGATTAACCTTTAATCTCAGTTCAACTTACTCCAGTTCTAAGAATTAGAAAAAGGTAAAGAGAGTAAGTTGAACCGAGATTAAAGTAATCTACATTGGTGGATACAAGTATTATTCGATTATCTATAAGTAATAACTTTTGATCGGCGGTTCGACTATTCCGATGCGAACGAGGGAGTTCCCGTATTTAAAAATTTTAATGGCGCCAGCGTTTTTTGCGCTTCTCGTGGCTAACTTCGCGCGGTGGCTGGACCGATATGGAGCGGAGCGCAGAAAGTTCAATGTTAATACGTGACTCTCGGTTAATTGCCGTCTCGTCGATCAGATACACGGGAAGAAATCAACGTGGATCGAGCGAGATGAGAGCAAGCTGTTTGCATCGCGACGCATCCATGCGTCGGAAAACCTTCTGAGACGCGTTCAGATTCTCATTTATATGCCATCCAGATATTTTTTAATCTTTCTTTAGCATTTGGTGAATAATAAGGATAAAATAATACTTCTGTGATAACTTAAATGAAAATCTGAACATAGCCCTGAATATCGCCGCGATCGTCCGAGTTTTAAGCCCACATAACGTATTTGAGGCTTGCGAATTGAAGAGAGTTCAACTAATCAGAACGAAACGGATTAAAATTAAAATTATCTGACTAATCAAATTTTAATTTCTAATTTTGCAATTCTCAGGCTCCAATAGTAGTGTAACACTGGCTTTAGGCTGCATTTAGTTTGGGCGCTTACATATTGTAAACTTCATTCTACCTTTCTTCTGTATATATGATATTCTGTAATGATAAAAAAAACGAATGAAGCTTATAGCGCGTGAGTGTCCAAACTGAACGCAACCTTAATAACATGCATAACGGGATTAAACATGCACGTATCGTGACAAGTAGGTATATATTTGCGCGAAATTGGAATATTTGAATGACTCGTCCGAATTCTTGAGTAGCGATGTGATAAAGTAAGTAGAGCTTTTTAATTACAATGATCGTCTTTTTACTTACAGTGTAATTATATAGAATGTTGCAATGGCATAATCGGTAAATATTCGGTTGGTTAATTCGATGGTCATTTTGAATTAATTTAGTTAAATTCAATGTATTTTCAAAGCCAATACAATAATTACACTGCTGGTTTTTGTCTTCATTCATGTCTACTTTTCGAACGTAGATTAATTTACATTGAGAGAAAGATGTTTGTGATTATAATGCAAATAATCATGATTAGGAGCTTTATTTTCATAGTTATTATTGCTATAATATTAGTGATAATAACCTTATAATTTTATAAAAAGATATGTATGTAATTTTAATTTATATATGATTGACATAAAAATAATTATAAATTATGTTAATAGTAATCATTTTTTTCTTTTAATGGAGTCTTGTTTAACTTTATTTTTTATCTTTTTCCAATTTTAAGAATTAAAAAGACACCAGGGAGTAAATAAGCCAAGATTAAAGTTTACTTATTATATATTAGTCAAAATAAAAATCAATGATGGATATACGTGGCATTTAATAATGACATATTACGGAACGTTTAACGTATTCGAGCTATGCCAGAATATATTTAATACCTTTTTTGTAATTAATAAATAATATAATATTAATTAGCAGAGTGATTTTCTGTTTAAGAATTTATATTTATGATATTACTCCGACAGCATTTCTCATTTACGGACTTAGAATTTTTTCTAAAAATAATCTTCGGGTGTGTGAGTGTGTGTGTGTGTGTGTGTGTGTGTGTGGTGTGTGTGTGTGTGTGTGCGCGTGCGTGCGTGCGTGAGTGCGTGCGTGTGTGTGCGTGTCGTGATTAAACAACAACATTATTAAACGGAAACTCGCTCTGACTGTTAATTACAATGCAATAACAGGTGACAAGTCAATTCGTTAAATTAGAAAGTTATCTCAATAATAGAACGTGGCCCATTTTGATTTTGCTAGAATTTGCGCAAGATGTTTTTTATTGCCCGGAAGAATTTTTATCTTTTTCTCACAAAAAGATATATATCGATATTAATTTTTAAATAATTTGAAATGCAATTTATTTTCCGATGAAATATAAATATTTACGATGTATTGTTCGCGTTTGCATTTTCCCAAATACGATTTGAATTATACAATGATTTTCCGAGATGTCCATTAATATTCCACATGATATCCTTTCAATATCTATCCACCGGTAAAATTATTATTTACAATCGTATTATTTGCATTCGCGTATCCCGGCTTGTGCCCTTATGCTCATTGTCAACGTGATTTAAATGCACAGCAAATAAAATATCGATTTGACCGCTTCTACTTTGCCCTCCTCGCGCACGATTGCGGTTAAGCCCGAAATAACCTTTGAGCACTGATTATGCAATTTCGCGGCAATTGGATGCTCAGCCGCATTGATCGTGATTGCTCGCAAACCAATAATCTCAGAAAGCAAATCAAGGTCACTCTAATATCGGCCTAAACGTCATTTCCTAGAAGGATCGGAAATCAACGTTTGCATTGCTCTCATACATGCAGAATGCAATTACTCTTATTAACTTTCCTTTATTAGACATGTAACATTTTAATGCACACTTATTTTACACTTATTTGTTGAAATATTATGAATTCTTATATCTGGGTACTGTAAGAATTTAACACGCATTTGAGCAAGTATCTATTTTTCAAAGCAAAAAATTACTTTGAGAGAATTATTGAAAAAGATCCAACGATCTGAATTTTCCAAATTTCCAAGTAATTAAGAATTTAAATTAAATTCTTTTGAGCGTCTATTTTTCAAAGCGAAAAATTATTGTAATAAATATTCGAAGATCCAATTTTGTTTCATCTAAATTTTTAAAATTTTTAGGTAATTAAGAAACTGCTTAAACATCAGATTAAAATTTAAATTAAATTCTTTCAAGCAATCATCTATTTTTCAAAGCGAAAGATTATTCTGAAAAATATTCGAAAATCCAATTTTGTTTAATCTAAATCTTTTCAAATTTCCTAGAATCCTATATAGAATATATATTTTAATTAAGAAACTGCTTAAACATAGAATTAAAATTCGAATTAAATTTTTTTGGAAATTTATTTATTTTTCAAAGCGAAAAATTGTGATAAATATTCGAAGATCCAATGATCTAAAATATCTAAATTTTTCCAAATTTTCACACAATTAAGAAACTCCTTATAAAGATCGAATTTAAAATTCGAATTAAATTCTTTCGAGCAATATAGCACGCTATTAAGACAGTTAATTACGGTTTCTTTTACTAATAGCATCTGTTTCTCGTGCTCGCAGTAAAGTAACAGTAATTTTTATGATTCGTAAGGTAAATAAATTAATGGAGCTAATAACCAGTTTGAAAAAACGAATGCCGTTACTTTTCGTCCGGAGAAAAAAGCGGCGGTTTTGTGAGGGAGATCAATTTTTTTCGCTAGCCGACAAAAGAGGCGCGCGTCTCCTTGGAACGCTGTCGATTAATTATCTTCTTAATTAGAGGGTCGTGATTTATTATGCGATCTTTAATCATTGGTCTCCGCGCGATGCGGCAGCTTAATTTTCGGCGATCAATTAAACTACGATGTAAAAGCCGATTCTCCGATATTCAAAGTTAAAAGCACATATCGGTGCTTAAATTTAAAGCATAGTACTCAAATTTCGAGTTAGCGTTTGAATTACCGATCAAATTTCCCTTCGCGACGTCACTAGGATTCTCTCGAAGGGTGATAAATTATTCTACGAGCCCGGAAGCGGGATAAATATTTGTCGAGCGACGTACTTTATTATTTATGAGATCCTTTGTGAATGGCAAATAGAATCTTTGCGACCGTATTGCGCAACGTACTATACATATATGTATAGTACATATATGAGCTTGCGTCGTAAAATTGCACACTTTAATTCGGAAAAAGTGAATCGTCGTTCTCACGTAACATTTGATGCAAATCGTATATTTAACGGTTGCATACGGAATAATTGTTACTTGTTATTGAACTTTCATCAACGGAACAATACGCCGTAAAGCATAAGGTAAAATTTATCTTTTGCTAGAAACAATATTATTCCTTACAGACACTGCAATATAATATCAAGCTGCAGTTATATCTGCAATTTACTTACATTTCACGGTCGGCAATCGCGTGTGATAAATTTCTTATAAATTTAATTAACGGATTAAGTATACATTTTATATTTAACAAAGAAATATTAATAAGAATATAAAATGTACTTACATTACATGTATGAAGTTGTGTATTCATGTTATTATGTTATGTTAAGTTATATTGTATACTAATACACGATACATAAAATATTTTAAATAATTCAAGAATTTATGGCAGTTAGGATTAATCATTACTTTGTCTTTTTTTTCATGTAAGCAGCTTTGTTATCGATATATAAAAAAAAAACATTGAGTACGAAAAGTACAGCAATATCTGTACATTTTATGTATAACAAAATATTAATAAGAACATAAAATTACATTAGGTTATATTAAATACTAATTGTAAGATATTTCAAGTATCTTAAATAATGAAAAAATTTATTGAAAGTTATAGTTAATCGTCACTTTACGTTTTTTCGTGTAAACAGTTTTTGTTATCAATATATTTCAAATATTCAGCACGTGCATTAATGTCCACAATTCTGCAATTTCAAAGATTGTTGTTTTTCTGATTGAAGATGTCCGGCAAATAAGGGCATGCAGTAATGAGGATGACAAGAAGCTGCTTGAAAACCGCAGAACGTAATCCACCGTGCCGTGACTGAAAGTGATTCCGTGAAGAGTAAAACGACGACGATTCATCTAATCGGCGAGCGTCGATCATCGGAAAATTGATCGATCATCGTGACGTGAAAGACTGAAGACCGCGCGCGGAAAAGGGAACTTTCATTCGGTGGAGATCATGGTGTGACTCGTGTGCGGCCGATAGAAGGAATCCCTCGGGGAAGATTGACGAGGTTGTCTGGTGGTTGTGTGATTCCGGTGGTGGTCGGTTGTAGTGCTGGTATAGTGGTGCTTGATACGTAGCTGCGAGTCGGAGGCCCGTTGGCGCTCAGGCGTCGTCTTCATCGGTTTACTCATGCTGGGAGTGCTGAAGCGGCGCTGGAAGCCATCGAAAAGGTAAGTGAACATAATCTCGGCTTATTGCCAAGAATACATTATTTATTATATCACGCTACATTGAACAGACCTGTGGGCAAATACCCTCATTAAATATCACTGCAATCTAAGCATTTATAGGGAACTCAACCCTACATTCAATATAGAAATGCAGTATTTGTGTATATTGGTTTATCTGAATTGTTTCAAAGTATAACATTATCTTATATTAATATAAACAGTTGTTTACATTACTAGATTATTAATTATATAATTTTAGCATGTAAAAAGTAGAAAGAAGATAGGCTTAAAGAAGAAGTAAATAATCTTTCTCTTACAGAAATTTTCTGATTTTAATTCCTTTCCAATACAAAGTATCACGGATATAATTTTTTTTATTTGAATCCTTTTAACCTTAGTATGGTATTGTTATTTTTGGTTACCTTCCCGCTAATCCTCCCGCTAGGATTTGTGAGATTCTGCAACTTTATCACGCTCCATCTCTGAACCCAATATGTATTTTTTAGCTCAAAACGTGTGAAATTTGTACCTCGAAGTCAGACAAAGACAGATGAATCAAATAAATAATATTTTATTTTCAATTAATTACAATGCTTCGAAGAAATGTTATTAGAAAAATTCGCAAAAAATGACCACTTTGGGAAAAAATTCTAAAATGTTTAAATTTAATTTGGGTCTTCAAATTATATTATAAAAAAGTTAAAGCAATGCAAAAAATCGCACAGGATACGTTGAACTCATGAATACCATACTAGGGTTAAATTTTGTTTTAATTATTAATTATTAACGAACGGAAAATCTGAAAATCAATAATATTTTTTTAGAAAGGCATTTTTAGCAAGTTTTTTTTCATCAATATTATTTGTTCGAAAAGTAAAAATGTTTGGAATGAAAGTTCTACTTGATTTTCTCGTCATAAGCTTCTTAAAATTATTGTGCCCATCTTGTCCATTTCTGGTGGAAGTTAATCTGCATTAAAAGATAATAATTAGAAAATTGCATTGGCTTAGTTACGCACGGACTTGATTCCACTTACGATGATTTATTTATTTCCCGGAGACAAGGGTTAACTCTGGACCAATTCTGAAATTGCCCTCGGTTAACTTTGGGTTAACTCTCTGGGTCATCGCACGATGAATCCCGCACGTACGTTAACCCTTTGTGTGACGCGATATAACGAGTGATACTCAACCACAGTCGTATTTCACAACGTTGACTCTTCACTCGCTTTTTAAAGGACAGTGGGCTCAAAATTATTTTTAACAGTCCGTGGCTTTTATGTTTCGTTCCTTTTGCGACGAGTCGAAACGCATATTCGCTAACCTTTTCTGATTTTATTATAATGAAGAACGTCTTTACGCATACACATACATTAAAAAATATTTTACATTTGCGTTAAAACCGGCTTTTGTTACAATTTTTGTGTTGTATATTTATAAACATATTCGAGTGTTAATTTAACATTTAATTGTGAATATCTGAATATTTTATATCAAACTAATATTCTAAATTTTTTGTGCTAAAATATCACACTTTATGAGTATGTCAACAAATAACATAAAAATAATGTATTTTAAAATGTAAATTCCAAGATAAATGAAAATTTTAATTAATTTATTTATTAATTAATATATTATAGTTGTTAATTTTATTGAAGAAATTTGCTTACAAATTGTATCAATGTTACATTTTTAGTATTAATTTTTTACACAATATTTATATTACTTTGTAACATATTAATTCATCTTATGTTAAATTAACACAAAAATTTGGAAAACCGTTTGAGATCTGTGAAATATGTTAAAAATACAAATTTTCCAACTATTTATGCGGAATAAATTTTCTTTTCGTTTCATATAATTTTTTTTCATATGTAATGTGATACTTTAGTTTATATTATATTATAGCTTATACCTTGAAAGGTAGTATCAGTTTTTTTACGTAATCGTATGACGTTATCTTTTTTGCGATATCATGTGTGATTGAAATATATATCTCGCAGATACTATATACTAATATTTGTTGATATTTAAACGTTGAGATAATTTATTATCATTATTAGTGTGATATGCTTGTATTGAAACAATTCGAGACACGTAACTATGACGTGGGATAATTGGCCGTCAACATTGGCATGACAGGCGAATCAAACGACTGTCACATGCCATATCGACAACGTGTCAACATTGCAATTGACGTTACGTTTCCGCGACTGCATGGAAGTTAAATCTCCCCTCGAGAGAGATTAATGCATCAATAGCGTCTTAAAAAAGGAAAGCAGCAAACTGCTTCGTGCAATCACCGCGCATCCTTAATGCACCTAATCCACGCGTGATAAATTATGCTAACGGTTTGTGTCACCGTGTATGTACGAGGACAACGCTATTGACAGTTGGATAAATAATTCTGTGCGACGCGTGTGATTACTCACGATCGAACGTTGCATAGCTTTACATAATGAGTCCCGTCGCGACCAATTCGAAGGAATTATCACGACACCTGCTGCATGCCAGGCCTTTAATTAATGCCCACTTTGAGTCCCCCGCAATATCAATGAGATGTTAGACGGGGAAGAAAAAAAAAGGATAATACCGAAATGTGTGGCATAATAATGCAGCATCAAAAATTGTGTAAATGACATTGAATGTAAATTTTCTCATGTATGGCCGACGCATATCACGATTATAATAAGATTTTTATCTCTCCTCTATCGCACTTTATCAATATTTCCATAGTCTGAGCGCAATTACTGTTGATTGATAACCCGAAGCAGATACATCACGGCTCTTTATTAAATGTTACTGCAATCTCCGCGGGAGTTGTCTGCTCGATGGAGTATCTGCGGATGCTTCCAAGTTTCCTGAAGTCAATGCACTTCCGATGTTCTTTCTTCTTCGAAATGTTAAATTGATATTCAAATAATCCACTTTCATGAGAAATTCATTCTTAGAATACAAGACTAGAAATATCGCGTTAAAGCTGAGAATGCGATTTAGAATTGAATATATTAGAGAATAAAAAAAAAAGATAGAATTAATATCTTACTTTTCGAAATGCAGCTTTTCTTAGATTTACAATGCGATTATAAAACTACGTTATTAAATAATGTTTAGTTGGAAAATTGATATTAAATTTAATACAATTTGCATGTAAACGGTCTATCTAAATATATCTTTGTATTAATGTAATATAAAATGAAACTAAGAAATAAATATTATATGTTACATCAACATATTGGTCAGTATGTCGATTATTTTATAAATATAATGCCTATTAGAGACATTATATTTATAAAGTGTAATCAATTGATCAATTTTACAAGTATAATCAATCGATTAATTTTATAAATATAATACCTGCTAGAAAAGATATATTTATAAAATAATCTGACATACATACTGATCAATATATGTTGATGTAACACGTACAAAATTAATTTAAGAAAATGTAATTTTGATTTTTATAAGCAGATTGTGTAAAAGCATATTTTTGCAGTAAAATTAACATTTATAATATGTTAAATATGTAAATATGTATGTATGTATATTTTATTCATTTATCTTACAATTTGTTTTAAAATTATTTTTGTGTTATTTGTTTACTTACTCATAAATTGTGTTATTTTAACATTAAGAAATATTGAATGTCAATTTACACAAAGTATTCAAACAACACAATCATATTATGTTAAATTAATACGCATATGTGCTAAAAATTTAATACAAAAATGTGAACAAGGACCGGTTTAACATATATAGAAAATATTTTTTTTTTCTATTAAACAAATTTTAAGGAAGTTATGAAAAAATAACGATTTTATTATACTTTTGTTACAATATCAGCGATATTAAAAGCGAGTATTGATATTTCCATTTCTAATTCTTCACGATCTTACTTCTTGCGTAAATACTACGAACATACATACACGCACATATATATATATATATATATATATATATATATATGTATGCACATAAAATGAGGATTTATCAGAGTAATTTGATTATTTTTTTTAGATGTTACGTCTGATCATCTGCGTTTGACTCTCGTTAACTTTGATTTATGTTAGTTGTATGTATATTCTGATGTATAAAAAAGCATATATCACTAATATTTGATCATAAAAAAACATATNACATAAAGTCATTATCGAGCCACCATCTTTGCCGAGATAGAGTGGAAACACGCGGGGAAAACAGCGGGTAGCAGGAAATTTATGGCGCCGACCGGGATTAGTTACACGAAGTGCGCTTTTCGAGGCAACTTTTCTGAAGCTCGACGGCAATTAATTTGCGCGCGGTTGCGAGTCCACGTCGGCACGCAGGAATTTACGCGCACGACATTCGCGAATGCGCGCACTGTGAGAGAGAGAGGAAGTTACGCGGCGGCGGCGAGCTAATTTTAGAAGTATCACCACGACCGATCTTTTCTTCGCGGGAGCATAACCGCTTAAACAGCTCCGCTAGAATGTAGCTGCGCTCTTATGATCTTGTCTTTTCGTTTTTGCGTAAAGAGGATTGCGGAGGAATGCGTTTTAAAATTTATTGTGACATTGCTTGACGTCGAGGCATATTAGTGTGGCATAATAGTTTCTAAAGTTGATGCGATTAATTTGAGATGCCCGAAAAGAAATAGTTGCTTAACTTAATTAACTTGATTAACGCTGATTAACGATCATCTCTGCATCTATAATATTGAAAGATTATATGATCAGAACACGTAAGAGAATAAGAGAAACTCAATATTAATATTTATTATTAAATATTAATATTAGTTTTTACAGAAACGTTTTCCATTGTTTGATATTTTCTTAATAAACTTGAAGTAATTTTTTTCTTAATGGAATGTTAATTTCAGGACATTGCAGGAGATTTTTTATTTTTTTAATTTTTAAGTTTAATTTTTAGCATTAAGTAAATTTTCATCTTCAATTTGAAAAATTGAAATTTGTACAGTGTTACTTTTTTTATATGTCTAAAACATAACATATTTTTCATCATTTTTCGTAACATTTTATCTAAGAAGAAAGTATGCCTCAACTTTATGAAAAACATTTGGCTCCAACATTTTATGTAATTTTCTGTGAAACGTAATTTCTATGCAAATTTTATTTACGGTAACGTTTTATTGTATAGACTAAAAATTGACGCTTGAAATTGTGTTAGTTTGCTGATAATATCGGTTAGCAGGGAGTTAAATACATTTTCAACAAACAGACTTTTTACCGTCGATTTGCGGGGAATGCGTGGAAAATAGAAGCCGAAGCAGAAAGTCCCGAGTGCTAATGAAATTACGTTTGTCGGATGCTCGAGGGGGCCATTAGCACTTAAGATTTTAGAAGAGTAGTCACACACGCGGGATAAATCGAGACTGGTTTAGACGCGGGACTGATGCTCGAATGGGTAGCAAACGAAGTGGAAAACAGCGCGTTTTCAAATGGCTTAACCCTTCATGAGTTTGTATTGAGATATATTTGATAATGGTTTATGAGATTTGTATTGTAACAATATATAATATTTTTGCATAAATTTAGAATGAAATTCAAACCGATGTAAAGTCAATGGAAACCCCGGACGTAAATGTTATACACAGTTGGAAAATTTGTGTGAAATTTAATATGTTTCATATGTTTCAAACGATCTATTTGAATTTTGGTTAATTTAATACAAAATGAATATAAAGTATTATGTTAATATTTAATATTTAATATTTTTCTCAATATTAAAACAACACAATTTATATGAATAAATGCATAAATAACGTAAAAATAATGTAGTTTTAAAACAAATTTTAAGATAAATGAATAAAATGTATATGTTAATTTAAGGGACATTATTAGAAATGTTAAATATTAATGTAACACAAAATATTCAAAAATAACATATTATATAAAAATAACAAAATTTAACATAAAAATTTTAACAAACATCGGTTTTAACACAAGCACAAAATGTTTTTATTGTGTATAGATACACAAGCATACTGTATCTATTTTTTTTTAAAGAAAATTTAATCATTGATATAAAGTACGTTTTTAGTGGAGAATTTGATTCAATTCTATTTTGGTTTCAATTTATTTGTAATAGCGCCTTGTAACTGTATCTTTCGATTCATTGTAAAATACTACGGATGATTGTAACTTTGATAACTTTGATAAGAACTTAATATTGACTGATTTTTCGAAATTCTCTTCACAAAGGATCACAAAGGATAGACAAGCTTTCGATCCTTCTTTTGTTCTCGCTTTGAAATCGCGTTCCATGTTCCGTTCGCAGTTTGATACGTGTTTATACAACGAGTCGACGTTCGTTTGGACCATCGCTTGTGAAAATCTGGCTACGCACGTTTCGAGCCACGTTTTTGTTTTCGAATCACGCACGCATTCAGACGCATCACGGTTTATCAAGCGCGTGTGTGTTGACTGAACTCAAGGGTCTGTTAAAAATTTTCGTCCTGCACGAATAATTAGTTAGCAGCAAGATATTTATTATTATTATTATTAACACTCGGTTTTTTTCAACGCATTAGTTACAAACATAAGTTTAAAAGCAGAAATTAGTTTAAAAATACATTTTAATTCAGAATAGCTTAATATATTTATGAAAATTTATGTAATAAAAATTATTATTTCTGACAATTTCATTTTACATTTTTTATATATATCTTTTCAGTTATACAATTCAGCTTAAAATAATTATTTCTACTAATTCTTTCTCTCTCTCTTTCTCTCTCTCTCTCAAATTGTTCTCAAAGATAGCATATTGACATTTTTGGAGGGTAATGACAGGACCAGGTCAATCAATATAAGGTCAATGTACTTTCTGAAACAGATAGAGTAGCATTTTTTCAAAGATACACTGGATATAAGATGAAACTTTCTATAAAATTACTCAATACGCTAATTACGTTTTGCATATTTTGCGAGTTTTAATACAACATGATATTATATTTCTAATTATATTATGAAGTATAATTATATAGGAACAAAAAGTTAAATCTCCAATTGTCATTTCCGTTTTATTAACAAACAATCATTCTTAAGCAGTTATGTAGTTTTTGCACTTATTATTAATACTATATTAAGCCTTATGTCCACACTGAAAAAACTAAATCTTGATAATAGCTATTAAATGTTGAGTAATATAATTTCAAATAATAATTTGGTTAATATAACCAAATATATATGTATATATATATATAAAATTTTATTTTTCGAAATACGTAGTAAGTTACTAAACGATTATTTTATTACGTTTGATAATACTTACAATTAGTAAATATTTAAAAAAGTAAATTTTTTTGGTTACATTAACTGAATTACCTTTGATTAGAATTATTTCACTTAACATTTGGTTGGTATTACCAGACTCTTTTTTACAATACACAGTACTAGAAATCTTTTCAAGATCTTGACAGAAAATTATCAAATTAAACGTTTGAAAAATTCAGTCACATTATAAAATTCAGTCATGCAATAGATCAATTCTCCGTCTGAGATATTGAACAAATTTTTAGCGTTTTTACAAGGCTTTAGAGAGCAAGTTTAAATCTAAGATTAAAAATACTTTAGATTTGACTATTAATATTTTTAATTGTTTTCAATCTTTATATTACGATATACGAACTATTAAAGTTTGTGTAATCTATTTAGATTTAATAGAAGCTATGCTACAAATAATTTCAATTAAACAGAGTATACTGGTAATAACAAGCAGTGCATTAATCATGTTGACAATTAATACACTTAGATCAATGCAATTCTGTAATTAAATTTCTACCATTCCGAATCATCCTGTTGATTTATGTTCTTCAGAATGACATGAAATTAGTAATTTCGCTTTCGAGAATGAAATAACGATGTAAGTACACGCAAAATCACTAAATGCGTGCGCGCGCTAACTATACTTAATTGATTGTCGTATGATCAAAGATTTTGTATGAACGTATGGGATATATCTTATTTCATTTTTTCATGACAATCACGTTTGAATTGTTGTAATTGTTTGCGTAAAATAATTGTTCTTTAAGAGTAAGGAGATTTGACGCCAGAAATTTATAGCGTTTTCTCTTGGGATACACTGAGTGTAACCTCGCATTACATCAGTTGTAAGTGCTGCATCAGTGCTGCACTACACAAGTATATATACACCATGGTGTACACTACTTCACGCTATCATGTTTAATTCTGTTGCCGGTTGACTTCTATTTTCAAAATTTTAATATCACTGGTTCTACACCGTCTCTTTGAGATCGTGTAGCAAAACCTCTTCGTGCATAAAATTTGCGCAACACTATATAGCCACGGAAACACGTTACACTGAATGAGTTCGCCTATTACTGCCAAAGAAACACGCTACACTGTCTGAGTGTTGCACTCTTGGGCGATAGTGTAGTCAAGAGAAAACTCTATTATTCTCATTTTCATTTAAAAGAATAGATAGTAAAGAAAAGAAGCAAAGAGAAAAGTAAATAAATGTAAAACTTCGTACGTAACCGTATAAAAGTCAATCTTTGCACAATTTCGTTTTATAAACGCTTAAAATAAGTCTTAGTCTTTAAAAAAATCTTTTGTTCGGATTTTTGCAATCTTTAAATATTATTTCGCAAAAAAGAAACACGTTGTATTAATGGAAATTTTATTTTATTATGTAACATTAAATATCTCGTTCTATTCAATTATTTTTATTTAATTATTTTTATGTTAAAATAAGACCGACAAACTCAAATTTTAACTCTTCTTTCTACTTTACAATGCGTCCCATATTTTGCTCCAAATTAAGAATATGATTATAAATTGTCCCGCTTTTAAATGTAAAAATAATAAGTGTGAAATACAATTTTTAATTAACGTGATTTTTTAATTTAAAAATCTATATATTATTTATACAGTCAGTAGAAAATGAGGTAGAAAAGTACAATTTTAAAAAATAAAATGTAATTTCGTAATTTTTGTTATCTCACGTGGTGTTATACATTAAGTATTATTAGTTATTTACAAATATAATACAATAATGTGATATTATTCATATGTTTCATTAACAATCATAAAAGAATATTTATCAATTAAAATTTAATTATGATAATTAATATTAAATTTTTTTATATATTATATGTTCCTCTTTCTTTCTTAAAGAGA
>JAANIC010006441.1:236188-253511 GCA_017607545.1 Acromyrmex charruanus
TCTCTTTAAGAAAGAAAGAGGAACATATAATATATAAAAAAATTTAATATTAATTATCGTAATTAAATTTTAATTGATAAATATTCTTTTATAATTGTTCTAATATTATACATAATTACATATACATAACATTTTGTTAAACTTTCAATGAAACTTTCAGTGTTAACTTTTCATGAATCTCACTCTGAAGAATAAAATTTTTTTTACTCTTAAAGATTAAAAACTGAATAAAAAATAATTCTTTTTCAAGATTCGCTCAATTTCACTCTTTAGAATGAGATTTCACTCCCAAAGATAGTATCTTGATTTGAAATTTTTCGAGCTTGGGATTTTCTGATGCCAGTGTGAGTCTTTCAATTAGTTTCTCGAATGAAAACGAAGCGAATTGTGGCATGAAACGGTCGAGCGCAAGGACGACGAAAATCGCAGAGCTGACCGACTACGAGAATAGTTTTTGGCGTACGATAGAGGATGGGTATATAGGTTACAGAAAATGTAAATTATGCGAGAGAGGAAGGTACCTACATCGAGTGAGCGATGTCTCGACGAGTCGGTTCATCGTTGCTCTTTCTCGTCGGAAAACTCTCTACAGTATAGTATGCCGACGAAATAGCATAGTAAACGAATGTGACGGCAAAAACATCTTGCGTCTACAAAACAGCATGCTAAAATGAACGCATTACAAATACGAGGAAAAATTCATCCCGTACGCTTATTTTCATAATCGCTCTTTAGATAGATATTTTGAGAAAACTTTTTACATATTTCTATGCAATATTAATTTTTTGTAATTGTAGATGTATGATAATAGTCTCGTGCTATTGTGAGTTTTATGTCAAACTCACAGTAGAGGAAAGTTATAGCAGAGAAAGGTCTCTTAAACAGACACTTTCTTATTTCTCAAAATGCTAAAAACATTATCTGTTTAGATAATTAAATAAAAACTTATAATTTATTTATGTATGGTTTGTTGCTATATAAAATCAGCTAAAAATGAATATCTACTATAAATAGGAAATTCTTATGTAAAAACAAAATAATATTTAATTGGTTTCTCTAATATCAAAATAATGAAATAAACTTAATACGGGCAAAAAAATGAGAGTATTTTTATATAATTACTGCGCGCCAAATTAATAATGTAATTTGTCATTCTACGAATCGATAATTAAATTCATCTTAATTGTTTCTCGAATATTTTGACTTCTTTCGAGCCATCTTCAGCGAACTTATTAATGTGTATTGAGCATGTTCAGAGACAAAGTCTTCAAAAAAAACAATATAAGCCGAATGAGCCTCTTCCAACTTCTTCATTCGAAGACCGCGACAATTCTTGTTCGACTTTGTTCTCCATGTCATGTATGCATTCACCCTCAATGTAATTGTTATTAAAACAATTAAAATGTTCTACATTTTTTGTCCGCCATGTACCTATCATAGAGTCTCATTTCTGACTGATTTCCAGCAGGCTTCAGACAGTAATGTAAATTATTACGATTTTTTTTTGCAAATTGCGTAGTTTAAATAATAGTGACTATATTATTATATCGATAATATTATATCGATTTAAGTTGATTCTACATTCGCATCGTAGCATCGCAAGCATTACAGTCCAATCAATGTCACTGCTCGATGGACCTCTCTGATTGGACCGCAATACTTGCGATGCTGTAATGCTAAAGCCTGTTCTACAATATGGTCGCAAGCCGCGTAAACTGTAAAAAATTAACCAGTCATACTTGATTATTCTATTCAACTGTAATTGGCTAATTTCTTACGGTTTACGATTTGCGACCCTATTGTAGAATAGGTATAAAAGCCATTGTGCATAAAAGTTTTAATTGTAAACGTAAGACTATAAAAAGCGACAAATTGATTAGCTACTGTCGAGGCAAGCGATATGTCACATGATTGATCATAAGGCGTTAATCGCAATCTTTCAATGGAACGGAATCTTGCAATTATGATCATGGCTTTGAGGTTATGATGTTTCACTCGCATTGATTCTGCGCACAAGACGCGTTAATGCTTGCAGGCTCGACGCAGTAATCAATTTATGGCTTTTTATGGTCTTACGGTTACGATTAAAACTTTTATGTGCAATGGCTTTAATGTAGAACCAGCATTAAATATTTGTACCTTTCTAAATCAGTTTTATTTATATATATTTTTTTTTTTTTTCATAATATAGTTTCAAATATGAAATCGGGATGCGGCATATCTCTATAAGACAGATTATAAGCTAACTTAATCTTTATAATATTGCATTAACTATATAGTGTTAAATAGCCTTATTGGAGCTAAAGACAATCATGTATTTATGGGAAAATTTTCGAAAAAGAAATTGTTGTGTTATATATTTGCGTCTTGCAGAACAACATAAGATATGCACATAAATCTACAAAAAAT
Organism: Acromyrmex charruanus; assembly: GCA_017607545.1. Lineage (NCBI taxonomy): Eukaryota > Metazoa > Arthropoda > Insecta > Hymenoptera > Formicidae > Acromyrmex > Acromyrmex charruanus. Next base: position 238,598 of record JAANIC010006441.1, read on the forward strand.
CAAATAATAGAGAACGTCAACACAGTCAAAGTTAGATGTTTTGAATAATATAATATATATTCTTTATTAAATTAATTTATTTCGGATATGATTGCGCGCTGATAATTTTTCAGACTTTCAACACAATCTGAAACGCTAATAATCCTTCTAAATTAAATTAGAAAAACTGTAAAGAACTTATTGCAAGAAATATTATCTCAGTCAGGGTTCGAACTTGAGACCATTTATATACAAAAAATGTTTTATATCAAAGTGAAAATATTCTAGAAAATCTTATATAAATAATAAGATAGGAAAACAAGACCGTTTATGTTAAATAACATTACTTTAAATCCGAAGCGCCACTACGGTCTGAGTATTAAGATGTTGAACTAATATATATATTTTCAAACAAATGAATTAATTTCAGAAATGATAATTACGTGCTGATATGGTTGTCGGCAATTAACGCAATTGATCTGAAATATTAATAATCCTCCCAAATTTCTCAAATTAATCTTAAAAACTGTAATAAACTTATTGCGAAAAATAATTATCATTTCTGAAATTAATTCATTTGTTTGAAAATATATATATTAGTTCAACATCTTAATACTCAGACCGTAGTGGCGCTTCGGATTTAAAGTAATCTTATATAAATACATTCACTTGAAGATATTTTGTACAGATGACTTCTGTGAAAGAAAAAGAATAGGAATATATTACTGTCTACAGTTTTAGGGCTTTTATCAGACGCTCATTTTTGCTTATCTTACAAAAAAGTTGACTATTGCAAAATTGCAAATAGTATAAAGTTATAAAAACTGCCATATTATTTGATAGAAGGTACTTTTTAATTTATATTTATGTTTCCAAAATTTTATTTTTAGCTTTTAAGAAATATTATCTTATAAATAGAATGTTGGTGTCAATGACATTTCTTCCTTTTTTCATATTAATAAAAAATTTATGGAGTTAGTTAATATTCATTAGATCGTGGTTGTATTTTTTTTTTTAAATAAATTTCAGCATAATTTCAGCATAATTTTTTGCTTTGTACTCTCAGATACATTTGTACGTCGCCTGGTTTCGCGCGCGTAAAATTCGGCTTCCTTTTTTCTAAAAATATATTAGTGAGCCGACTATATTGTCGAATCTGTGGCTTTTCGTCAAGGATAAATGAACCGTCGAGAAATTGGAATTCACGACTTGCGTGGGCGTTATGCGTCGACTAATCTGCTAATTGGAGGACGCAGAGATACACAGCAAATTGGGATAATACAGAGCAAACGGCAACGATGACGACTATAAATACCAACATTGCGCGGGTGCACCACCTTCCACGGTTTCTGCCGGCCGGCCGGTTCACCGCACTTACGTACAGGGTGTTCCATCGACGAGATTTATGACGCCGATTATACTGACGGCTAATGAATACACGAGTGATAGCCCCATTTAGAACTTTTTGATCGAACTATGAATCCGTAAGCATGTCAGCAAATTTACGAGCTCGTCGTCCCTCTACGAGATGCATTCTATTTTATAAATCTGTTAACATGACTCAATCCGGAGCAGTTAGTAGACGATTATCCTGCGTTGCTACATATTCTAATATAAGAAATATATATTTCTATCTTTAAAATAAAATATTGAGAATTCAATAAATGTTTCGTGAGTATTACTGCAAATTGCAGCACGTGAATTGTACAAGTGAGTAACCCTTCGATGTTACTCGTTGCGTGACGAGGGTAACGATGATGAATCATTCGCTTTGTACAGTGCGTAATGGTAACACGCGACGTTTTTATCGTAATTAGTCATTCTGACAATTTTCTGCTGTTGAAAATCATTGACTAATTTTTTTAACTGCAAAAATTATCATGTTCAATTGTACAAAGTGAAAGACTTGTTTTTCTCTTTTTTTTTGTGGAAATTGGAATTATTTTAGCTTAGAAACAATTCTATTCTAAAAAATTCCGAGATTAAGGGGGATGATACATTTGAATGTACCATCGTATATAATGATTCGAAGGGTCTCGAGCGCTTGAGGGTGCAGAGATCCTTTGCTTCTCACCCTCGAGATATTGAATGACGTACATACAAGCATACTCCTATAAAAAGTTCTTAACGACCTTTCTAAATGCATTCGGCGTCTCGTCGCCGTCGTCATCGTATGACAAGGGCATCCATTAGACCAGCGCTTCGTCGCGTCGGGACGCTACAAAGGCGGCTCGACGCGTTGCGAGAGTGTTCTTTAATAGGCAATAAGTAATTTTTTAGCAGCCATCGTTTTCCTTGAGTGGATCACCAAAATCGAGCTGCTTCGTCGATAATTGGCATCCCATTTTCAAAAATCTCAAAATTTCATTCAGTTTCATTTGCACCTACAATAGTTTTACAGTTTTTGATAATTAGAATAATATTATAATTAGAATAATAATTCTGTTGATTTGAACGAAATATTCCAGCATTAATTGTTTCCCATCGAAATCAATTGATCTTCATTATTTTACCGATGAAATATAGAATTATTGCGAGATGTAATTCATCTATAGGGACTTTTGTGCAAAAAATTAATCGTTTTTCAAAATAATTTTTTAATTACGTTCTTAAATTCTCTGCCTTTAGGAAACTTTTGTTTCTAAATTGTATTACAAGAACGGTAGCTTGATAAATTAAAACTAGGACATGTCGATATTAATTTTGTTTGATAACATAAAATGAGGTCGCACTTAGAATAGACGAGATATTAAGTATTAGAAATAGCTAGTGTGATGAAATAATTGAATATTGACACGAAGCCATAATATATATATTTAACTACGGCATAAGAGCATTATTAATCATCTTTCCTCGCGGTCCAATTCAATGCGAGTAAATTCGAGTGTTCTCTCGTCACGTCGGACAGTTGAAAGATCGAGACTCTCCAAGCACGTTGAAAAAGGTAATGACTTGTTTCTCGTAGATTGCAACACAGCGGCACGGCGATGGCGAAGAAGGAAGGAGAGAAAGAAGGCGCTGCGACGTGCTGCTCATTCTCAAACTCTTGTCATTCAGACCACAAGAAGTGTCGCAATCGATTACGTGCGTTTCATTCATGAAAATGTGGCACACCTTTTACGTTTCGAATATTCTCTGTAGCGACATAAATGGAATTTTGGGAGAAATAATACAAAGTGTTTGGTTAGGAAAAAAATTATTTGGTTGCATTTCCGTAATTATTTTAAAACTTTGATTGCATTTTCAGTATTTGTTATATTCGTAGTTATTCTTTCTAAATATGAAATAATTGTATAAATTCAATAAATTGCAAGTGCAATTGCAAGCTCCTTTGCTTAAAAAATGACACAATTAAACAAATTAAATTTTCAGAAAAAGGGAAAACCTATTTTTCAAATTAAAAGTAAATGTTTTTAATTAATCAAATAATATCGGAAAATATATTATTGACTAATCATATAATATCAGCAAGAAGTATACATTTTTAACATATTCAAATGTTATTTTTGTCACTTCCGATTCATAATTCTTAAAAAATCATCTTTTTTTAACAATTGTGACAATTTTAACGATTTTTTTAATCATCATTTTTGTGATGAATTTGACGATTTTTAAAATTAAATTAGTTCATTTTTATAATTAATAATTAAAGTGAACTAATTTAATTTCATAAAAAAATGTTCGCAATTCAAAAAGGGTGATTTAAAATAAAGTTGTTAAAACTGTCACAGCTCTAAAAAGGGTTATGCAACTCATTCATTGTAATAATTCGAAAATTACATTTTTTGAGTTGTGTCACTTTTGAGGAAAAAGAGTAATATGTTCAATATTAGAGATTAATGAATATAGGAATTAAAAAATTGATTTACAGAATAAGCAAAATCGTGAGCGATTTTCATTCAATCATAAAATAATATGTAAGGAAATCTGAGTCATATATTGACGAGAGATACAAAGATTCGACTGTGCATCCAAACAAGTGGCTCATGCAAAATTTCGCGGGCAATTCTATTCGCAGTTCACGCGCACTTTTATCAAAATAAAAGCGCCTGTTTTCATTAACCTTTTAATTCGACTCACGACTTGCACGATGCGGTTCCGTGTTTCGTGTCAGCAGTGGGGAAAGGTGAAAAGATCAGATATAAGTTCATCTGCGTCCAAAGACGACTAGGACACAATCGTCGCTGTCGCGCGACATAAGAATGCAAATTCTGTCAGATAATTTTAATCGATCACACGCTGCGTTTTGTGTGCGAGCGCAGAAGGTGCAAGATAATTTAAATTTCTTCTTTGTATTTATTTTTGATATTGAGAAATGTAATTTTATTGGAATTGAAGAATGCGATTATTTGCGCATATATCAATATGTAACATATAATATTTAAATGTATTTAAGAGTTTGCCTTAAAAGCATTTTTTAACATTTATTTAATGACAAATGACTTTATGTGCAAAGTTTATAAAATGCAAGTAAATTAATTTTCGTAGTAAATGTATTTTATGTGTTATGTTCCTCTATATGCAGATAATATACAATAATATAATATTTTATCTATTATTTTCTAGTAAAACAATGACTATAAATAATATTTTAAAATACTATAAATAATTTTATAATTTAATTATACGTGACAATTAATTTATAATTTGATCCATAATGAACCCCACTACTGACTAATGAAACGCAATTCATGCGGAAATTTGTCACACGTTTCTTCGTATTTTCCGAGATTTTCCAGGTCAGCGGGCATCTCTTCCGTTTTCCTGCGTAAGTTCATAAACATGTTTTCTTTCATTCGAAGTAATTGCACGTCTCGCTAAAGTATCCAGCAGACGCGCGAACGTCGCAGTTGTTTCTTTCTAGCGTGAGCAAACTGGTGGATATTGTCCGGGAAATGCACGAGAGAATGGTACGTGCATGCCTGGCTGCATCTGCATGTTCTCTCTCGTTTTCACTGTCCGTGTTTTTCTCGCGGCGGAACTAACAACCCTTAAATGATTCGTTCGAACCCTCTACAACAGTGTTTCTCGAATTGAGCCAGGCGAGAAAAAAATTATTAGAAGAATTATTAGAAGAAAGAGGCTTGTGCAATCCAATTTCATTTTAGTCATGTATTTTCTTTATTTTATTTTTTCTTGAGTCAAAAATGAAAAAAAAACCTCGAAAAAAACTGTTTTTACTGATAAAAATCAGTTTATTCAATTTTATATTCCTTATTTGTTATGAATTGAATGTGATTTTATTTAAAAAATTTGTATTGCTATTTATGATACAAAATTGTTTGTATCTAAATTGATCTTTGACTGTTCTGCTGATTACATCATTCAAGTTAATAATAAATCACTGTATTATTTTAATATTTTATTTAATATTTTATTATTATTTTAATACTTTATTGTTTTTTTAATGTCTTAAATACTTAGTAAAATTATTTTTAATTGAGTAAATAAGCGCGTCATTAACAAATGAATGACAGGATTCTTGCAAATTTTACACGATATTCAAATATAAATGCCATGACAACACACTGAAAAAAGAAGTGTTTAATTTTATGATATTAAAATATTTTGTCTCTACTAAGATACTAAAGATGTAAGTATTCTCATCCCCCATACATTTTGGTTCCACTTGATTGATAGGTAATAATACGATTACTGACAAATATGTGGTGACAGAGTAAATGTAAATTGCAATTTCAAGATGCCTTGCTGCGTTGCAATAAATTGTAACAGCAGATCCGAAAAAGATTGCAAATTATTCAGATTTCGGGTGGGTGACAACCATATATGGATTGAAAAAAGTACACAGTGTGTATTTTAAATCCAAACACATAGTATTCTGTTTATGAAAAAAGTTTAAAACTAATACATCTTTAAGTGTTTAAAAAATGGAGACAAGAACAAAATATTTTAATTGCGTGCGTGCTGTGTATAATTTATTATTTTATTTTATTTAAATTTAATTAATACTTTTACATTGAAAAAAGTGCTTAATTTTAAGGTATTAAAATTTAATATTTTAAAATTAAACACTTCTTATTTCAGCGAAAAAATTAATCAAATTTAAATGAAATAAAATAATAAATCATACGCATGCACGCGCGCGCACACACACACACACACAATCAAAATTATTGTAATATCTTTAATGTTAGTAACAATGTTAGTATTAATTATATCTTTTTATGTAAAAAGAGATAAAAGAAAATATTTAATGAAAGGTGTGTTTGAGAAACACTGGTTTGCAACGCTATATACAAAACTCTCGCCCGAGGGTGCCACGAAATTACATGTTGCGTCGGAAAATTGAGCCGAACGTGGGGAAACGAAACGACTTAGGCCGGCGGATCATCCACGGCTTGATACAATGTATGATGGTCGCGACTTGCGTAATCACACAATATCTCCGATCTGTTCTCTGCTCCGCGATGCAAGAAAATTCGACGCGCTCATGTAACACGAGAATCATTTGCAACTTAAAGTACTACCTCGCTCGTACGAGACGATTGTTTGCACAATAAATGCCTCGAGGTTGTTTTCGAAAATAACTTTTTTTTTTTTTTTTTTTTTTGAGGGTTCAATCCCTTCTGTTTTTTAACGACGCCGTGTAATTGGACGTTGTGATATCGTATGTGTATCGTAACAGAACGTTTCGACAATGAAGCGCTATAATTTTTAAAGCAGAAAATTGGACAAACAGCAGGAAAATATCACGTAGGGGAGAAAGATTTGTTATAAAATATAAATTAATAGAAGAGAGTGAAGAATTGGATACATTTTTTGTATAAGGAGGAAACGATTTAATATGAATTTATATAAATTATTAATGTGATCCCGTAATACACACACACACACACACACACACACACACATGATTATTTCATCAATTTCCATCTTTAATTTTCTTTATGATTTTCTTTTATTTGGGCGAGAACATGTAGTGTTATTTAAAGTTTCGCGTCGTTTAGGATTACGTGGAACCACAATGTGTCTCGTAAAACGACGACTCGTATTTCCGCTCAAAGATATGTCTGGTTCTCAGGTTGTCTCCCATCGAACTCGAGTGCTGTTTTAAAGCCCATTCTGCCGGAAGTGGTCGGACACCAAAACCACTTCCGAGTGGTGATGACAATCGCCTGAGAGCAGTCTACCCTTCATTTTAAGAGCAGTCTACCGATGAAAATTGAATGGGAAACTATAGAGGCAGGATATCGATTTCTGCTTATCGAATTTCGCTCTTCTAAGTTTATTTTAATCCTGGGAAAACTTTGTGCTTCTAATAGTTTCTACCTGTAATTGTATTCGTTCCCTCTTTATATATCGATTATCAAAATCAATAATAAAAGTATAAAAGTTCATAAAAAATAAATTAAAATCTATAGAAATGTAAAAAATTATGAACAATGAAAATAAATAGGTAATCTAAGAATAAAAATTATTGCCATATAAGTTTATATACAATATCAAGCTATTAATAAACCATAATATTTCTCTTTTTTGCATATTAGAGGTTTTTCGTCCATCTCTCGCGATGTTTGTTTCTGAATAGCACATATTGAATATTTAAAGGTGTGTTTGTGCTCTCAAGAAGCAATCATGATTGTATAATGTAATTGTAAGCACATCACTGCAAAAAGGTATTGTTTGCCGTCATAAATTTTCATATTAAAATTGAAACAGATAACTCCACTCTACTCTGTCTTTAAAAACTCGAACGTTTATTAAATAATTCTCTCTTATTTTTATTGCGATAGATCCTGATCAGCTCCCGAGAAGAAATCTGCAGATATTTTCATTATCCCTTGGTCCTAAAAATTCAAAATTAGTACACGGATGTTTTCTCTAACATTTCCACGATGCAAGGAAGTTTACTTTCGCGATATTACCCATCGTAAGCGCTGCATCGACCACGCCGCTATACATTTGTGGCGCCATGCCTTGCTTGAGGTTTGATCCGGTTATGCGAATACGGGTATTACCGTAGCCAGAGTATTAATTCAGAGGGCCCTTTAAACTCCGTACCGCTTGGCATCGCGTATAAACCTTCCGACGTTAGTTGGTTTGGTACATCACTATTAACGTAACATATCCTCATCGTGAGAGGGTTATAGGCTATACTTTATGAATGGCGCGATAAATCTCGTGTACAACGGGGTGTACGTGTGCCGGCATTAAATGCACGCTTAATGCTCAAAGCAATTTATTACGAGGTTATTATGCCGCATTGACCCGTTCTTCATTGCGGTACAATAACTGTTTCATAGGGGAGAAAAAATAATCGACCAGCGACGTGCTTTCCCTCTCCGTAGAGAAAGAGGGAACTTTCCTGAGATTATTATCTCAGTACCTCGGCTTGCTTGTAATCTTTCTCGGATTTTTATGATATTTGAATGACATTTTGGCTGGATTTTGTATACATATTATAAGTTGAGCTTAATTGAAAATTTGCCATAGGAAAGACGAGTAAGAATTGAATCTCTTCAGGAATTCTTTCTCTCTCTCTTTCTTTAGATTATATGAATATATATATATATATATGTATAAAGATTTTATCTTTATTAGCTTATAAAAACAAATAAATTCTTGAAAAAGAATTTTAAAATTTTTTTCTTAAACGATGTGTCTTTAAATATTTACATATAATCTGAATTATTTGTAAAATATTCCATTTTATTAAATTAAAGAAGCAAAGTTAAAACAGGAATGTAATGCAATAATAAAAGGAATTATTATGATTTACTGGATAAATAATCTGTATCAGATCTTTCCAGAAGAGACAAATAAGTCCTTTGGTAAAAATAATCTTGACATTTTGCCGTATAAATAGAAGAAAACGCTTTTCTCTTTATTTTTCATATTTTACACATCTAATATATTTAAAAATAATAGTCATTGACAATATCATAATTAATAAATTAACTTTTTTATATTTATGCACTATAATTAGCCTTTGATGTAATTATTTATAATAAAGATATTTGAAATTTTTTTTTTATGTGAATATTACGAAATTTTTAAGAATCATTATATCCTGCTAAATACAAAATAACAATATATCAATATTATAATTTCCCAGTCAACAAAATATAAATGTGATATAACACATGTTGTACGTAACAGTTACATTATTGAGCAAGAAATTATAACGTTGATGTAATGTTGTTTTGTGCTTAGCAAAGCAATTTACAGCATACTCTATTATTTGACAATAAAATTACAAGATTGCAAATGAGGATATGACAAAAGAATGTTAAATTTTTCTTATCTGTGTCTTTCTCCGTTTATATTTTTCATTTAAATAGCGAAAAGCTTCAAATAATAAGCATGCTTGAAAATGAATATTGCGAGAAAATTTTATATCTTTACGAAACTTCTCCTTAATAATTTTCAATGATTAAAACACGGCGCAGTGACAGCACTACGCGACGTAATATAACGATCGTGTACATCGTAACGAGGGTCAATGCAATTCAATCTCGTTTGCCGTTACGTAATTAATTCATTTTATAATTAATTAATCTGCGAATTGCATCGGATCAAACGAGAGGTAAATTCCAATTGCGCCGGTTATAATGATGAAGAGATCGATATGTTTGCCTGCGTATCTGATTCATCATGTAATATCATGTGCTTTTGATCTTAATCCCGCATAATATCGATATCGTTTGATCCTGATGTTTAAAGTGGCATTTACAATAAGCTTTTAAGACGTAAAGCTTTTATTTATACGAAGTTAACCTCCTACTTTTAGATTTAATGTATTTTATATGCTAAGTTGTGCTAGATTTGTGCTGCATTGTCCTCGAATATTAATATCGTAATGAAAAATATGTTAAAAAATGAAAAAAAAAACGTTTTTTTTTGTCAGAATGAAGTGTCCTTAATATTTTGTTGTGCCAAAAAATTCGAAGGTTGTGCTGACTTGTGCTGGGCTAGCACAACTCAGATATACAATATTGTCGACATCGAAGCTCTGTAAACACGATTTATAAATAAAAAAATCAAGTGCGAAGGAAGAATAAAATGCCCTTAATATTATTGGAATCTGAACGTTTACTTGTGCTAGGCTAGCACAACTGAGTGCAGTTTTATATTGTTTGAATAACTGATTCGAATGTAACGTTAGTTGTGTTCAGATTTGTCAAAAATTATTTTTTGTCATAACTTCTGTTGTTATCATTATTTAAAGGTAATACTTTAGCACAATGTAGTACAAATCTCTCTAGCACAATTCAATATAAATTTTTAAAATACGTTAATTCTAAAAGTGGAGAGCTAACTTCGTATAGACATTCTTACGGTTTGAGGTTTAAAGCTTAAGTTTTGTGCTATAAAATCTCATAGACATTGCTTAAGAGGATTCTAAAATCATCTGTTTTATCGACTCAATAGGATTTACACACATATGTCACGTGGCATTGCAGCATTGATACATCAGTCTATACTACTACATCAATATTGCATGTACACATACGCATAAATTTTTGTAATATATTTTTATTGATTAGATGTCTAAGGCTGGTATTTATAGTCGAATCTTATATTTAAAACCATTTTAAGTATAGTTTTAAGATGTCATAAACCAATCACAGAGCAATTATTAGCATCTTAAGACATTATCTTAAAATAAGAATCGACTATTAATATCAGCTCAAATCTAATTCTAAGAACTCGACATTGTTTGTTCATGTAAATTACTGTTTTTAATTCAATAATAACGTTTAGACCTGTCAATTTTTGTTGTGCCAATATTTGCTTCGTACAAAAATTTTGTAGTGTATTTGAACAAAATAAGAACGATTTAAACTGCGGATTACATGAACAAATAACGTTGACTTCTTAGAATTAGGCTTAGATAACCTAACGTGAAAAATTAGTGTCCTAGAAAATTTGTGAGTATGTGTGCATACGATGTTAATGTAGTAGTAAAGTGACGATATTTCTTAAATCATACTTATATGTTTATTGTAAATCATATGTGTGTAAGTTAGTAAAACTGCTTCAAAGTTAATTTTTTAGTTTTAGAATCTTTTTAGGGGGTTAGCCCACCCCTAAAATGATACTTATCTTTGAGAATTTTTTGTGAATAAATAAATAATTTTTTAAAATCTGCTTAGAGGGTTTTAATATACATATATAACAAATAAAAAAAATATTTAAACAATTTTTTATGTCTAAAATAGCGGCGTACTGATCCACTTGCGAAATCCTTTTTTTCTGCAATTCCAAATCGGTGTATAGGATTCCAAACATACAGTTTAACTTTGAACAGAATATAAAGAATTTTCATTATCTACATATCAAAGACTGAAGAAGTATGTAGGAATTTTTCAAAATATTGATTTTTCTTAAAATGGCAACTATTTTACAAAAATCTTGCATTTTTGTCCTGAAATTTACGTATAAAAATGTTAATTATAAAAAAAGTTTTCAATATTTTGAAAAAAACCTACTTTTTTGCAGAGCGTATTAAAGAATATTCGATGCAAATTTCAAATAAATTGGACAAAAACTGTAAGAATTATATTGCATGCCGTTTTGAGAAAAACGCGTTTAAAGTTTTTCAAGAGGATTTTTTTGTCTATAGAAATAAAAATTTTTATTTTATCTTTAGTCTGCGATGCCTGCTCCTTAAAACTTCCGCCTCTATATCAGCTTCGTCAACTTCCTTTCTATTTGATAATAACGATTTCCTGGCCTCTTTTGCTGCATCCGCGTCATAAGACTGTACTCGATTGCTTTAATGCGCTGTGCGTCCGTTTCTTCAAAACAAAAATTATAACAATTGGATCCCACAGTGAGGTTCAAAACTTTCATAATTTCCATTATGCTTCTGAATCCATCGTTGAAATTACAAACAGCAATATCTGTTGCAATGTCAATTACTCTTTTCTCACTTGCACAAGATTTTGGAGCCCACAAAGTCGCGTTAAAGCTTTCATTGCCGTTTTGAGAGAGAAAGTGAAGGTAATTTCCTAAACATCTTGATAAAAGTTCGTCACTGCTCAACTCTTCATAAATCGGTTTTATAACATCAACAACAACAAAATTCATGTTTCATTGGTGCCTTATGCTTATATTCCGAAAGCTTATTATTAATTGCCTTTGCTTTTTGATTATAAGAACATCAAGAATTTTCGTCGGCACGGCAAAAATCGTATTGCGGTTTTTTCGTCAATTGAAATTTTATGATACAATGTCGCCCAGATTTCTTTTCTCATGTTTTCAACTGAATCGACATTCCGCCTGATTGCCAAGCTATAATAAAGTGCAAGTTCATCAATTAATTTTCCAGTAAGCTTACCCTTTCCGCCCAGGTCTTTAGTATTTTTTTTTAAATTTCTAAGCCGAGTATTCATGCGTTTTTGCATATGGCCTATACACTCTTTTTTGCACACACACATTGTCAAACTCAATTGTAAAGCTCGCGATCTAATATGCCTTTAAATGTTTTGTTGTCTCCATCCTAATGTAATTATATAACACCATGTAATTTTTCAGATCGGCAAAAAATATCCACTTCCATCTTACCGAATGAATCTTGATAGTTTGTTTGGCATTCATGACTCTTTTCTGCCCATTCTTCGTACAACAGAGTCTGTTTTCTTCTCCGAATACTCACACATTTTGCAATATTTACATTTTATAATAACATCTACAATTTCATCAGTCGAATCAATGTAGCGATGCCGAACAAAGATGAAAATCTTCTTTTGCATCTCGATCCATCATCGAATATCGCTAAACCATTGTGCTCATTTTTTTCGTTAAGTTTTTTTTCTTCAGCAGTTGCTTTTTTCGATGACTTTTCACGAGCAACAGTGGAAATATTTTCAATAATAGTGTTATAGGAAGACCGAAATATTGGATCGGCAAATCCATAAAAGCGCAGAATTTTGTTATACCATGAAGACCAACACCAAGCAGTCTCATTGTAAATATAATACGGCAATTTATATCGTATGCTTTTTTTCAATAAGTGGAATAGCATTGATGACAGTTGGATCGCATTTTTCACATTTCACCACGATTTAATAACTTAAGTCTCGCTTACTTTTGAAAGTAACTTTTGTTCCACATTGCTTGCACTAATATTTATGATAATGTAGTAAAAGCAATTAGAAAATCAAAATAAAACGATATTCTCAAAAGCCGGAGGTATTTCTATTATACTCTATATTCGAAGTCTTCATTTTTTTTACGGAGGTGCTCTTAGTCTCTTTTATTCCATCTGACATCGATTTAATACCTTTCTCTTACTGCTAATGCTATTCCTACAAGAACGTCCAGGCGATACCACAATCTCGCAAACCCTTTTTAGTATTATATATTTTATTTTTACTCGCCATAATTTAAAAATACTTCCAGATTATTGTAAATGTTGCTAAATGACATTATGCGCGCGATTTTCAGATACACACTAATGGTATCTGTAAACTAAAACCGGCGCTATTGCAACTGTATGATTGTAGTGACATCTATATATATATATCGAGCAAGAAGTATTTTTCGGAAGATTCATGGTCGTATATATCTGCGGAAAATAAGGAATGCTCCGAAATAATAAATCTGGAATTCGGCTGGCTTGGCAGTGCAGCAAGGCGTTTCGCTAAGACAGTTTTAGCAGCATGATAGAGATGTAATTTCGATATAAAACTGTTTTTATTGTATTTCTAAAAACTAATTGTTGAAGCAAAAAAATTCAATTTTTCAAATCCCTCAAGGGTGGACTAACTCCTTAATTAACAGTTTTTATGAGTGTTTAAAGCAAGCTAAATGCTCGTTCTAGATTTGGTACATCCCATTACTTTTAAATGCCCCAACTATCTATCAACTCAGTCTCTTTCATCGCTGACAGTTTGACGATCTCGAACCGTTATCTGCTCTCTCTTATTACATACAATGCTGCGCGTCTTGTGTGCATCACGAGATAAAAACTGCCGCCCTTTTCAGCATCGTCAGCTGAGAAAGATAAAGAAAAGCAGTTACTTGACTTGCATTCTTTATTTATAAGCATCATGATATGATTCCATTTGACTGATGATTATCTTAATGAAAAAATAATTTAATAATAGATTACCAAATGTTGAGTAAAATACTGTCAATCAAATGTTCGGTTAATACATATAATCATAAATAATTTTATTTTTTAAAACATTAGTAAATTTTACCAAACCTAATAATACCAATCGTTTAGTAATACTTACTAAATATTTAATAAAAAATATTAATAAAGTTAAAATTACTTTTAATTATATACTAATAGTTAGTATAATAAAAAATAATTTTACTTTGTTATAAATATTTAGTAGATAAGTATCACTAACGGTTGGTTATATTATTAAGTTTGATAATATTTACTAATATTTAAGAAACTAGAATTATTTTTTACATTAACTGAACACTTGATTATTTTATTCAATATTTGGTTATTAGATTTTTTTTCAATGATACTCCTCGATTTTAAGGAAAAATCTCTTCGTCGATCTTGTTCTGCGAGATAAGGTTACTGTATTATTGATTTTCAGAGAGTTTGCTCGTACAAGTAGAAAATTATATGTCATATAAAATTTACTATTTTCGAGAAAATATGTGATATACAAAATTTTCTATTTTCAATCTTACATTCACGAGGACTTGACATATTCGTTGCAAAATACTGACAGTTTACATTATAGAGTTAATATTTATTAATAATTATAAAACAGAAGATACATAATGTACTTACTAACAAGGAGAGACTCACATATGTATTTTACGGATTTTGATCAGCTTTTGCGTGGTCATTCTGGGATTATTCAAAAAATAATTCCCGTAAAGCAGCAATAAATTGCACCTTTGCGTATTTCTCGAAAAAAATCATGATTTTAGGTCCAACGACGGATTGCTTTCAAATCTGGGGGAATCGATAGATATTTAAAAAATAAGTAATTTT
>JAANIC010006441.1:253714-266428 GCA_017607545.1 Acromyrmex charruanus
TTCGAAAATTGAGAAAATTTGAGAAAATTTGAGAAAATTGGCATTCTTTGAGTTCAACTTCGCGAATGGACACCTCTCACCCGTAAAACGATAGGAGTCGTACATGATGATGTTACTAGATCCTATATTTGAATTATATACATTCATGTTCGGCAGAGATATATTTTTTTAATTTTAAATAATTTTAAGTTTTTTAAATAAGTTTAAACGAAGAGGGGGAGAGGTTTGAAATCCGTCGTCATAACCTAAAATTACGATTCTCTCGAAAAATATGCAGAGGTGTAATTCACAAGGATTATTTTTTGGGATAATTCCCCCAGAATAATTACTCAAAAGCTGATCAAAATCCGTGAAATATATATGTGAGTCTCTCTTTGTAAGCTTTATATTAAAAATCAAAATTTGTCACGTAAGAAACTATAATATATGAATAACATTATTTTCAATATATTTTCTGCAAATTAAAGCAAATTAAAACAGGATTGGATATTATTTATTTGACATGTCCTTTAATACGTTATTTGATCATCTATATTAAAATCCATAATTATGTCTGTAATTAGTTTAATTATGTCGCACTGCGCGGAAAATTTAAAAGCTAAAATCGAAATGCATCACATGATATAATTTATATTAAAATTATGTTATACATATTATATATTGTCGATCTAAAAATGAAAATCTCATTTCCAAGACTTTAATCCTCAGTGATTTTGAGAGTTTTCATTGTCACTCAATCATTTATATTAAAATTCAATGCTGTTATGTGTCCACAATGTATTGACGGCCCAAAAATTACGATCACATTTTCGAGTTATTGAAATTGATGCCATTATCATCATTATCAGATGTATGAGAACATATCGAGTACTTCAAATCAATAAATCGTCGAGTCCATGAAAATCATTCGCGTAAATTTGACTTTGTTTAGCATTTAAATCTGAATTATTCGAATGCGAGTAATATCATAAACGGGGATCGGAATCTTTTGTCGGGGCAATATTGTCACGCGTCAATGGTGCTCTTCTTGGAACTGATCCTTAGAAGAAGTGTGAATTGATTCGAACGTAAGCTCCTTCGGCACGAAGGGAGGCGAAATAGTTTGTCGTTCTCGTATTTGCCATTTTCCGAGCAGGCGAAAAGGAGCGAGCGTGAGGTCGCCGAACTCGCCTGCCATACGCGATGAGCGTGCAAACCGTGTTCTCGCCTCGGCACGCTGTATAAACATTCGTACCTGTCGGACTGCTGCCGGTCGTACAGGGTGTCCAGGCAATCGTGCACTTTCTCTCATTCACAGATGCGACGCAACCGATAATAATTTTCTCACAGTCCGAGGCAGCGACAAATCAAACCTGAGAATAATCTAGAGCGTTCCTTCAATTTATTTCGCATTAAAAGTTAAGGAAGTGTCATATTTCGTATTTTTGGATGTAATAAGGAATTGTGCAATTATTTGACATTTATGTTAAAAAAGTATATATAATTTACATGTGAATGTTGGTAAAAATTTACTCGTTAAAATCTATAATTATTGGAATCTATAGTTATATATACGATACAATTCAAATTCTATTTATTAACGTAAATTATTTTTATATTATTAATTTTATTTTGAAGGGATTATTTGCTATGATATTTATGATAAAATTGGAGGAAAATGTGAAAGGAGATAGAATAATTGATCAAAATAAAGCAGGAGGTAGAAAAAATTGTTAAGAAATCAAAGTTGAGGAAAACTAACATGACTTCTTGGTTACTCTATACATGGAATAAGTAAATGATTTGCTTTTATTCCTTATATTCCTTTGTCGAATTTTCTATGCGGTTCATTATTCTCGTCGTAACATTCTTGAATTGTGAAAAATCGATTTTACAACATCTCAAAGGAAAGTTACGAAAATCTCGAAAGAAATGTTAGACATCAAATTATAAAAATTATAATATAAAACTTACTTGCATTTGCATCGTGGAACATCGAATTCAATATTATAATTTTGCATTTCATTGCCGGATTGTAATAGTAATTATTGCACTGTGTGTTACCCAATGAAACCACTGCATTCTATTGAATGCATTGGCTATGGTTTAGAAATAATTTAATTAGTCTATTGTAATAAATTACGCATTTCTCTCAGATGAGAAAACAAATAACTGTTCTATCATCGCTATATTATTATTCAGAAAATTGTGTGCAATTTACAATATAAAGCCCGATACAAGTTTATAGTAGTTTATAGTCGATTAATATTTAAAAACGGCGAAGCGAGTTTAACTTCCAGTGAAATGAGAGCACATATTTCTTTTATGAGATTCTATGTAAACATAAGAGCAGAAGAGAATTCCGCAAAATTTCGCAAAAAGAATTTATTTTGCTGTACCTGCGAGAGAAGTCGCTTTAATTATTCAAGTCTGACAGTAGTTAAACAAATTCTGAAAGATAAATTAAAGTTACATAGAAAACAATATAACATATTCGATGATATATTTCGAAGAATCCTAAGGAATTTACATATGTAACAGAAATTTCCGTTTTGACCGAAGATCTGTAGAAATTCTCTTATTTAATTAAAAATAATATCAATATGGTGTGTGTGTGTGTGTGTTTGTCTGTGAAATTAAAATCTTGCATTAGTAAAATAAATCTTATTTGTATCTTACAAAGTTACAAAAAGATTAATGTTAAATATAGAGATAATAAATTATAATTTTTTCTATTCTTACTATTCTTTATACATCAAAATTAATTACAAATAAGATAATTTATAATTTTAACGTATTAAAGGACAGAAAATATTATAATTTATTATTAAACAGTTTAAATTTTATAATTTATTGTCTTTATATTTAAAATGAACTTTTTTGTAACTTTTTAAAAATCTTTTTGTAGTTGAATTTTCTTTATAAAATAAATAAGATGCAAAAAATAAAGTATATTTAACTTTTATCAGGTGGGTACTATTTTGTAATTTTTTATACACATCTATCGATAGTTGTCGGTGTCGTTTTTGCAGCCTTTTTACCACACAAAATATCTGCGCAAAATACATAATGACACAGACAACTATTGATAGGCGTGTACAGAAAGTTATAGAATAGCACCCCTTTAATTAATTTTGTGGATTCCACAGAGATATAAGTAAAAAGATATTCCATTGTTATTTTCGAAGGGAAGGAAAATTTATTTACAACTCTAATTCTTAATTATTTAGAAAATAATTTACTAAATATGAATTATACACACATTGATTTGTATATGAAATATAAAAAATTTATATAATAGAGATCCTTCTTTTATGTAGATCCATCGTTGTGAAAATAAATAGAAAGATATTTTTAATTTTCGAAATTAAGAGAAAAATCTTTACATCACACACACACACAAATGAAGAAAAAATTCAAACATCTAACGCTTTTATAGTACATTTTCCGAGAATTAACCCCAAAAAGATGTTTTATAATACGTGTCTTACGATAGAGAAAAATTCTTCCGGAACCTTTATGCAATATTTCTCAAGAAAAACCGGTGCGCACGGTCGGTGGCTTGGAATTTTCCAGAGCACGCGCGGGACCACCCGTGACCGAGTCTGAATGTCGTCGGGTGGAGGTTTATTGATTGGACTAACTCTCGGGTGTGCCCCACCCATCGTCCTCGCGAATATAGTACAGCTGCTCGCCCTCGGCATTACTGACCTACTACCACGTAGCGGCTCTTATCGGAGCTTAAGGTTTGCTTTCAAAGTGGAATTTCGAAGGGAGAGGGAAGACCTGCCGAATCTTTCGTCGAGCAGCAGGTCGGAAATGTCGGAATTAGGTTAGAATTTGAATTCTCTCCACGGAGAATTAATTAGCGATCCAACCCAGTCGAGTCATCTCGTTTCCTTCCTAACAAAATAAATTATTTTTTGGCAAAGCAAAGAGAAACTGTAGAACAAAATTATACAGAAGAAATGTACTCCCGTAATGAATTTGAACTCTCTCTCTGAATATTGATTATTAACTTATCGCTGATTATATTCTTTATTTAAGAGAGAAAGCGAATATTTTTTGCAAAATACAAGACGAAGTCAAGTATAATGACGCAGGTAGATGAAGACTTGATTCTGAAAAGATAATCATACAAGAATTTTATTTTATTTCATGAAAAAACATAATTAATACGAATCTTTACTCTATTATATAAAAATTACATAGGATATGATGCACTGACTTAATACTCCTAATACATATAATATACTCGTATTACATAATTATTGTATTTATACACATTTCATTCCTGAACTGCGGGAGTGGATTACTTGCTCATAATTCGTCTTAATTAATTACTTGGCGTATTAAAGAATAAGCCATATTTCAGATTACGAAACAGAATACTTTGCGTTACGTAAGCGATGGGTACGTCTACCGTAATCTACGCTCTTAAGCTTATCGCGACACTTCCAGGTGCTGTAATACATCCTCGTGTCGTAAATTAATGATAATGAAGACCGAAACGTGGATGCGCGAGTTTCGCCAGCGAGATGCAAGTACGTGGCATACGCCATAATAAAATAATTCAGTATTACGAGACGGGATTTAATGTAAGACTCGCGCGTTTGCCTGTCATTCCCGCCGTATTTCACGCAAAACTATTTGCGCATAGTGTGATAGCCGGTTTATCACACTTTAAATGGCCAATGTGTTACGATTATTTATGTTCCTGCCGGACTCTTCTCTCTCCTCAGTCCTCCGTGGCCAACTGCATTTGTTACATTAACGAATATATACGTGTATTCCTCTCTCGCGAGGAAACTTTGTGCAGCACGTAACGGAAAGTCTAATAATAATATCTAACATTTACGCTGTTCTAGTCACTCGTCGTCTGGTTATATGCGTAAGGTACAATATCGTAAATATCTTGTGGATAATGTGTAAATAGTTACATAATTGCATCGTATTTGTATTACACCTTTCTAAATTTTATTACATTTTTCTATCGAGATACGGACACATTTTCTTCTTATATTTGCAGTACTTATTTTATATAAAAATAATAATACATCTCTCTCTCTCTCTCTCTCTCTCTCTCTCTCTCTCTACATAAGTGTATTCTGGAAATAGAAATGATGTCCGAGATACACATGCAGATAAGATGCTTCGATTTATGGACGGCGTATACATGAAGTCATCAAATAAAGTGGGATTTTAACATCACGTTCATTATTTCCTGGAAATCTTTCCATATGGGATAAAATTATTATATCTTTCGCTTTTCGTATGGTATATTTTTTAGTCGTCGTGAAGAAATGATTCGACTATGCGTGAAGGCCTCGAGAAAAGTCGGGGATCTCGGGATGCAACAAAGAATCCTTTGTTCCTTATGTTTCTTGCGCGGTCTTTGCATCGTACTCGCCATTCGATAGTCAACCTCGCAGCAACAACAATAGATACGTGTTCGTAATCACACTGTTCGTTCGATGATGCATTATTTCATTGGCTGCTTAATTGCCCACACAAAGTGCGCACTGTAATGGTCAGTCCGAGCAATGATCTATCGCTTGCCTAATTACGGTAATCTTTTTTCGAGTACGTTGACCCTTGATGTTGCAGGATATGCAGCCCTAAGGCGTTTTCTCTTTTAGAAGAAGGAATTTATTTGATTTATTTTAGAACTTCTAAATCTCTGGATGAATTGAATTTATATGTAGCATATTTTATTAATTTTTATATTATGTACGTGTATAGTTANAATACACTTTATTCGACACAAATTTTGACATATTCAATGAATTATACAGTGTTGTTATTTATGATTTCAAGAAAGGTTATGTACGGCAAATGACGTCCTATGATAGATGTTTACAATGTATACAGAACTATAGGTAACAACGAAATAGTGTACTGCTTGTGCCATCTCTTGTAAAACGCTACGAATTAATTCCAACACCTAATACAATTATATCTCTCTAAAATCTTTAGAGTGGAATCTAACTCTAAAGAGTGAAATCTTACTTTTAAAAATTGACGATTGAGCTACTCTTTTTTAACACTGCAGTACTGGCTTAATTGTCACTTATTTTTACTCTTTAGAATTAGATTCCACTCCAAAGATTTTAAAGAATAGTATTTTAATTAATTCTCTCTCTCTCTCTCTTTCTCTCTCTCTCTCTCTCTCTCTCTGTTTTGTAATTAGGTTTTTCTTACAAAAGACTTTAAATGTATTCTTTAGACAATAAGAATTATCTTTTAGATTACATACTTACATCTGTATACGTTATATTCCGTAATATATCCTTCTTTAAAACTATAAAGTACCAAGTTTTTAAATATATTTTATTTAGGATGCAATAATTTTTTATATGAAATTCTTTTAAATATAAGATTTGGAAAAACGAGATTTTGCTTTTTTTTTATCTACGATAAAGAAACGCGAAAAAATTTAGTATAAAAATAGATACATATCTAAGTAAGACAGTTAATTTAATTTGGTCATAGTTTTCATTTTATTATACATTTTGTTTAGTTAAATCGGACGTTTATAAATCTATTCGACAACATCGATGTGACAATTCTGATACATAGGCGTGCAAATATTTAATAAGCACGCATTGAGAAATATTGATGCACGATGAAATATTCAAGTAAAGGGATGCATGCGTTTACTTTGCAGAATAATCGAATTGCCAAAAAATACTCGAGGGTAACGCCAGCTGACATTTCTTGCTTTGCATAAAATGAAAGTTTCAAGAGTTAGAACTTATAGTTAGGTGATATTCGTCCTATGACTTTACGACAGAGAATCATTGAAAATCCAGTCCCATTTCCAAACTCGCTTCATGAAAGGGCAAATTGGTGGTCTGGTATAGGCGATACTGATGCATTTTGCAGAGCAATTACTACCGCCAATGCATTTGTAAACGCGCAACCCCGACTTGCACCATGAATGTAATTTAAACTGACTATTCCAAAGTGCAGACGAATTAACTTTGTGAAGTGCAATTAGAGAATGTTCATTGATTTATTTTACGTTGGAAAGAATGATTTTGCATGAAGTATCTAAAAATAATAGACACAGATCTGAAAATAATTTTGTTGCATCATCAAAATAATTATGTAGAAAACTCGAGCACAATGAGCAATGTTTTGCAAAAAGTTTTGACATTCTAATAATTAGTTTAAACTTACTACATAATTATTTTGGTACTCCTCCTCCCCCTCAACAAAATTATTTTTAGAACTGTATCCAGCTAAATTTTTAAACACTTTAGTAAAACCATTTTTCATGTAGAGTTAAATTATGATACTAATTAAAGATCAGATATAGTTTTAAAAATACAATTTTAGTAAAATTTTTCCATTTAATGTTTTTCTATTTTTCTGAATAATAATAATAATCTAACCAATAGTTTAAAATGCTTGTTACCTTAAAAGTTATACCATTAGAGATTATACTTTGTCACTCTGATTTACTATTTTATAAATATAACTACGAAATGCCAAATTAAACATTTATTCGTTCAATTCCATTGCGTCTACCAAGTCTGTAGTATCTAATTAACGAGAGAAATTTTAATCACAACGATGATAATTTCTATTATATACGAGCAATTATATACCTTTGCCTTATTGAAGTTGTGACCCTTTAATTAATTATAATCAGTTCATTCGCCTCTTATTAATTCCTTCCTAATTACCAACATTCACGCTTGATTTCACCTCCTCACAATTGCATCGGGCGAAAGGCCTTGGATGAAGCCCGTATTATTCAACCGCACTTCTATAAAAAAAGCATGACGATGCTCGGCATCATGTATTACAGCACGAGTTCATATACATATGCGTGCATACATTTACCTTGTGACAATCCGAATCCGTGAATGGAATCAAATTTTGCGTTCGTGCGAGTTCTTCGGACAAGAGAATCGCACGTCGGTCGTGCATATTAATTAAAGAGCCGTCAATTAATGGTCGACCAATGAGGTCAGTGCATTGTTCGCGAAAGTAAGAGATAGGAATCTCACATGCACAAAATGCATATGAAAGGAAAACAGCAAGATGTTAAATCCGGCTATATAAAGTTTTTAGTGAACAATGTGACTCTACAAATATATTGTTCTTATATATACAGGGTGATTCGAAATTTCCACATTTGACACAACAAGTAGTTTTTATAGGAGAACAAGTTCAAGTTATACGAGTAAAAATTATTTATCGAATGTAATTTTACTACAGGAAAAAGTTGTTTGTTTTAGCACAAAGAACAACTTTTTCCTTTAGCAAAATTGCGTCCAATAAATAGTTTTTGCAGGAGAGCAGATTGAAGTTAACAAATAAGCGCAAAAGTTATTTATCGGACGCAATTTTGCTAAAGGAAAAAGTTGTTTGTTTTAGCATAAAGTATCATATCCTGTAGTCCAAATGCGGAAATTTTGAATCAACCTGTTTAAATTGTGTACATATATATATATATAATATAATGCGACATGTAGCAATATATTACAACACAAAATTTTATTTATTTGATTCTCGATTATGTGAATTGTATTTTATATGATGAAAAAGGACAACTATTTTTGAAACGTATAATAAAAATGAAATTTAATTATGGAAGAATTTAATTATCTTCGACTTTACTAGTATTAATTATTTTATCATCGAGGATTATTAAATTATATATATGTGCATGTGTGCGTGCGAGTGCGAGTGTGAGTGCGAGTGTGTGTGTGTGTGTGTGTGTGTGTGTGTGTGTGTGTGTAATACATATTATAATACATGTAGTAATACATAGTAAAAAACATTTCATGTTTGAAACAGTCTATTCAAATCCTTGTTAACATTTGTATTGAATTTTTTAACATATTCGAGTGTTATTTTAACATAATGTAATTATGTTGTATAAATAGTTTGTGTTAAATTAATATCTAATTTCTTAGTATTAGAATAATACATTTGTAAATAAATGAATAGATAAAAAAATAGTGTAATGTTAAAACGTAAATTTTAAGATGAACGAATAAAATATGTGTTAATTAATATATCATAAATGTTAATTTTACTTAAAAAAATATGCTTCCACGGATTGTCTATAAACTCTATGTATTATTTTTTTTGTTTTTTAAAAATAATATTTACCTTCTAACATATTCATTTTGTGTTGAATTAACATATAAATTTGAATGGACTGTTTAGACGTGATACATGAAATGTATTAAATTTAACATCAAATTTCAACATACATATAGCCAGAAATAATATTTGAATCAAATACATCTTTTTTATTGTTATAAAAACGACTTTAATTTTATTTTAAAATTAAAATCGCATTATACTAACGAATATTTTTCTTTGTGATACATCTTGTATAACATATAATTGGTGTGCCATATCTAAATGGGAAACTTCGAGATGTATTCGAGTTCCATAAATTTTCTGTGAATCCGTAAGACAAACGGTTTGTTTGATTTTAGCATTCTTAATGTCTTTCTCATTATGCATTGTCAAATGCACCTTTCTCTCGATACACGATGTTACATTCACTTTTGAAACAACAATTCTGCTACGTTCGTAAAAGTATCGTCGAATGAAGAATAATTGACACGCGGACAATTTCTTCTCTGCGTTCGGCTTTACAATTAGAGCCATCTCTAAGAGGTTTTTGTCCTGACAGCGAAGGCATGGACTAATGTGACGCAAACTGAAAATGTGGGTGCGGTGGTAGCTGCATAGCGACAAGAATTGCGCTTACGAGATTGCATCGGTGAAGTAACAGAACTTTTTACTTAAATTATTCGATAGTTCTTCTAGTGACGGGAGATTTTCTGAAACATCTTTACAGATTAATTAATTTACGCTAATGCATCTCGTAAACTGATAACAAAGTCCTGTTTTACTGATACTATTTAATTAAATTAACATTGGCACTGATGTTGGAACGATAAAAAGCGCGCCAGTGCTATTAAAGTTATCATTAATAATGAGACCATAATCTGAATTAAAAAGTTAATGTCATTTTTTTTTCTCATGGGAAGGAGGGTGCTCCTCATTCTTTTAATTCGGTTTATAGTTAGGATGCTTATGTAATATAATTATGTTATTGTATTAATGCAGTCTTGCATTATTCTAAGATTTGCATGCAATATTGCAATATCATATAGTTAAAAAATTGCGCAGTTTGATATTATAATAACTGAATCATAACAATCATAAAATCATTCTTATTGGCATTTCGGAATTGAATTGAATTGATTTTTTTTAATTTCCAAAGTATTATATATTTGTATAGCATTATATATAATATCTCAGATACGTTTAGAAACTTACATTCACTCATTCGAAGAGTTAACTAAACATCATGAAGATGAGCTCGCATTCTCATGAGTCCTTCGACTATTTCGATCCTATGGTGATTTGAACGACTGACGTTTACTCGACGTAATATTACATAATTTACACTATCCCGGAGACTTCTGTCATTCCCACGCGTCCTCGTTCTCGATGCACTACGTGAAATTGATGACTAAACTATATGAGCGTATGGTCACTTTTAATGTATTCCTGTGCTTAAAAGCGAACCGAACGAGAGGCGTGAGTACGAACAATTTGTAAAAAAAAAAAGATGATAACAGCCCACAAGAGCCCACTTAACATCCTCGTGTCGTACCAGCTTTTGATTTCGTGCGAACGATTGTTATATTTTATCGCCCGTGTCGTGTCGTGCACAATGTGCCGTTGAACGCACTCGCTTTTGCTTTTCAAGTACTCAAATTAATCGTGACACCGAGAGATTTTTTTAAATTTTTAATGCTGGATCTTATTGTTAATTTAATGCGACTTAATTTATTACGTATGATATAATTTTTTAAAATTAATCGTTGTTATTGTTTAATTTGTTACGAATTTATGGCACAAATTGCCATTTTGATTCATGATATACATTAACATTACACCGAGAGAAATGATTTTGTTATA
Source organism: Acromyrmex charruanus (assembly GCA_017607545.1). Lineage (NCBI taxonomy): Eukaryota > Metazoa > Arthropoda > Insecta > Hymenoptera > Formicidae > Acromyrmex > Acromyrmex charruanus. Next base: position 264,659 of record JAANIC010006441.1, read on the forward strand.
AGAACAAATCAAGGGAAAGCAAATATGATATTTGTTAAAAAAACGATCGATTTGTTACGATTGCAAATTAATTCGTCAATATAACAAATAATCAATAGTATCGCTAGCAAATAAGAGGCTCATATATATATATAAAACTCTCAGTTCTATTGCGATCTACACCTTTTTTTACTGCGCTGTGCATTGCTCTCGCTTGTTGACCGATACGTGTCCTTTTTTTATGACTCGATATACATCATTGCGATATCATTTTGAGTAGACTAGATACTGTTTTGTGAGATTAGAAATAAATGAGTTTTGTTGTGAGTCTGAGTGAATATAAAGGCGTCTATTTTCTTTTGAATGCCCAACAATCGCAGTTGTGAACTGCAAACTTCAACATATATAAGTCGTAGACGGTTGCAAGTCTCAAATCGTAAGAAATTGACAAATTCTATTCAAGTATTCTCCCTATATTACACTGTGCTTGGTCGGTTTCCTATGACTTCAGACTCCACGATCATCTACGAATTTTATGTAAACGAATCTAAAGTTATCCAAAAGGTAGGTTAGACTCTATATAGTTTGCTTTTGTTATTAATAATTGATTCGTATAGCAGACTAGCAGCATTCATAACAACAAAATTTATTGTCACATATTTATCGATCACTGACTAAAGGTACTGGCAGCTTGTTAAATTAACAAAATCCTTTCTCTCAGTGTAATTTAATACTAACAAAATGAGTTGTAAAATTATTATTTTATAACTTAATTTATTATTACTTAATTGTAGAAACATTTGTAATGTAATTGTCAATTATTATTAGCATATACAAGTTTTATACACTACGATCTAGTATCGGCTTACATTGGCTTACCTATATTTTTGACGGAGAGCCGTTGAGAGCATTGCGATGTACAGCTTTGGGGCATTACTGCATTGAAAGAAAAAAATTGGCTGAATGTGGCATTGCATTTTTAATTGGTTGTAGCAGCCAATTTGTAGTTGCGTTAGCCTATCGAAATCCTATACTGACATTGCGAATAGGCTAACGCAACTAAAAATTGGCTACTACAACCAGAAATTGGCTGCTGCAGCAAACTAAAAAATGCTATGTCATATTGTACCATCTAATTTACTGCAGCAGCCAATCTTTTCTTTCAGTGTGAGCATTACTGGGCATTACAATAAGTGGTACGAGTTGCATTACTAGGGTATTAATGGGCATTTTTTACTAGGGCATTAATGGGCATTACTAGGGCATTAATGAACATTATTAGGGCATTATTGGGCATTAATAAATTGAAAGAAAAGGATTGCTGCAGCAAATTAGATGAAAATAAAATACAGCATAGCATTTTCAATTTTTGGTTGCTTAGTCTATCCGCAATGTCAGTATATAGGATTTCGATAGGCCAATGCAACCAAAAATTAACTGCTACAATCAATTAAAAATGTTACGTCATATTTAGCCTTTTTTTTTTTAGTGTACATTGGTGAACTGCACAACTTTGATCAACGGTTTAGCCATCGATTTTTTACTTATTTTGATTAATTTAATCAAATAATTATTAATTGGATTATTTCAATTTATAATAATAATTATTAACACATTTATAATACATAATAGAAAACATTTTGTATTGTTAAAAGTCGGTTCACTTAAGTCCTTGTTATGTATGAATTTTTCAAATATTAATTTAACATCCGAGTTTAATTTAATGTAATTGTATAAATTTATAAATAAGTTATATATATATATATATATATTTATATATACATATATATA